>OY282644.1:55852565-56440065 GCA_958299015.1 Tetanocera ferruginea | reverse complement strand
CCTGTGACCTCAGATAATCCCACTGCATTCGATTGGCCAAAGAATCATCCAATTATGTCCAAATGTTCCATGGAACCCATAAAAGTGCCAATGACCCACCTGTGACCTCAGATAATCCCACTGCATCCGATTGGCCATAGAATCATCCATTTTGGTCCAAATGTTCCATGGAACCCATAAAAGTGCCAATGACCCACCTGTGACCTCTGATAATCCCACTGCATCCGATTGGCCATAGTATCATCCATTTTGATCCAAATGTTCCATGGAACCCATAAAAGTCCAAATTACCCACCTGCAATTAATTTGTCCACCCGATGACAGAGGGACAAACATTTGATTTAATATATTAGAAGATTAAATAAAATTAATTGTTTTAAACTTAAGCGAATGAAAAAAATATACTTCATTTTTCTGCAAATTAATTGTTAGTTTTTTAGTCTCATTAATTATTGCAATTGACAATTAATTAATTGCTCATTGTAGAAGTCACAATTAACAATTAAGTAATTGTAATTGCAAAGTTGCAATTAACGATTGATTAATTGTTAATTGCAAAAGTTGCAATTAACAATTGATTAATTGCTAATTGTCGGGCACACAATTAACAATTAATCAATTGTAATCATTTAATTGTAAAAACAATTTAATTTTGCCCAACACTGCTTTTGAGTAGGGGAGAGTGGTACTAGTTGTCACAAAATTTGAATGAACCGCTGTAACTCCCACAAATCAAGCAATAATGGCACTGCAAAACTTGTAAACATAAATTCAATCTTTTAGACTTCAATCCTGATGTAAATAACATATATTATTTTTAAATAAATTGAAAAATTTTCTTGATAAAAAATTTAACTCGTCTGTAACAAGTTACCCCACTCGTGGGGTAAGTTGTCCCAATGCATAGTCCCCGTTGTCACACTTCTTAATCGTCATTGCTGCCACACTCCGAAACACAATTTAAACAGCAATGTATTAAACTATCACTTTCAATGCATTATGTGCACAAAGTTTGCATTTTATACATTGACGACAATTGTTATTGGATTTGACGCTCGGCAACAATCTTCACATAGTGAATCCACGTTATCTTCATTGATATTAGCTGTATTCGGCTAGCATCATGATATCTGAAGATGTCCGACCTCGGTTTGTAAGTCGTTTGCGATTTCTTGGCATATTTCCTTAATTTCAAATAAATCATAGAATATTTTCAAAATAGTTATATGAAATTATATGTGACAACAAGCCCCACAAGCGCTGTGACAACCTGTACCATTTGGAAAAAAATGTTAACAATGTTCTGTAAATTTAAATATAAAGTTTTATATTAAAATTCATAAGTACTTGCAAAATATAATATTAATTGTATTGGAAATTTATTTAAAGTTGAATATAACACACTTCTATTTGTTTAATTACAAAATTTAAAAAAATATAAAAATGCACAAATCCAACTTAGTTTCTTAAATTTCTTTTAATTTTTACAAAAAAACAACTAACGGCACTTAAACTTTCTTGGGATGCTAGACATTGCAATAGCGTATAGATGTCATTGATATTCCATTCGATAACTTGTTGAATCAAAAGATATCGGCGTTGTGACAACTAGTACTTGAGACAACGGGGACGAGTCTCCCCTAATAAGCAAACGTTTTTTTTTTCATTTGTGATAAAATATGGACGAAAGAAATCGAAATTTAAGAAAATTCTGTGTGCTATTCTGAAAAATCCGTAGATTTACCTTATTTTGCCTTTGTTGTCCGTTAATTTGTGCAAGGCTTAAATATGCTTTGAAATCCGTAATTTTCGTTTAGTAGGCACTGATTCCAAGGCTAATGCAAGTTTCTTACGAAAAATTTACCTCATGCTCTTCGATTTGCTTGAAATTTTGGCTAAATGTTCCTATTCCACTTACAAGAATATAAGTTATTTATAGTTTTTTATTAACATTTTTTTGTATAGTTATGGACATACCAATTTTTGATAAAAATAAAAACTTGAAAATGGAGTCATTTGTACTCATTGTAGTTTTGATGTAAGAAACAGACATACCAAGTTTAATTGCTGCAGCTCACATATAAACGTCTGTTTAGTGTTTTCACTGTTCTAGGCTGTATGGAAGGTGGGTTTTCTGTATAAACTCTATCATACCCGTATGAAGATTTACTTCTCTCGAGGGTCCCGAAACGAGCACGTCTAGTTTGAATGCCTTTTGATTGCTTATTTTACATAACTTGACAGACACTCATTTTATATCGTTAATGAAATAAATAAAAAAAAATTTCAATTATTCTGTGATACCATTGCAGGAACTCATCTGATGAACTCGAAGAGGTGCATATTGACGAAAGTTTAAATTATTGTTCTTAAACTATCAAATGTATTTCAATATATAATTAAGTTTGTACATATATTATTTCATCTTAATTGTTTGTTTTGTTTTAACTGTGAGTCATAATCTGCATATCTAGTTGCGGAGATTCTAGAATCACTATGCTGAAATGCAACGCTAACTCTGCGCAACACATGGAGTTAAGAATTGTATTTTAATTGTCAGGAATTCTTTTTATTTATATTATTATTTATGAAACGCCCTATGCTGGCAAATAACTATCAAAACCATAGTATAATAAACGAAGTAATATCAGGGAGGAGAGCAGCTTACCGTGATTGTCAAAACGAAGTTCACAGCTCGTACAAAATCTACGAACGAGTAGAAAGCTAAGAATAGGCAAAATGTAAACAATGATCCGCTACCAACTCTCGCGTGTTTATGTTAAATAATTGTAGAAAATTGTGATTTGTCGCTTTGTATATTATTTTTATTGTTATTGTTAAAGTAATAATGAATAAAATTAAAAGTGCAAATTGAATAAACTGCAATTCATTGGATTCTGTTCGCAGCTGCTGCTTAAACTCGGACCTCTTAGAACAATTCGCTGCAAACACCTTGAAGTCACTGTTATTCCTCAGTTATTGTATTATATTTATTTTATCTAGTTTATTGTTATAATAAAACAATATCACAACGAAAATATTAAATGTTATTTGCACTTAACACAACACGATGTTCCATTGAATTTAGATTTGTTTGTTTGCTTTGACTTGTTTGCTTTGTCTGCATTCGCCAAGATGGCCGATTTTGACATTTAGAGTACTGACAGAGAGATTACGTTCAATCCTGCTATTACTTCGTTTATTATACTATGATCAAAACTCTTTCGTGTATCGAGTCTCGCTGTTATAACGAGTATTGCCTGAAAATTGTATACTGGAAACAGACGCATTGAATTTTAAAAGAGTCAGTTGGATACAGAACATCAAATAAAACAGCAGCATAAAACCTAAATCGCATCTTTTATTGTTTAATTGGATTTGCTAGAAACTTTCAGAACACTTGGTTCGATAATTGCTAAGGGATACACTGAAAAAACAACGAAGAGTGCTTAGAAATGCAGTTACCAAGGCTAACTCTTATTTTGTTACAAAATTGGCTGATGAAAGTACACATGAGTACAAATTGGTTTTGTTCCAGATGCTGGAAGCAAAAATAACGGAGCTTGATGCCCTTATTATGATTTACAGCCAAACTAAGTTGAGTTGACTCGGAGACAACTCAACTCAAAGACAACTGGAATTTTTTTCGGTATTAAGATTTACAATCTTAAGTTAAGTTGAGTTGTAAGGAATTTTTCTAGACTTAAAATGGAATGTATTGGAAATTTTTGACAGCGGAATGTAAACAATGTTTTTAATTTGTAATTTTTCCGTGGTTAAATTTTTGTTGATCGCTGAAAAAATAAAGTTAAAAAATAAGAATAAATGGAAAGAAGTTTTGATTTGTGTTTTGACGACAACGTAGAGGAAAGCAGCGTAAATGTTGCGCGCATCCGGAAATCGTTGCGGAATCGAACCAATCCTTTAAAATTGCCGGACACCAAGTAAAGTTATTTTTAACTATTGTTGAACAAAATTTTATTTTGTAGGTTTGTTAGTTATTTTAGACTTAACAAAGAAGCATTTCGTTATCTTATGGACAAAAATTCATGTTTATTTCAAGCCTGCAATGAATGCTTCAGCAATGCCACCAATTTTGAATCTATGTACAGCACTACGTTTTTTCGGAGAAAGAAGCTACCAGAAATGCAGTGGCAACGACTTCAATTTAGGGCTCGCGCAACCAACTGTGGTGTTGAGTGAAGTTATAAGTATTATGGAGCAGCATATTTCTGGAACATGGATAAGCGCCAAACTCACTGAAGAGGAACAAAATGAGTCCAAAATATCATTTTATTCACGGACAGGTTTTCCAGGGGTTGTAGGATGCATAGATGGATCCCATGTTCAAATTATTGCTCCAAAAAAAGAAGTTCAGCATCTTAACGTTAATAGGAAAAGATATTACAGCTTGAATGTGATGATTGGAAGTATGCATAATTAAATGTTGGTCTTAAAAATAATATATTATAAAACATTTATTTTTCTAGGCTTGTGACTATCAAATGAGGATACGCTGTGTTGATGCTCGATATTCAGGCTCCAATCACGATTCCTTGATTTGGAACATGAGCGACTACAAGCAATTCTTGCAAAATAACATTCCAGAAAACTCATGGATCTTAGGTACGTTGGTAAGTTTTTAGAATTTTTTTGAATTATTCAGTGAACTCCGTTCAAAATTCCACATTTGAAACATTTTCCATTATTCGTTCAGTTTTTCTCTTCTTTTCTGTTCTTTGATGAGTTGTGCAAAACTTTTTAGCGCTGCTGGGCAGCTGTATATGGATAGACGAACCAACCTTCTTAGGGAAAATGCTGATAACTTTTAGCTTACAACATAAAGCTTTTTAATTTTAACTATTGATTATTTTTATGATTTTTAAATCTAATTGATTCAAGTAATCATTGGTTACATACATATGTATAAAATGAATTGTTATCATTTTTTTGTTTTTCTTGTGAATTGATTTGTTTCTCTATGAAGTGAAGGTTTCTCTATGGTTTTTAATCAAGAAGATGTTCTTCTGAAAATTAGTGTCTTCTTAAATTAATGTAATGATTTACTTTTCTTCTCAATATGGAATAAATAAATAAGAAATAACGAATAAACGATACACGAAGTCTTATATGAAAAATTTCTTGAAAATATTTAGAAGAAATTTAGAAGGTTTTAGAAGAAATTAAAAAGAAGAAGAATTTTTCTTTTAGAAGAATTAAGAAGATTTTTACTGAAAAACAAGAAGATTTCTTCTTAGAAAATATCTCTTCTCTTTCCTTTTTTATGCCCCCTATTATAAATAAGTTTTAAAAAGAAATCTTATAAATATTATGTGGCACTGTTATCTAAGTAGTAGTACATTTTTGTAGCTTTTCTCGACTGGATCGAAAATAGAGCACATTTTTTTCTACGATATCCTGACGTCAATAAATCAATTACAGAAACATCCGAATTGTGCACGAAAATTCTTGCGTTTTACTCGAATTTAATGATTTCAGTAAGTCTTTTTGTACTGAAATGAATATATAACAAAAGGTAAGAATAAATTTTATAGTTTTTTTTGCTTGAAAACATTTGTTTGTTATTTGGGTTCGGCTTCGGCCGATTATTTATATTTTGCCGAAGAATCGGCTTCGGCAAAAATTCACATTCGGTCGGACACTACTGGATACCCTTTAGAGCCTTATGTGATGAGTCCTATTTGAGCCACTACCACTGATTCGCCAGAGTCTCGCTACAATCATATTCATGCGAAAGCCAGGAACGTAGTAGAAAGAACGATTGGTGTCCTCAAAAGCAAATTTAGATGTCTGCTTTCAAGTCAAGCGTTGCATTACACACCAGAAAAGGCAACGCAAATTGTAAATGTGTGTTGTGCTTTACACAACGTTTTAACGTGGAACCCTTAGATGAAGTACATTCTACTTCCACTGTCGAAGAAGACGTTCCAAATAATATATCAAACAATAGCATTAAGCACGCCAGAGATATAAGAAATGAAATCGTGCTATATTTGTAACACACAACGCATAACTTTTTGGAATTAATAATATTAATTTTTGAAATTGAAATAAAAATAATGGAAATACAACAATAATCGCACAAAATTGTATAAAAATGTCTTAATTTTTTATAATAAACTAAAATAAAATATCAATTCATGTTTCTTAAAAAGGTTAAATAATAGGTAAAAATTAAATATCACTTCATGTGTCTTAAATTTATTTGATTAATAATAATTAGGGAATTCACAGTTTGCTTCTAAAGTTAACACCTGGCAACTTTAGAAAGATATTTCAATCGAACTGTGAGCACCTCTTTTTGTGTTTTGGAGCTAAATTGCAAAAATAGTTTTCAAAAATTTTAAATTTGTTCAAAAACATGCTTCGAATGAACGGAAACGAAGAATTATGGAAAAAAGTACTAACTTTTTCGACGATCCATTCTTCTTCCATTTTTTGCAACAAAATTAAATCGGCTGATTAGTGATACCACATTAACACAAAAGAAAGACATGAGTAGAAGTGAGATAACTTTAGCAACAAGTGGTATCTCAAGTTTGTACGTAAAACAAAAACAATCAAAGTTAAAACGTGCTAAAATGTTCTAAAGTTAATAGACGGCAAAGTTAACAGAGCAGATAATACAGAACTGTGAGCACCCTTAATAGGTTAAAAAAAATATCACTTCATGTGTCTTAAATTATAAAAACATAAATGTATATCACTTCGCGTGCATTAAACTTAACAGAACAAAAAATATTAATATCAGTCCATGCATATTAAAACTAAACCTTATATTCTATAGAAATAAAAAAATTAAGAAAACAAAAATTGGAAAAAAGGAACTTAACCCTCTGCGACTGACGTGGTAGTCTGACAGACACCGCAAAATCGAAAAACGTGTTTTGCGCCGTTATTCTTCTAATGTCGGTTCCCGCATGGTCAGTACCTTTTTGTCATATGCTCCAGCGTTCATAAGTGTAACGCGAGCGGTTGTAACGTGCGCATGCGTTGTTGGGTGAAGGAAGGAGTCTACGAGTGAACCACGTCAGTGTTAAGGTATGTGTCTGATAAACAACCACCTCAGTATAATAGTTATATATTCATAGTGTCTCCTGAGCAACACGTCAGTAAAAATGTTTTTTAGTTACGTAAAATTGTTTTTTAATTACGATATGTTTCTTAAATGGCTAACTCAAATAACAACGAAGGGTCCTATAGATCTAAAAGAACGTCGACTGGAACCTTTGTAAGTCACGACCAGCTAATAGAACAGTGGTTGAAAGAAGAAAGCGAACACGAGTTTAGTGATTTAGACGATGATGGTGATGACCCGAGTTTTCAGCCAGACACCGAATTCTTGGAATCCGAAGAATTTTCAGGTGAAAAAGAGTATCAGGAGCTATGTGAAGAAGTGCCTCATGTACCCGCCACTAAAAATGTGCAACAAGCAACATCAAGTGAGCCAGCTGAATATTAAAAAAGTAATAGAGGATTAATTTGGAATAGACAAGAGTGTCGTACCAGGACATCACGAACAGTAGCCCACAACATAGTAAGATTACCTAGAAGTTTGCATACTCCTTATTTTGAAGGCTATTTTGAGCTTTGGTCCAAGTTTTTTGACCATTCAATGTTGGATCATTTGGTGTCATTTACGAATCAAAAACTCAATAATTACCGAGCCCAATTCAAGCAAAGCACTAAGGTAGAACTTATGGAGACTAATGTCACCGATATGAAAGCATTTATAGGTCTTTTGTACTACTCGTCAGTATTTAAATGTGATGGCGCTGATCTTCGCATAATATGTGCCACCGATGAAACTGGCCACTGGTGTTTTTCTTGTTTGCTCAACTGCCTCCGATTTGAGGATTCTAATAACAGAAAGGAACGTTTGAAAGAAGATCCACTTTCCCAGGATCTTGCACTTCCCCATTTCAAACAGCCAGTCTCAATATACCCCTGGACCAGACCTTTGAATCGATGAAATGTTGCTGCCATTTAGAGGTCGTTACAAAATTATTATTTACATGCCCTAGAAACCAGCAAAGTATGGCATCAAAATAATGTTATTGGTAGATGCCCGAACGTACTATATTTACAATGCTTACATCTACCATGGCAAAAATTCGAATGGCAAAGGCCTGACTGAACAAGAAAGAAAAATGGCAGTACCAACACAATCTGTTCTGAGACTTGCGAAAGTTGTCGAAAACTCAAATCGTAACATTACAGCTGACAATTGGTTCAGTTCGATTCCACTTATGGAAATATTGCTCAAAAGGGGTCTAACATACTTAGGTACGCTCAAGAAGAATAAAGGTGAAATACCACCATGCTTCTTACCGAACAAGAATAGTGAAGTGGATAGTTCCCTGTATGTTCACGAAGGACTAAACATTGTTATCAAATGTACCGAAACAAAACAAAGCTGTCCTGTTGATCTCTTCTTTCCACCACAAACAAGATATAGATACTGACACAAAAAACCAGTTATGATTGCGGACTACAATCACAAAAAATGAGGAGTGGTCGAAGTCAACAAAAAGTGTTCAATATATTCTTGCAGCCGAAAAACTCATCGTTGGCCAATGGCAATTTTCCAAAGAATCCTAGATATGGCAGGCATTAACAGCTTTGTATTATATCGAATGTGTGCAGACAGTAATCATAAAATGAGGAGAGGAACTTTTATTCTGAATACGGCAAGAGCATTAGTGCTAGATCACATGAAAGGCCGCGTCTACAATGAACTGCGGATGACGGAAAGAAGAGTTTTGGGAAAAAATCTTCCCCCTCCACCACCAAGAACTCAATCAATTCCACCAAGTGGAAGAAAACTATGCTTAATTTGTCTAACAAAAATAAAAAGATTAACCAGATATTGTTGCTGTGATTGTTTAAAGCCAATTTGTCTACAATGCTCCAAGCCACTTTGTGAACACTGCCAAAAAAATTGTGATTTTAAAGTTATATATCTTTTAATTGAACCAATGAAATGATCTCTTTTTTTTTGTCTGATTACCTTAAGTGTTAACTTTAATAAATATTAAAATAAATGGAGAAAATATTAATTTTTTTTTATTTTTTGTTAGCTTTTCCTATATGTGTAAGTTTTTGAAAAATCATTTAAGTAATATCAATAAATGTTTTTTCACCTTATTTGTCGTTTTAATATTATATATTTGTAATTAAAAACAATAATGAACACTCTTAACTTTAATCTATAATAGTTAAAAGCAGGAACATTTAACGAATTTTAAAAATACAAATAAAAACAAAAACAAATTGGCCATTTCAGCCCTTGAAATGACTTTGACCGAGCTTCTAATGATCAATTGTGTTGTGTGTGTTATTAAATATTTGTACACAATTGACCGAGAACTGGACCTACATGTTTTATGCCGACTCCGAACGGCTAAAGTTCATGTTCTCAAGAAGCTTTACATGGCATTATTTACTCTCTGAGGTTTGCCATTGTCTGCAGAGAGGTGGTGACCGATCAGAAAAATTTTTTATTGAAAAAAACTTTTCGCCGCGGCTGGGTATCGAACCCGGGCGAAAAAAATACAATCTACCGAAAAGATGTCTGGTGTACTACCACGTCAGTATAATAGTGAAAATTTGGGCACGTCACACAGTGCTTTGACCCCATATAGTGAATCGGCAAAATTAGAGAAGTTATCGCAGAAAATGAAACTTGGTGTGCTGGTTAAAAATATGTTTTTTAAGAAAAATTTGAAGTTTCGGAAAAATCGGTGCAAGGACATGACTACCTCCCATACACCTTTAAATTTAAAAGTTTAATTTTAGCTATAATTGTATATAGAATTAATCGAAAGTTGGTAACTATCTGTTAAAATATGTCTTTTAGCTTAGTGGTTAATTTTGTTTCATTCGGTGCAAGGACATGACTACCTCCCATATATAATTTTTCTCAAAAACTAAATTGTAACTACATTAGTGATCAGAATGCACTGAAAACTTATAACAACTTATAAAACTATATTTTTTGGGCTCTCTGGGAAATTGCGCTTCATTCGATACAAGGACATGACCATCTCCCATTTATCATTTTTATCAAAAACTAAATTTTAGCTACATTTGTGATCAGCATGCACTGAAAACTTATAACAACTTATAAAACTATATTTTTGGGCTCTCTGGGAAATTTCGCTTCATTCGATACAAAGAAATGACCATCTCCCATATATCCTTTTTACCAAAATCTAAATTTTAGCAACATTTGTGATCAGAATGCAAATAATTTAATATTCTCTTTAAAAAGGGTCATAAATATATTTGTTTCTAAATTAGCTCAACAAATGATCCATTAAATCTCTATTTGTATTTTCTCTCGTCGTTTTTCTTGCATGGGATAATCGCACATTCCTTATATTTTTATGACTAGCTTCTAAGGCTTCTTCGCACAAACACCCTAGAATAAACATAGTTTAAACAAATGTGTAGAACGTTTTTTTAATATTTTATTACCTATTGGCAAGTTGAAGTATTCCAGAACATCGCACCCATGCACTAAAACCTTATGAACAGTACTTGGCATGTAATACTAGCCATACTGTATTATATATGAGCTTCTAGTAATATTTAGCAGCTCCTTAAACGTTGTCACATTAACCGGGATTCCGCAAGATAAAACTCTTAATATTATGCCAAAATTATCAATCAGACTTCGCTGGAGCCCTTTACTTGGAAAAAATTATATAATCATATTTTTGGTTTTTGTAAAACTAAAAAATATAGATGTTTTCAAAAAATACAAAATTTCAAATTTCCGGTTAAAAATCTTAAATTTTTTTTTTACTAGTGGATAGATTTGTTAACAAAGTATATATATGAAAAATAAAAAATCGCCTACTTTTTATTTATATAATTTTTTAATTTTTTCAAAGTTTGCAAAAATTTAGGGTTTCCGCCAAAAAAAATAAATATATTCTTTCAATTTTTGGTAAGTTTTTGTCACTATTCAATAAAAATTATACACTACATCAAAATTTGATTCATTTTCAACAGTAATAAAATCAAAAAAATTGTATAAACTTATTTTTTTAAATTTTGGCAGTACCATAAACTTAGGTCTTTGCAACTTTTTCTGAAACTTACGAAATATGTCTCAAAAAATTCATATCATTTTTACATTTCCGGGTGAAAAATCTGAAACTTGTTTACATATTCCATTAAAGCCCTTTCAAGTGTACTAAAATCAAAAATAAAAAATTACCTACTCTTCCAAAAAAAAAATTTTCACTCTTTCAAACTTTTGCATTTTGGGAATTCCAAACAAAAAATCGCAAAAGTTTTCGATGGCACAATCAACTTTTCTATATAAAATATTTACAAACAATTATTTTTGGTTTTTTGTACCTATAGTTATAAACAAAACTGTTAAGTTTCAAAACAATGCAATAAAAAATGAAATTAAAAAAAAAAAAATTTGAAACACAGTAAAAACAGTTTTTCCGTTCAACAGTTTTACCTCAAACATTTTCTGACTTTAGAGCCCTCTACTGTTAACAAAAAGACGAGATGATAAATTCTATTAACGAATTTATTTAAGGTACTTGGTTAGCTTTACAAAAATGTATATTACTTAAATATTCTAAGCAGTTTATTTTATTTGAATTTTGCCTATGGAACAAAGCACTGTGCGTCAGTCGCTGAGTGTTAAAATAAAAAAAAAAAATTCACCAGTCACAAACAAAAAGCCTTTTTGCTAAACAAAAACTGAAAAAGAAAAAATATGCAGCTCATGCTGGGTGTCCAGCATTCGGCATTTTAAGATTTTTTGTTTTGTATGCTATTTCTAATTCATGGAAGCTCACTTGTAAGGGTCATTTGCTTTTCTAGTAACGTAGTATTTTTCTTTTGCAGTTCGTAAGTCTTTTTGTTTATCGAATAGTTTTTATATTTGGTTTTTTCCAACACTTTCAGTGTCTGCAAAATTTCGTTTTGATTTTTTTGTTTGCGTTTTTATAGCATTGAGGCGTTCCTGTTACATGCTTTTTTTCTTAGTTCGTCTTAGATCGTGTTGGATGTTGAGTAGATGGGCCTGGATGTGTAGAAAATCGGCTAGGCTGTGGAGACCGACAAGGATGTGTATGAGATCGGCTTGGAGGTTCGGCAGAGTCATTATGCAGTTGGCAGTTCAACTGGTTGCCATCATTTTCCACGTCAAAACTTGAAAGATTGGTGTACGATCTGCCGGATGGTGCAACTAAGTTTTGAAGTTTCATTAAGTCTGCAACACTTTGTTCAAGTGGACTCAAACTTATTTCTTCTGATGGTCCTCCTCCTATTGCGGAAATATTTTTTTTGTTGTTTACCAACTTCCTTTTCAAGTTGGCCTTATAGTGTATCCACACCTAATTGTGAGAACAAAAATATTTAGCAAAATATGATTTGAGTGTAAGAGGACCAATGTTCTTGAACTCAATTGTAAATTGCTCCCAGAGCTCGTTGGTCAGCTGCTTGCTTGATCCAAAATGGCTTTTTCCCCTAGCCACATCTGGGTGCTTCTCTAGCAACGAAATCATTCTTTCGGATTGCTTCTGGTTAGTTTTTTTCTAAAGTTATTTGTTACAATAAAAATAGTGGTTTGTTAATAATTGCTGCAACTTACAAGATATTCCCCATTTTCGTGTTCAACACAACCTGAAGACAACCTCAAAAATGCAGTTGTCTAATTTTGACATCTCATACAACTGCAAAAAGTTGAGTTGTCACTCATAATACCAGTTTTACACTGGCAAGTCACATACACAACTGGAGAGACAACTTGACAGACTACTGACAGACACAGTTGTAAATCATAATACTGATTTTTTAATTACAACTCAACTCTATCTTCAGTTGTAAATCATAATAGGGGCATGAAAGTGTGCACACTGCTTATAACAAGATGCTTTTTGAATCATCAGAAGATGATGAGAAAATATCTAAAGAAATTGAATCTGACGTAATTTATAGATCCCTTTATTTAAGTTCAAAAATGAAAGCAGAAGCTTTATTGATAGTTGCAACAGGCGAGCCTCCTCAGAGATCATCTCCATTAGTGACGACAAAGTTTTAAAGCTGCCTAAGTTTAAGTTGCCAAAAGTTTAGTGGACAAATCAAGGAATGGTTACCATTTTGGAGCGTCTTCAAGAAGGTACATGAGGATCCTACAATTCGCGAGGCTAAGGATCGATTGACCAATCTGTAAGAGTTTTTGAGACTAGAAGTTGAAAATCAAGTTCGCATTGACATGCCAATGTCAGGTTTTGGACTAACTTCTGAACAAGAAACCTCTAGAAGATCAAATCTGAAAGAGAAGCCAAGAGATCCAGCGAGTGCCAGCGTGTTATTCGTATCTTAAGAAGAGAAAAGGTTTGAATGTAATTTGTAAATCGCTTGAACATTACTGTAAAGATTGTGTAACGGCACGAATTTTTACTTTAGAAGAGCGCAAACATATTTTAAAGAAATCTAATTGTTGTTTTAGATGCTTAAAGCGTAACCATATTGAAAATAATTGTAAGGTTACTGTTACATGTGATTGGTGTTCACAAAGACACATTTTATTATTTTGTCCGGGATTTGGTGCACCTCAAAAGGTTGCAAGAAGTAAGCTTCTGGATAATAATAAGCCCATTGAAAATACATTTTCTAGCTTATGTGAAACTCCAGAGGTTTGCTTGCAAACTTTGCGCTTAAAATTATTGTCAGATTGCAAAGAAAAAGTCCTTCGCGCTGTAATTGATACGGCATCCCAAATATGTTATATACGTTCAGAAATTGCTCAAAAGTTAAACTATGTGCCCGTTAGTCAACTTGAAGTTGCGCATTCTTTGTTCGGCGGAATAAAATCTGAAAGCAAGAAACACGATATTTTTAAGATTCGTATGAAAAATTTAGATAATATTTATGCATGCAACTTTTTCGTCTTAAGCCAAAGTACCATTTGCGATACAATACAAGGCCTTCGAAAAGAAACGTGGGTTAAATCTTTGCGTAGAAGTAATATTATTTTGTCGGATGTTGGCAATACAAAGAAATCTATAGATGTACTTATTGGTGCGGATATAGCAGGAAAATTATTAACTGGTAAAAATTCGATTTGGACAGTGGTTTTACAGCCTTTGAAACATTTTTAGGGTGGACGGTAAAGGGAAAATTAGCATTGAGCGAAAATTGCAAAACCGCTGTTATGATAAATGTTTTTTCATGAAAAACTAAATTAGAGGTATAGGTATAGGCAATTCAAAGATTGTATCCATTTGAAATATCTTAAATTCATTCATCCTTTTATATGAATGAAAGAGTATAAAAAAATTTTTCTAATATTATCTTTTTGTAAACTTTTTATAAAAAAAACCTTGAAATGTTAACTAAAAAAAAAGTAATTTTCATTTTAAAAGTAAGATTAATTTTTATAAATATTTGTCACACCTTAGGTGGGGAAGATGTCAGGCATTCTTTTTATTTATATTATTATTTATGAAACACCCTGTGTTGGCAAATAACTTTAAAAACTCTTTCGAGTATCGAGTCTCGCTGTTATAACAAGTATTGCCTGGAAATTGTCTGGAAACAGACGCATTGAATTTTAAAAGTGTCAGTTGAATAAAGAATATTAAGTAAAACAGCAGCACAAAACCTAAAGCGCATCTTTTATTGTTTAATTGGATTTGCTTGAAACTTTCAGAACATTATTTATCACTACGTTATTGTGTAAGTTAAGTTACGTTATCAAGGTGAATTTTCAGTTAACTACAGTTTAGAGTTGCCATGCTTATTATAAAATAGCATGATTCTTGTAGATTTTGGAAAAATTAAAGATTCAATAAATTTTGATATGTTGGCAACCATAATATCAGCTGTGCTTTTCAAATACAATTTTGCATATGTATGTGAATTGTTTGCTAATTAGGTTGTAAGTGAGATATCATCCGAATCTACCCAATCAACCATTTAGAAATAGTGCTTGGATTAAGCTTACATGCAATACAAAAAGCAAGCCTTATCCAATCACGCTTGAAAAACATTTGCCCGGGTAATAAATTTCCAAGTTTCTTTGTATAACTATTGCGTAAAACACAAAAAGCAAGTGATGTACAATAATACTTGGAAAGGCTTGCATTAAGTAAGTGTTTTGCAATCATACTTAGATAACGCTGACAACGGTAATAGTTTCACAACTGTTCAAAGTCGTGATGCTCTCATATATACATACATAAATGTATTTATTTTATTTTCATTTTGTTCGCTCAGCAGCCATAAGGCTAACGGCAAGCTGTTAGAGTGTCCGACTCATATGCGGTGGTTCGCGCGTTCGATCCCTGGGTTAGCAAACACAAAAATTTTTGAAGGCATGCAATTTTTCATATAAATATATGCTTCAATTTTAACAAACGAAAACAAAAAATAAATAAAAATAAAAATGTTCCGGTTGGGAATTGAACCTTGGATGTCCAAATCACAACAATTCAAATAACCAGTGGCTTACCAACTGAGCCACGGAATAAAAATTTTTCGCGAGTGCTAATTGATTTGTTGAATGTAGCACACTTGGAAAAAGCTTATTAAAACACTTATATCCAATTGTAAAAACAACACTTGGATTAAGCTTGAAGTAAGGAATATTATTCCAAGGGTTCACTTTCGTTTATCCTACAATTACATGTAAGCGTTCTACAATAGTAAATGAAATATATGCTACTGTGCCGGCTGTGGCTGGCTCTCTTGAAAACTGATCGTTTGCTACCTCGGGTAGCTTTTCAATTTAATTTGAAAACACTTTGAACTGTTTGTTCGTTATTGCTTTCATTCCTTGTTGCAACATTTAAGAATATATATATAAAGGAATAAAAGTTATTGCCCTTTCAATGACAACTTATTCAAGCTAACGGCAGCTCAAGAACAGATGATGAAATTGTCAGTTCATGTGATCTCTTGAACATTTTTGTCTTATAAAATTTTGCCAACTAATATATCTTACAACAAGAAAATGGAAAAAACCGTACCTTATACGTACCGAATAAAAATCGCGAGCACTCAAACATTTTCTCTCTCTATTCCGCATTTGGCTCTTCAATTCAAACACAAGCACAATCACTACCACGTCAACAAATTGTTCTACTGTTGTTTAGCAGTACTTACATTCACTACATAATAACGGTGTTTGGATCGCGATAAAAAAGCACAACAAAGCAAATAATGTTTATTGATCAAGCAGCACAACCCCTACCATTTTATCCCGCTCTCTTTCTTCTGTGTGGTAGTGATTGTGCTTGTGTTTGAGTAGAAGAGCAGAATTCAAATAAAGCCAAATAAAGGTTGCGCTCTCTTCAAAACATCGAACCGATCAACAACGAACGATTCGTTACTGTTTTTTCCATTCCCTGTTTCCCTATCATTGAAAAACTCCATAAGAGTTTGTTTTGCTTCATATGAGTTATCAGAACAAAGCCCAGGTTGACTTATAGCATTCGTTTTAAATATTAAGGCAATTTATTGCACTGTACATGAATCGGTCACTTTTTAGCTTTACAAACAAACTAGGAACATCATTTGCCGTTTTTCAATACTTCGGCCCGTTTTCGAGAAATTCGATGTTCAAGGTCAAGTGTATGTTGATGTAGATTTAGTTAAAAAACTTTTTTCTCAATAACGTTATCGTCTTCATGCCAATGATTGAAACATTAAAAATTTCCTGAAAAATAATTTCATAGAACAGTTAAACGCTTGAAACTCAACCTTTATGGTCCAAATTTACCATATACAGTGCCTCCACAAATAATCGGACAAACTTTTTCCTTTTTTTAATATAAAATACATAACGAGGGAGCTGGAATAAAAAAAAATTGGTATGCCATTTTTTTTTCTGGATTTCTCTTTATTACAAAATATTGAGAAGAAAACCAAAACAAGAACTCTTGTAACTAAAACAATAACATATTCATGCTGATTGTGGAAAACGGCGGATCAGTTGCGGCGGGAAAATTACTCGAACTCGTCGTCTTAGCGATTGTAGAAACCGGCGAGTAAGTTCGTTGCGTATCGATAATGCAATTGGCGGATTCGGAGTGAAAAGTGCTATCGTTGAAAACGCTGTCCATCCGTACTTCATACAAATTTTTTCACTTTTCATCCGCAACAAAACTGGTGCGGATCTGTGCGGATTTGAAGAAAATTTTTCAAAAAAGTAATGCTATATCTGATTTCAGGGTAATTTGAGGTCGCTGAACTCGATTCTGGTGTTTATAATGTTACTACATTTTTTTTTTTAACTCAAAAATAATTTTTTATAAATTTTAAAATAAATTAATTTTTACCATAGAAGTTTTCAGATTTCAAAGCAAAATAAATTTTTCAGACATTTTTCCAGTTGCTGTATCAAATTTGCACCACTAAACAATGCATCATACCAATGCATGATATGGGCACATAGAATTTAAAAATCGACGTTTTGAATGTATCATATCTATGTTTATCTTTTTATCGACAACTTATGTATTTGATTTTTGACTTAATTTAACTACTTAACTGCTAAAAAACTGGCACTTGCAAAATTTTTTTAACACGTTAAAATTATAGATGTTCCCAAGACGTAAGTTTAAGCTTTTAAACTAAAATTTACTTAACTAAAATATTAATATAAACAACAATCGAACAACAACCCGTGTCCAAATTCTTCCAAATATAAACAACAATCGAACAACAACCCGTGTCCAAATTCTTGGGAACCAAATTCTTGCAAACCCCAGGTGGTATTGAAGTCCAAGCTTGCAATGGAGCATCTTTGAAGTCGGTCATGGATTTGTATCGGCGAGTGTAAACTCTTCTCGCCAGTTCTTCCCACAGATGCTCAATCACATTTAAATACGGTGACTGAGCTGGAGCCTGCAACAGTTTGGGACAGTTGTGGATCAACCAAAGCTTCGCAACTTGCGAAGTGTGCTTGGGATCATTGTCCTGGTAGAACGCAAAGTTGTCTTAAATGCCCAATTTTTCAGCGCTCTGTTTTACATTTTCCTTAAATATATTGAGATAGACGAACCGGTCCATTTTAACATCTATAAAACATAGGTTGCCTACCCCAGCAGTGGACATACAGCTCCAAACCATTGCAGAGCCACCCCCGTGCTTTTTTCACGTGTGTTTTTCGGATCGAATTCAATGCGTGTTTGACGCCACACATGCGGTTTTCCATCCAGTCCGTGCAGGTTAAATTTGCTCTCATCTGTATAAAACACCTTTAAATTAAAGTAATCAATCAGAATAAAATCATTATTGTCGTTCAAATCCAGTTTCCGTTTCAGTAACTGGATTTGAATGACAAACGGTAAAGTAATCCAATTACCGTTTTCCAAAATTCGTTTTTTTTCAGCAAATATTCTTGAGCAAATTTTAAGCGGTCTTTTATTTTTAAGAATTATAAAGGGCTTCTTTCTCGCGATTCTTCCATAGAAATCATGTCTATGCAAGGTTATGCGGATTGTGTTCACGCAAACATCTTTTCCGGTGGATTTTTTTAATGAAATTTGAAATTTCCTTGCGCTTAAAAATGGATCTTTTTTAATGACCACTTCTAAGCTTCTTTCTTCTCTGTCATTAAGAATTTTTCCTTGGCCTTCTCTGCTCTTGTATGAAAGCCTAAATTCTTCTCGGTACCTTTAAATAATATCGTGGACCGTCGATCGACTTTTTCCGACCAATTCAGAAATTTCCCGCACAGTCTTTCCCTCTGCTTTTAATTTGACAATAAGCTGCCTTATTTCAAAAGTAGCTTGTTTTCCTCTTGGAGCCATAACGCCACTACAATCAATACTGCACCAATTTAAATTTACTACTAAATGCAAGCTAATAACTTAATAGACTAATATGCAAGGAATAATTAGAAAAAAAATCATAACTCTCAATTCTAACGGTGTTTTTGCGCTTGCTTTTTGTTTTGTTCGATTATTTGTTGAACACACATGGTTGAATAACAAGGTTGCTGCAAAACTGACTGTGCTCTCTTTCGCATATCCGAAAGTGTCAAAATCAAATGGCTGCTGAAAAACAACAGCAACAACAACAACAGCTCAAGCAGTTCGCTTTGACATTTACGGCAGTCACGCTCTCCGTCTTGCTACTACCTTATTCAGTGTACCCTGTGAACACAAAATACTATACTCTCTCTCTAAATTTAAACCGGTTTAGTCGGAATAAAGTTTTTTTGTTGTTTTTGCTTGCATGATCGTGCGAGCTCCAAACGAAGTAAATAAATGACACAACAATTTTTTTTTATTCGGCTTTTTCGTTATATATAATATATTTAATAAAACTAAAGAGTTTGTCCGATTATTCGTTGGAGGCACTGTAAATCTCAAAAACTCGTTTTTTCGCATAAAAGCTTTGTAGAAGCATAAGCAAGTAAGCTTTTCGATACAAAAATATTTCTCTGATATACTGGCGTTAAATCTGTGTCTCCAAAATAACCCCAAAGGTATTAAAACCAAGTTTTTTATATTTGTTCTATTGTCGCGCAGAAAAGTTTAAATTTTGTTTCATTAATGTTTGCATTAAATAATATTGCAAATATTTTCAATATTTCGGTATTTTATATTTACTTCTATATATCTACAATTTGGGTATATGATCCTTCTAGAGATAAAAGAATAAATTTTATGTTCTCCAACGAAAAATATGTGTTTCATATGCCTGTGAGACACATATTATGATGGCGACCAATACAACGAGCGGAACTGGCCGTCACGTGAAGACGGAAGACTGCAACAAAACAAAAATTTGGAGACTTCACTTGTGCCAGTCGAAAAAGTATTATTGCCACCGCTTCATTTAAAGCTAGGAATAGTCAAAAATTGTATGAAAGCACTGATGAAATACGTAAAATTTTTCCTCGGTTGAGTGGGATGAAAATAAAAGAAGGTTGGTGTTTTCATTATTTTAAATTTAATTTCCTAACATTTTTTTACAGAAATACTAAACGGAACCGATATTCGTCCCTTATTGAAGGATGAGCCATTTAAACATGCTCTCAGCCATTACGAGTTGTTATCATGAGATTGTGTCAAAGCGGTTATTAAGAATGTTCTCGGAATTCATCGATCTGACGATTGGCGCTTTCACATTGAAAGAATGTATTCCGCTTTCCATACTATTAATATAAGAATGTCGCTGATAGTTCATTTCATGCAGTGCCACGCTGAAAAATTAGGACAACAATCGCCAGACGAGCTCGAGACTCGTTCTCTGGTACAGTGGTTAAAAAACTAAATGTTCTCTTAGGAGACTTTTATTGGCATTTACGTAAAGATGCAGAAGAAACAGATGAATCTAGCTGTGAAAAAAATATATATATATATGAAAAATTAGTTTTAATACCATTGAGGTCATTTTGAGGACACAGAAGGTTGGTTAATTTGGGTAAAATTGTTGTTCAGTTCTGAACAACAACAATAAGAATTTGTTAGTTCCGATCAACAACAATAAGTTCAATTATTTATAAGTAGTTATAAGTACACAAATAGGTAAGCATAACAACAAAACACAAAACAAGGCTAGCCACCCAATCAGCCAAACAAGCTTAGAATAAGCTTTAAACAAGCTTACAAACGTAAGCCTCAAGCTTGCATAACGCTTTCATTTACTATTGTAGAACGCTTACATGTAATTGTAGGATAAACGAAAATGAACCCTTGGAATAATATTCCTTACTTCAAGCTTAATCCAAGTGTTGTTTTTACAATTGGATATAAGTGTTTTAATAAGCTTTTTCCAAGTGTGCTACATTCAACAAATCAATTAGCACTCGTGAAAAATTTTTATTCCGTGGCTCAGTTGGTAAGCCACTGGTTATTTGATTTGTAGTGATTTGGACATACAAGGTTCAATTCCCAACCGGAACATTTTTATTTTTTTTTTATTTTCGTTTGTTAAAATTGAAGCATATATTTATATGAAAAATTGCATGCCTTCAAAAATTTTTGTGTTTGCTACCCCAGGGATCGAACGCGAGTTATATAATTTAAAATTAAAAATATATTTAGTTATAATAATTTAATAAAACTCAAAACACTTTATTTTATGTGTCTGTTTATTATCAGCATCAAACTCCAACTAAACTTTATTCTTACTCTAACATAAACTTATGCTCTATCTGAGCTTTATAAACATGCACAACATAAACATGTATAAATCGTGGCGGAATACATATCAGCTAGAATATGCTGACTTGGTGCATTCCGTCCAGGGTTGCCACAGCCTAAAATTTTCTTTTACCAAAATTCCCAAAAATATTTCACATTTAAGAAAAAAATTTCACATCTACAAAAAAAATATCAAATATGTGCGATCAATCAAAAAACGAAATATTTTTACTTTTTTGACATATATTTCATCCAATATAATTGTAATAACAAAAGCTGTGTTTGATGACTCCTCTAGATTTAGATTCCTTACTACAGATCAGTAAAAACTGTTTATTGAGGAAAAATGTCCTCTTTTTACCTCCTCTAACTTGATATTGCTCTTTGCTTTTTGAAGCTGCTCTAAGTTACACTTTCAGCTCTTTTGTACGCTTATATTTTTTGTGGTGTAAGTAAGAGTAACATTTAAAAAAATCAAGTATTTTGGTTCTTGTTGAAAAATTCGAAAAATTGAAAGAGCATTAAATAGGTTCTTTGCTTATCTATTTCAACAGTTTAATGAAAACAAGTAATTTTTCTGGCTTATTTCTTAATTTGTTTACTTTTGGCACTGAGTATTTGTCATCGAACACAACTAATATTGTTGTATACCAGTATTCATGTATTCAGGTTTCAAATATTTTAAAACATGTAGCAGATATCATGGTTAAACGAGAAATTTCCAATGATTTTTCTTAACAGTGTTTGGAACTTAAAATTCAACTTCTGAAAAGCGCTTTATTTTTGTTGCGTTGATATTGAAGAAAACGAGTAATATTGAGTTTGAGTTTTACGGTCTTTGTTACTACCCCATTTTTATATTTTAAATACCTGTTTTCAGTGTCACTGTCTGAAGAATCTGAATCTTGTTTTTGTGCATGACACGTAACCGCGAATCTAATCCTTTAACCCTAAAATGTAATTAAATTATTAAGTATTACGATAGTACAAATTTAAAAATGTTCTTTTTAATATGATGAAGGCCAATAATTTTAATACGTTTTTAAAACTAATTGGAGTTCGATAGTGGCCGAAATTGGACCTTTTCACTTTCATTCTCTCGATACAAAATTAATGAGAAAAACATATTTTTTTCATAAAAATTTGGCAAAAAATTTTTTCAAAAAATAGTCGGTGCACTCGTTCTCCGCACTTTGATTTATTTAAAAGAAATTAATCAAAATCGGCTAGAAACACGTGAGAAAATGGTTTTTTACTATTTTCCCTACGCCTATTTATATATAGATAAAAAAATAAACGATCATTTAAGGGCGGTAAGGTTTTTAACCATTTTTTATATGAATGCTCAACATTTGTAGAATATTGTGTTCAAATTTGAAGTCAATCCGAGTTAAACTAATGGAGGTACAAATTTTTAAGTAAGTGTACCTCGAACGTAAATGTACGTGTACAAAACTTTAAAGCAGTTTTCCCAAAAGTTGTGTTTGCAAAGTCCGTGTTCACTGCCAGTCTTTTAGAAACTACTTGACCGATTCATTTCAAACTTGGTACACATTTTCTACATATAATACATTCCTCCAACGTTGACTAAATTTTAATGGTTTTTTATTTCAGATAATTTTCGACCGAGACATAGTGAACTCCGCAAATTGCTATTTTTCCAAGACGCTCTGCAACTCCGCAAATTGCTATTTTTCAAGACGCTCTGGGAAAAGCCCTGTCACCAGCTTGTGTTTCAATAATTCCGGAAGAAAAAGAGTATTGTTAAAAGTACACTCAATAATGTACAAAAGATTTTAATAAATTTGTTCAATCCATACTCTTAAAAAAATTCACAAAAAAGTGTTTTTTACGCTGAAACCCTTTCTTCGCCCTTAAGCTTTTGGGAAATTTTCATAAAAATGTTTTTCGTTTTCACTAGAAATTTTACCAAAATGAAACTTAATTTCACATTTTCACATCGAAAAAAAAAATTGACCAGTTTTGGTAAATTTTTCACATTCTGGCAACGCTGATTCCGTCACGTTTCATGTGTTGATCATTCAACGGTACCGTGATCGGCAACGTTAAGTGATCGGGCTGAGGATTGTATGTAACTCGCGCGAACCACCGCATTTGAGTCGGACACTCTAACAGCTTGCCGTAAGCCTTATGGCTGCTGAGCGAACAAAATGAAAATAAAATACATTTATGTATGTATATATGAGAGCATCACAACTTTGAACAGTTGTAAAACTATACCCGTTGTCAGCGTTTTCAAAGTATGATTGCAAAACACTTACTTAATGCAAGCTTTTCCAAGTATTATTGTACATCACTTGCTTTTTGTGTTTTACGCAATAGTTATACAAAGGAACTTGAAAATTCATTACCTGGGCAAGTGTTTTTCAAGCGTGCTTGGATAAGGCTTGCATTTTGTATTGCATGTAAGCTTAATCCAAGCACTATTTCTAAATGGTTGATTGGGCAGTAACTGCCAAAAAATGAGTGCAGTTGAAATTCTTCATCTGTTTACCCAGTGTGGCTATTGTTGTAAGGGGTTCTCCGTTGAACCCACACAATTCTGTTGTGTAACGTTATATGTCAACTGTTACATCATTATATGTTAAGTGATCGGGCTGAGGATTGTATGTTACTCCTCCCAGGTTGCTTTTAGGATTCTCCCGAATCCTTTTATTTAAAATTTTTACATTTACATTTCTTTTTCTTAGCCAAAACAAAACTAGTGTTATTACAATTATACCAATTAGCACAGCACTTATACTATAAGAAACATTTTTGTGGTACTTTAATTCCTGTTTATGTTTTATGTTTTCAAAGTTATTTAATACAATTTTTTCAAAACTAATTTGGCTTTCGTATGTTTGATTTAACATTTTGACAGGGTAGATATATTTTTCTACAAATTCAATTTCGTTGTTATAATATTTTTGGCTTTTTATCTGCAATTTACAATTTGAACAATTAATAATATAGTTCTTATATAATGTAAAATTACGTTTGTCACAATTCTGTATCAGTTTTTCATTAAGTGCATTTTTTATTAAAATTGTGTCATCATTTATGTCTTTAACTTTAGTTTTATTATTATACTTAAAAATACAGTTATTTGAAAAAATACATTTTTTTGTTATTTTTAACTTTTTTAACATCATGTTTTCGATATACTTGTAATTTTTGAAATTTACAGTGACAATAATTTCATCTTTTTCCTCTATTTGCAAATTTTCTTTATTTGGTAGTGGTGTTATCAACTTTCGGTCAGTAGTAATATAATTGTTTGGTATCTGTATAGCAAATATAATTGACTCGTTTTTGTATGATAAAACTCCTAATTTTGCAAGTTTAAGCTTGTAGAAATCTATATTGAAATATTCTATTTCTTCTTTGGTTAGCATTCCTGGATGTATTAAATTATTTTTTGCTGCAGCTATATTATCCTGTATTTCTTTAATCTTTCTTTCCAAATACCGTAGCTTATTCATTTGGTCATTAAACAATAATTGTTTCATTAATTCCTTATTTACTGATTGTGTTTTATTTAATGAGCTCAAAATTTTGATTCTATCGTTTTCAATGGTTGTTTTCATTAGATTCATCGTGTTATTGAAATATTCATTAATGAATATTTGTTTATTTAAATTTGTAATTGCATTGTGATTATTTTCCTCTATTATTTTCATATGATCTACAATATCTTGCCTATCCTCATCATCCATTACGCCGAACATCCATTTATACATGGAGCCCCCAACATTTATTAATCCTCTTTTCTTTCTTCTTTCCTCGCTAGGGGTAATAGATTTGAGTTAAGCTTTAATTACACTGTGTGTAATTTTTTAAGTCACGGCAAAATAACAATATACGGACACCACTACGTGATAAAAGACTAAAAAAAAAGACCCGTGTCTCCCAATTTTCCCCAAAGTCATGCACTTTTTGTTTTATGGGCCACGCCTACCTCCCATACAACACAAATAATGAAAACTCTATAAAGAAGCTAATATCAAAGTTACAAAACTGAAACTCGGTATTTGTGTGTTCTATGTCAAAACTTAAGTGTGTTAGAAAAATGGGCGTTATCAACCCACTTACACGCCCACCTCCCATACAACCCCAAAATTGAAAACTCTATAAAGAGACTAATATTAAAGTAACAAAACTGAAACTCGGTATTTGTGTGTTCTATGTCAAAACTTAAGTGTGTTAGAAAAATGGGTGTTATCCACCCACTTACACGCCCACCTCCCATACAACCCCAAAATTTAAAACTCTATAAAGAGACTAATATTAAAGTAACAAAACTGAAACTCGGTATTTGTGTGTTCTATGTCAAAACTTAGGTGTGTTAGAAAAATGGGTGTTATCCACCCACTAACACTCCCACCTCCCATACAACCCCAAAATTGAAAACTCTATAAAGAGACTAATATTAAAGTAACAAAACTGAAACTCGGTATTTGTGTGTTCTATGTCAAAACTTAAGTGTGTTAGAAAAATGGGCGTTATCCATCCACTTACACGCCCACCTCCCATACAACCCCAAACTTTAAAACTCTATAAAGAGACTAATATTAAAGTAACAAAACTGAAACTCGGTATTTGTGTGTTCTATATCAAAACTTAAGTGTGTTAGAAAAATGGGCGTTATCAACCCACTTACACGCCCACCTCCCATACAACCCCAAAATTGAAAACTCTATAAAGAGACTAATATTAAAGTAACAAAACTGAAACTCGGTATTTGTGTGTTCTATGTCAAAACTTAAGTGTGTTAGAAAAATGGGCGTTATCCACCCACTTACACGCCCACCTCCCATACAACCCCAAAATTTAAAACTCTATAAAGAGACTAATATTAAAGTAACAAAACTGAAACTCGGTATTTGTGTGTTCTATGTCAAAACTTAAGTGTGTTAGAAAAATGGGCGTTATCCACCCACTTACACGCCCACCTGCCATACAACCCCAAAATTTAAAACTCTATAAAGAGACTAATATTAAAGTAACAAAACTGAAACTCGGTATTTGTGTGTTCTATGTCAAAACTTAGGTGTGTTAGAAAAATGGGCGTCATCCACCCACTAACACGCCCACCTCCCATACAACCCCAAAATTTAATATTTTATAAAAAGGCTTATATTTATGCTTCAGAAAAACAATTTGATATATTTGTATTTTAGACACATAAAACTAACAAAATTTTCTAAAATCTCATACAAAAAGCTCTCTAATTTAAGATTACACAGTGCAACACAAAAAAAAATAACCATATACGGACACCACTACGTGATAAAAGACTAAAAAAAAAAGACCCGTGTCTCCCAATTTTCCCCAAAGTCATGCACTTTTTGTTTTATGGGCCCCCAAAGATTTGGGGCCTCGGTATCATTTTCGTAAAAATGTGATCATTTTCTCAGGCTCATATCTTGTAAACCGTTCAGAATTTCGATTTACTCTCAGAGGCAAAGTTGTAGCTCTTGTCATAAGGAACAAAAATTGCCAGCATATAAAATCCAAAAAACTTCACCTTCCAGGTCAAAATCGCAAAAAACTTAAAAAATTTCGATTTTTTTTACCTTTTTTCCCGTGTTCAGGTCCATAGGTAGCAAACCGTTCAAAATTCAAGGAAACAATCAACTACAAAAATGTACCTAAGATCTCAATAAACAAATTTCTAAAACATATAAACTTCCTAGAGATGATTCTTAACACCGTTTTTTAATTTCATTTGTTTTTTATTTACTTCAACATTGAGTTACTATGCTATCTATTACAAAAATATTAAAAAACTAGTAAGGTATATCTTCGACTTGGCCGAAGTTAAAATACCCCCACGACTGATTCTTAAGGGTTAAATAATCTTAAATTAGAGAGCTTTTTGTATGAGATTTTAGAAAATTTTGTTAGTTTTATGTGTCTAAAATACAAACATATCAAATTGTTTTTCTGAAGCATAAATATAAGCCTTTTTATAAAATATTAAATTTTGGGGTTGTATAGGAGGTGGGCGTGTTAGTGGGTGGATGACGCCAATTTTTCTAACACACCTAAGTTTTGACATAGAACACACAAATACCGAGTTTCAGTTTTGTAACTTTAATATTAGTCTCTTTATAGAGTTTTCAATTTTGGGGTTGTATGGGAGGTGGGAGTGTTAGTGGGTGGATAACACCCATTTTTCTAACACACCTAAGTTTTGACATAGAACACACAAATACCGAGTTTCTTTGGGGAAAATTGGGAGACACGGGTCTTTTTTTTTAGTCTTTTATCACGTAGTGGTGTCCGTATATGGTTATTTTTTTTGGTGTTGCACTGTGTTATTTTTATCTCATTTATTAGAAGTTCTTTATTATTTATTTCTGTTTTCATTATGTTTTCTTCAAACTGATTTATTACACTAGCTATTTCATGTGGTCGTATAACATGTAACACTGTATTTACCTCATTTACTATTTCAACCACCCCCATTTGTATTATAGTATAACCTGCTTCTTCAGTTATTGGGGTTACTTGTAGGCGTCCTCTTGCTGTTATTGCTGTTGCAATTAAAATCACGATCGTCAATATTCCCTGCAAATTATAATTATATAATCACTCCATTTAAATGATTCGATACTTATAAAATAAATTTTAATGGATATATTCATTGTGTTTTTCAATAACCAGGATCACCAGCCATTGCCCTAGTACTAAATCTATCATCATCTTCATTATTATTCAAGATTTCAATGCTTGCGAATTTATATGGTCTTTTTATATTGGCAATATGGACATTTTTCAATGGATTACTTCTATAATACGGTTGGTCTTTGTGTCTGACTCTACGATAATTTTTTATAAAGCCGCTTGGTCTATATTCAGTATATTGTTCTCTAGTTCTATTTCTTTTCTCTATGATGTGATTTTTGGATTGATTTATTCTATCTTGTAAAATTGTGGTGCAAACGTTTTCTTTTGCGGACCTAGGAGAACATTTGATGGTAGAATGATAGCGATCATTATAGTTACCTATAACGATCTGTATCCTCATTTCCGTTGAGAGACTTGGATCATCAATTCCTGTTAGTTTTTCCAACAGGGTTGAGTGAAGCCTCTGAATGTCTCGTTTCCTGTATGGTTGTTGGGCTTTGTTAAATGTACCTCTATACCTTCTGTAGACAAAAATTCTATTAGTTGTTCTGCTCTAAATTCATTATCCATAATGATTTTTTTAGGTTTCCCAAATTTGGCAAAATGTTCTACTATTATTGTTTTCTTTGATCTCCAATTTCTATCAGTAATGTTATAAGCTGCTGCGAATTTGGTTAATTTATCAATAAACGTTACAAATGATAATTTTTTAAAATGAAAAATATCTACATGAATGATTTCGTTCTTTTCGGTTGCAGTTTCCGTTAAATTAAATTTGGGCCTAATTGGTCTCCTATCATATTTGATTTGTTGACACTTTTGACAGTTATTAATTATTAGCTGAATATGCTCCTTGAATTTTGGATAGTATATTATTTCTTTTAGTGTGTTATAGGTTTCGTTAATACCGCTATGCATTGATTCATTACTATGATATAATGAAATTTGTTTGTGCAACTCTTCCTCGTCTTCTATTTCGGAAGCCTTTTTTGTACACTTTACGAATTCAATTTGGTTTTCGTGTGAAAACATAGATATAAGTATCAGTTGTATTTTGTGATAATCTGACTCAGAGACCTCTGAAAAAATGCCTATTTTCCCTTTTTTTATATAACGTTTAAAAATATTTTTAATATAGTTTTCATCCTCCATTGGATTAATTCCAATAATCTTTCTGTTATGGAGTGTTTGCAACTCGGCTTTTGGGCTATATGTAATTATTATTTGTATCTTGTTTTTATTAACTATCTCTTCCTTTATAAAAAAATGCTCTAACAACTCCTTTTCAGCGGAATGTATAGTGTCTGTCAGTTCGTAGTTTGATTCATGGTCATTATTTTCATTTATTTTGGGCGAATTCTCAATTCTACTCAAAAAGTCTGCCACAACGTTATCTTTACCATTTAAATATTCTTTGTCATAGCTATACTCCTGGAGTTTCAAAAGCCACCTTTGGTGACGTTGGGAGAATTCCTTCCCTTTATATTTATTATTTAAATATTTAATTGGGCAATGGTCAGTTATTATTTTAAACTTCTTTCCATAGATATAAGGTCTAAGATACATGATAGCATATATTTTTTATGTGAAAAAATTTAAAAATTTATAATATTTTGTAATTTAAAGGTGAGTGTGGCAAATTTTTCCTAACAACTGTGTTTTATAAATGTTATTTATTGATTTTATAGCCATGGGAAAGGGTACAAAGCTAACTGATGCTGAGCAGAAAATTATTAGAGTTTTGAGGGAGGATAACTATTCCAACAGGAAAATTGCGAACAGAATCGCCAGGAGTGAGGGAGTAATAAGAAATTTTTTTAAAAAAGGCCAAAACTATGGCGTTAAAGCTCCAACTCGAGGAAACTCGAAGCTAACATTGCGTCAAAAAGGACAAATTCGATACGAAGCAATCAATAATCGCTTATCTTCAAGAGAAATTAAAAACAAATTGGATCTTCCCGTCACTGCCCGACATGTGGCCCGAGTTTTAAGCGCCACTCATTCAATCAAATGGACAAAACTAAAGGGAAAACCACGCTTGACTGCTGCTCATAAGATCAAACGATTGGAGTTTGGCCGTAGATACATGTCCTGGAGTGAAGAATGGCGCAATG
Organism: Tetanocera ferruginea; assembly: GCA_958299015.1. Taxonomy (NCBI): domain Eukaryota; kingdom Metazoa; phylum Arthropoda; class Insecta; order Diptera; family Sciomyzidae; genus Tetanocera; species Tetanocera ferruginea. Next base: position 56,410,157 of record OY282644.1, on the reverse strand, counting down.
TAATTTTTTCGGATGAAAAAAAGTTTAATCTCGACGGGCCGGATTGTTACAGTTGTTATTGGCATGATTTGAAAAAGCACAACGTAGTACGTTCAAAACGAAATTTTGGTGGAGGAACTGTAATGGTTTGGGGAGCCTTTTCGTACTTTGGAGCGACTCCAATTTGCTTCATCACACCGAAAATGAACTCCGAAACCTACACAGACCTGTTAGAAGATGTGTTGGTGTCTTATTATGAAAACGACCCCGAAAGAGAGTTCATTTTCCAGCAAGATAATGCTTCCATACATGTTTCAAGGAAATCAAAAGAGTGGTTTTCTATAAAAAACATCAACTTGTTGCAATGGCCTGCATGCAGTCCTGATTGTAACCCCATCGAGAACCTTTGGGGCATAATTGCTGGAAAAGTGTACTCAAAAGGGAAACAGTACAACAGTGTGATCGAACTCAAAAATGCAATTCGCCAATCTTGGGGTGAAATCGGGTCAGAAACCCTACAAACGCTTGTTGACTCTATGCCAAATCGAATTTTTTGTGTCATTCAAAATAAAGGAGGCCACACTAAATACTAAAATGGCGATATAACTTTTTTTTTTCTTTCAATGTTTGCTCCTTACTTAATGCGTTTAAACAAATGTCCATACTGAAACTTACTTTTTGAAGAAAGGAAAATAAATGGAATTCCTTCAAGTAAATTCTTATGTATATTTAGGTTAAAAATGAATAAATACATGATCCTATGTTTTTTAAACCAACCAAAAGTCGTTTGTTTTTCACGTTTTGGTAAAAAGAGTTGGGCGTATAAACGAATGTCTACCACTGTATTATAGCCAAAAATTCCTTGTCAGTAGTCGCATATTTTTACTCATGGTTATTTAATGTTCTAGAGATATAACATACAGGTTGTCCCTGCTGAGAAAGGACAGCACCGATAGCGTAGTCACTAGCATCTGTATTGATAGTGATCTCCTTGTCATACTCTGGGAATTTTAAAATAGGGTGTGATATTATTAAGGCTTTCAAATTTTCAAAACTGCTTATATATTGTGGATCTTTAGGATTAATTTTAAATCCCTTCTTCAGATACTTTATCATAGGATAAGCTATTTTGACTGCATTTTCAAAGCTAATAAATGTTAAATACAGCATACATGCAAAAGTCAGAAAAAGGCTATCTTATTACAAATAAAAACTCATGGGAATTGCATTAAGTTAATTATTATAGTTAAATGTTATAGTTTAGAATATTATTTAAAGCAAAAAAAAAGTATTTTAAAATTATAAACACTCCTTAATTTAAATTTTTTTTAAGCCCATTTTTTTTTTTCGAAGTATTACATTCATATCTCCGACAAATTTAAAACACACCAAAATTCCCAGCATATAACGGATATGCGAACATATTTTTAGTATGATATAATTAACACTTTATTATATCTTTAGTTTATTTATCATTGTAATCATTGTAAAAATTGTAAACAAATACTTGTCAAATTTTATATATCTATTGGGTTTATTTTTCACACATACTTATACAAATTCTGAATAGCAAAGAACTTTGCAAGAGTTCTTATTTGGCGTCGACAGGGACTCTTTTAAAAGCTACCCAATCAGTCAAACAAGCTTTGAATAAGCTTTAAGCAAGCTTACAAACGTAAGCCTCAAGCTTGGATAAAGCTTTCATTTACTATTGTAGAACGCTTACATGTAATTGTAGGATAAACGAAAGTGAGCCCTTGGAATAATATTCCTTACTTCAAGCTTAAAATTTCAAATGAAAAAGTTGTGTTTAATGGAACGAAATCACCCAAATTGTGTGATTATCAATTTATGCATTTGGACTTATTTTATTGCCATAAAAAAAAAAATGAGAACTAAAGGTTGTTGTAATAAAATCATATATTCTTCATTATTATTGTTCTTTTAATAATTTACATTATTTTTACATTATTTAAATTGCATATAATTATTATTAATAATTTTTATTGTTGCATTAAATCATTTATATTGTTATTTACATTGTAAATAATTTTTATTTATCATTCAGAAATTAAAAATGATTAGAATTCTTGTTATGTCGTTTATTTAATTCGGGATCGGTTTCTCTGATGAGAAACCAACAATAGTCGCCCATCATTCCTTCGTCCCAAAATCCTTGGTACCGATTCTCAATTGCTTTCATCTTAATTCAAATTAAGATGAAAGCTTTCAAATAACAATATAAATGATTTAATGCAAAAATAAAAATTATTAATAATAATTATATACAATTTAAATAATGTAAAAATAATGTAAATTATTAAAAGAACAATAAAAATGAAGAATATATGATTTTATTAAAACAACCTTTAGTTCTCATTTTTTTTTTATGGCAATAAAGTCCAAATGCATAAATTGATAATCACACAATTTGGGTGATTTCGTTCCATTAAACACAACTTTTTAATTTCTCAATAGATTTTCTTCAACAATAGCTTATTTTTTTTGGAAAAATAAAGGCTTTAAGTAAAAAATATCAAAAGTAATAAAATATTTTGATTTCTTAACGAAATTTGCAACTATTTTGTCTTTTTTTGGAAATTTTTCTGAAAAATAAAAAAAATCCCCGAAATTTGAATTTATTGCGCCAAAACTAACAACTCGACCAAAAAATGGTGTTTGCATTGTTTGTAAGAAATTTTATTAGCTTTTATTTGATATATCATTTGTATGTTTACTGTTGTTGGTTCTGGAGATATATGCAATTAAGTGGAACCAACTTCTTTTTTTTCGTTGAAAACCCTACAGTGGGCAATATATCGAAAACGGAGTGACAGAAAAAAAAATAATTTTTTTTTCGGAATTAGCGACCGATTTTACATGAGAAAAGGATAGTGGCATTCAAAGTACAAACAACTTTTCGTTATTTGTAAACCAGTGTAATTTACTCTTAGATTATAAGAACACATGCTGGATTCGCTATAAATCTAGCCTTAATATAGCTTTTAATAATGTTGTATGTGATTTAGATAGTATGAGAGTTTCCAGCCGGGTAACGGCTGTAACTAACGGAATTTTTTACATCAAAAATAATAGATGCTGTAAGAGTTTCTGTTCCAAGAGTCTTGCCCAAAAGTACCTTTGTTAAAATACCATTTAATATTGTCAATCTGATTAAAATAAGAAATCGATATCGACGTGATTGGATTAGATTTCGAATTCAATTGGAATACAATATGATGCAAAGATACTAGTTTATTATTCGTGAGGAACTAAGAAAATTTAGAAATAACAATTGGAATGAAAAAATTAGCAAACTGGATAAGTGCTCTAAGCCGTTTTGGAACATAGCTTTTAAAAAAGAAGTTTGTACATATTCCTCCTCTTATAGAGGGCAACAAAACTGTCATCTCAAATGACGAAAAAGCGAATACTCTTTGTAAACAATTCTTGAGCAACCACTGCGTAACTGAAAATATTGGTGTTCAAGCGCATACAAATTTAGTCAATGAGACGATTAGGCAAGTTAATGTCATGGAGTGTGAGACTAATGTTGCCGAATATGTGTCGGTGCAAACTGTTAAAATAATTATAAAAGAATTACATCCAAGAAAGGCCTCAGGTGCATGTTGAAACAGTTGCCACAGGCTGCGTTAGTTTTTTTCACACTAATTATTAATTCTTGCCTAAAATTACAGTATTTTCCGGATTCTTGGAAAGCTGCGAAATTTGTTTTAATTCAAAAATTTGGAAAACCTCTTAATAGTGCCGAAAGCTATCGCCCTGTAAGTCTTCTAAGCAGTTTAAGTAAGATACTTGAAAAATTTTTTAAAATAAAGCTATTTATCGACCGGAATAACATTATTCCTTATGAACAATTTGGTTTCCGTAGATTTTTCAGCAAGGTTCATCAAATCAAAAGAATACAAAATCATGTTAAGCTTGATTTTAGTCATCAAAAGTCGACCGCTCTAGTTTTGCTTGATGTTGAAAAAGCTTTTGACTCCGTCTGGCATAATGGTATGCTTTTTAAAATGATTGAGTTTTGCTTTCCCCTTGTTATATTTAACGTCCTATGGTCTCCGTGCTTTCACAAGGAGAAGAGAGACCATGGACGGAAAGAAAAAGACTTTTGTTTTTTTTGGTTTATTAAAGTTTTATTTTGTTTAGTTTATTTCAACAATGGCCCGCTGTTTATGCGTGGCTGCGACCAGAGTTGGATCTTTATTTCTATAATTTATTCTAAAAAGGCCCGCTGTCTATGCGAGGCTGCGACCAGTTTAGATTATGTTAGTTCAAAACTATCTTTCTTTCTTCGATCGTTTCTACGCCGGTCGGTGGTTTATAAAGGAAAGTCCTCAGTTTTCGAGGGCATTTCCTTATTCCAATTATTCCAATAATTTCCAATAAGTGGAAATTCAAATAGATACCAACCAATCAAAATCAATACATAAGCTACATATATTTAGGAAATGTAAATCATTATGTAAATTAACATATCGTTCTACTTCCCCTTAGTGATACGCGATCACGTACACTTTGCATGTTACGCAGTTACAGGCAATGCACCTTACAAGCAGCGCAGTAACTAGGGTAGGTACATGAACGGTCTTTGCTGACCGTGCAAGCCAATGCCGATGCACCCAAACAGTCACTTGCTTTGTTTTTGTTGTCGCCGACGTTTAAGTCGGAACCACTTGACAATAAAAACAAAGCATTGGTTTTGTTTATTTTGGTAATTTAAGCATATGCGCTTAAATTAGGTCAGTATGTTTTTCTTTTCTTGAACGCCGGCAATTTGAGTCGCTGTACTCAAATTGGGTTGTTGTCGTTCGTAGTATTATATTTTTGTTTATTATTTGTGTCGAAATGCAGATCGCTGCATTTTTGATATCGACATCTGGTAATAATATTTATTGAGTTGGTTCTTTGGAATTGGTGTGAGGTCGGGTGTACAAAGTGTACATGTAATGTTGTGGGATACAACATCCCTCCCCCCTTATAAAAGAAAAATTTTCTCCTTGAAGAGGTTGAAAAATTTTCTGTCGCGATACCACCGATCAGTGAGCAGAAATGAGGATTACATGAACGAATAATTTTTTTATAATTTTTATATACAAATATGTTTTAAGAATTTTATACAAGTAAAGTAGTATATATGAAGTTAAATTTATCTTATAATATAGGTACAATCATGTGATTAATTTTTAATATTTGTTGTTAAAAAATTTTTTTTTTATAATTGTGAATAATATATATATTGTTTTTGTGTTTTTTTTGTTTTCTTATAAAAATATCTTATACATTATGTTTTTTGTTTGTTTTTTAATATAAAAATGTCTTATGCATTATGGTTTTTGTTTGTGTTCAAAATATGTATACATTAATTTTGTTTTTTTTTTTTTTTTTTTTGCATTTGAAAAATATTTTTATATAAAGTTTGAAAGTTTTTGCTTTATTGCTCCATAATTTTAATTTGTTAATTTCAAAAAAAATTTTATTTTTTTTGTTTCAATTTGTAAGCGGAGTATATTAATTTTCTTTTTGCGTATTGACCCAAAATTTCAATTTGTTAATTTAAACGAAATATATTTTCTATTTTTTGCGTATTGTACAAACATTTTTTTTATTATTATTTTTTTTTTTCAACTTGTAAGCGGAATATTTCTTCTTTTTTTTTCGTATGTATCTGCTAAAATTTGAGAGAAGTTAAAAAGTTTTGGTTCATGAAGAAAACAAATGACTGCCTGTTTTCAAAAGAAAGAAGTAAAATAACATGTTTCCCTAGGCTTGTAAAAATCTCAACAAAATTTGTAGCTCTGATTTTAAGATGTGTTCGTATTAAGTTGTTTTTATGAATGTGTTTTATGTAATATTGTAATGTTAACCAAATGTTGTATTTTAATCGGAGAATAATTTCAGGTTGTTATTGTGTATTACTTTAATTTTATTGCGAATTTTTATAGCAGTATTTTCGGGTGAAATAATCTTAATAACTTCAAATGGACCTTCCCAAAGAGATGAAAATTTATTTTTCCTGGTCTGGTTTCTAATCAAAACCTTTTCTCCAACGTTAAATGTTTTTGGTTTGGAACCTTTATCATACTGTTCTTTTGATTTTTCTTTTTTTTATTTCAAAGTTTGGCCTGCAATTTTAAAATCCGTGTTGTAGGCGTGCCTTTAACTCATTTGCATAATTTTCGTAGTTATAGTTTAATGACGGGTCTTTTTGTAAAGTGGATGGAATTTTTGCAGGGTATCCATAGATTAATTCATGAGGGCTGTAATTGGTGCTACTGTGAGGTGTGTTGTTGAAAACAAATATTGCATAAGGGATCCAATCGTCCCAAGTGAGAGGGTCATTATTGACGTAATGCCGAAGATATTCCGCAAGTGTGCGATGGCTTCTTTCAAGTGCTCCATTTGTTTGTGGATGTTATGGAGTTGTTTGTAATTTTTTAATTTTTAACAATTTACATACTTCTTTAAATAAATCGCTGAGAAAATTAGTACCTTGATCAGTTAATAATGAATCTGGAAATCCAAAACGGCAGAGTATCTGTTCTACAAAAGCTCTTGCAACTGTGGTTGCTTCTGCATTCTCTAAAGGTATAGCTTCAGTAAATTTGGTTAAATCGTCTTGAAAAGTTAAGATGTATTTATTACTTTTATAAGTCACTTGAAGTGGACCTACTATGTCTAAAGCCACTCTTTCAAATGGTGAAGAGCTCGTCGTTGTTATTTTCATTGGCACTTTTGGAGATTTATTTAATTTATTTTTCTGGCATGATTCACATTTCCTTATGTAGTTTTGTATATCAGTTTTCATTGTGGACCAGTAGTAGTTTGCTTTTAATCTTTTTAGCGTTCTATTTACTCCTTGATGTCCTCCAAGCGGTGATTCATGATATTCTCGTTAGATTTTTTCTATTTCATCTACGTTTTCCAAAATTGTTCTTTTGTTGATATGCAAATTAATTGTTTTGTCGGAAAATATTTCTTTAAGCATTGTTTTAAAATTTTCTTTAAACTGTGAGTTAATGTTTGGAATTGATATGGCTATAGAATCATGATTTTGATTTTCGCTTTTTATTTTGTTTAGCGTTTTCTTTGCTAATTCTTGATCTTTTAACGTTTTAAAGGGTATAGGTAATGTCGTCGTATGTAGATTTACGTTATTAAGTGAGTATAACTCTATTTCACCTAGTAAAGGTTTTATAAATTGTGGAATTGATTTTATTATAAATTTTTCTTCTAAAGATTCTGTTAGGGGTAATATTAATATTTTTAATGCAGATTTTTTATTGAAATATATTGAATCTTGAGTTTCTATTATTTTAGAGATTGCCTCGTTCCTTGTATTTTTGGGTTCTTCAATGTTTGTATGTACGTTTTCATTTTGCTCCTTTTTATTTGTCATTTGGCGTGTCATAACTAAAACTTTGTTTACTATTTCTGTAAGTTTTTCATCTTCAGTGATTTGACTGAGTGCGTCAGCATTTGTATTGCTTTTCCCTGCTTTATATTTGATCGTATATTCATATTCTGATAAGAGAATTCGCCATCTAGCTAACCTTGACATTGGGTCTTTTAACTTCATTAGCCATTCGAGTGGTTTGTGGTCAGTGTAGATTGTGAACTTTTTACCGTAAATATAAGGTCGGAATTGTTTTACAGCAAAGACAATTGCTAGCAATTCTTTTTCCGTGGTGCTATAGCGTGTCTCTGCATCGTTCAATGTTCTACTTGCGAAACATATAGGCTTGTCTTTTCCAATTATACCTTGAGATAAGACTGCGCCAAGTCCTGCATCACTCGCATCTGTCGTTACTATGAATTCTTCAGCAAAGTTTGGATTAGTTTAATTAGTTTAGTTAATTAGTTTTTCTTTTAATTTTGAAAATGCTTCATCGCAGAATGCGTCCCAATTGAATTTGATATCTTTTTTAAGTAGTTTACCCGCCCCGGGTACACGCCAAAATGGGGTGTAAAATTTGGCAAAAGAACTTTTTTCCAAATAATTTTTGATTTTTTAATAAAAAGAACACACCTCAATGACTTCGGTTTTATATTTGAATATCAAGAGGGTGCAAAAGTGAATGAAAATATTTTTTACCATCACCACGACTTCGTTTTTATTGAAACAAACTTAAACTTTATATTAAATTTTGTTCAATATTAACGCTCAGACTAAAACCCAAGTCAATTCCATATGTAATTTTTCATTGGTTAGGGGTGCAATTTCCAAACAAATTATATTAAAATTTTCATGATATTAAGATGGAGTACAAAATTAAAAATGTAAAAACCCTTTGTTTTATTTATCATTAAGTTTTATACAAAAGCACTTTTTACATCTTATATTCAGGTTAAGAAGTGTTCAAACTTGCTAGCAGAGTAGACATTTCTAAAACCATTAAGTTTCGAAAACCTGCATGATTTTCAGAGTATGATGAATGGAGGTGTCACTTGTTTTGTAAGCAATACATTTCTCCAGAACTTTTCAGAAAAACATGTTCATGTCATAAATTTCAAAAATAAAAATATACTTTATGATTTTGTGATTACTAAGTTCTGAGACTATGTATCATGAAACAAACCTCACTTACAGCTTTTAACCTGCTAGAACATAATTTTAAATAATAATATGTTTTGGGTATACTGTTACATAAAACTAGTAGTTTAAAAATCATTAATTAACTTTTTACTTGCTTAAAAAAATTTCTAAAAAATTAAAATGATTTAAATTCATTAAATTTTTTATTTAAATTAAATAAATGGCGTTTAATGACAATTTTATGGCCTTCTGACTTTTTTTTTATTTTGTTTTGAAGATGTCCATTCAAAACTCTAAGATGGTTTTCCGACTCCTTTATTTTGCTAAAATAATTATTGTTCTGTTCAAAAATCAACCAACAAAAACTAACAAAAATACAGTTTTTAATAGAAGATATGATGCATAGTTCCTTAAAAATTATTCTAATAATTAAAATTAAATTTTGTTCTCAATCAACGAATGTGAAGAAACACCAGATTTCTTGGAATTGTCAGCTCTTTTTGAGCCATTCATGAGTCTTGACCTTGTTCAACCTGGGCAAGTTTGCTTTGGGAATTATGTAGATAATGAGAATGAAAAAGATTTCTGATATCAATTTGTTATCACTGTAATATTGTGATATTGAGATATTTATGGTGGTATTTATGGTGATATTTATAAAGCAGTCAAATGTTACAGACCTCAATCTTGTCTATAAAAATCCAAGCGGAGATTAATATAGATACACTGAGAAAAAAATCATACTTTAAAATTAAACAAAAAAATTAGAAATTTAACGCCTTTGTTTTTCTACAAAACAATATTTAAAACAAGTGTGTTTAATTTTCACCTACCATTAAACTCCTTTCTTTTTTTATTTTTCTCTTATTATTTTTTTGAAAAAACAAACAAACATTTGAATTCAATGACAATTTTTGAATTTTTTGAATTGGTTTGACAAATATCGAACATATGATAAATAAAAATAAATAAAAACTAATTAATTAAATATTAAAATTTTTCAAATGCAAACTTCATCGAATGAAGTTTACATTTGGAATTCGGAAGGTTGCGGGGGTAGCTGGTTGTGAATCTGGTGCTAAAACTCGGAAAAGTTAATAAAATGGCATCGAAAAAAATATGCTTTAAAACATGAGTTTTTAATTTTAAAATGTTTGTTTTAAATTTGGTTTTCATAGAAAAAACATTGTTTTAAAAACAAAAACTTTTGTTTTGAATTTAACTTTAAAAACAGCTCTGTTTAATTTTTTGAATTTATTTCAAGCTCTATTTCAAAAACAAATTCGTTAGATATGAACACAATTTCATTTAATTTTAACACATTTTTTCCTCAGTGTACTATAAAGAATTTGATAAAAATTATGAAAAATGTTTATAAATGAATTTTAATATTTTAAATTAATATTTCATTTAAATTTTATATAGAAAATGGGGGTTGATTTCGAAAAAAAAATAATTATATTAATAGTTATTCAGGGTCACTAGGGAATATTTGTCAACGTTTTGCTTCCAGGTCCTATTTTTTCTTCAATTATGCAAAATTTTTCGTAATTTTTTCAAAGTTTTCTATATTCAACTAACTAGAGTTTTTATATTAAAACTGATATTGTGTGGTTTACTCTAGTACATTTGTCTCTCACAACTTATAAGCCCGGAGACAAAAATATTGGAACAATTCAGAACAAATTCTTTAAGTTTCATAGCATAGCTTTGTTTTTTTTTTTTTAATCTCTTCTAAAATATGTCATTTTTGTAGAGGTTGATTCGAAAATATGTAGTAAGTTTCATCGACTTATTGTATAAAAAAAATCTTCTTAAGGGGTGCACAATTTAGTTTCCGCCCCGGGTGCGACCAACCCTAGCTACGCCACTGGTTGTTCATGAGCCTTTGAAAAGTTGCTGGAGCGTTTTTTAAACCAAATGGCATTCTGTTATATTCGTAGTGTCCAAAAGGTGTGCTGAAAGCAGTTTTACATTTGTCAGATTCTTTAACGGGAATCTGATGAAAACCTTTGGCTAAATCCAGAGTACTGAAATATTTTGCTCTTCCTAACTGGTCAAGTATGTCAGTAATATTGGGCAATGGGTATGCGTCACCGACTGTTAAGTCATTTAATTTTCGAAAATCAACTACAACTCTCCAACGTTTGTAACCTTCGGAATCTGCCTTCTTTGGAACAAGTAAAAGTGGCGAGTTCCATGGACTTGAACTTGGGCGAATAATACTATCTTCTAACATTTAATTAACCTGCTTATGAATTTCTTGTCTTTGACTTTCAGGTAGTCTATATGGTCTAACAAATAATGGAGGTTTGTTTGCTTCAGTTATAATTTCATGTTCTGAAGTTTCTGTACAAGTGAGGTGGTCTCCTTCAAAATAAAATAAATCGTTATAATTTCTACAAATTTCTAAAATTGATTTATTTTCTTCTTTGTTACAATGCGTTAGTTCTATGTCTGTTTCTATCTTTTTTAATATATCCTTTATTAAATCTTTTGTTTTATCTAATTTGATTTCATTGAAATTTTCTATCTTTTCCCACTCATATTGAATTTTATTTAAATTTATTTCTTTAATATCTTCTGTTGTGTTCATAAAAAGAACTTTAACTTTATTTTTAATTAGGCGTACCAGGGTTTCCGCCATATATACTCCTGGTTTTATTTGTTTCTTGTGGATCACTGCGTCTTTTGAATAAGCAAAAGGGATCTCTACAAGTTGTTTGCAACGAGGTTGTAAGGTAATGGATTGTAGCCCGTAGACATCAGGTTGAGTATATTCAATCCTGTTTTTACAATTCCTTTCATTATCCAAGAATAATGCCTTAGTTTCCTCTTTTTTTGATTTCACATTATTTTTTATGATTTCGTTTCTACTTTCAGGTGGCAATGTGATGGATTGCGGCCCGTAGACATTAGGTTGAAGATTCTCAATATGACTTATGCCATTCGGCGCATACTCCTGCTCTTCATTCCTATTTTCACAATTCCCTTTGTTACCCGTAGGCAACACATTGTTTCCCTTTTCTGTGTTTTTACAATAATCTACAATATGTGATTTTAAAATTTTATTTTTGCTTACAGCTGCGTTTGAGCAGTCTACTGGTATTTCCAGTTGTTTTTTCTTGAAATCTATTTTACAGTTAAATTTTGTGAGAAAATCGCTTCCTAAAATTCCATCATAGGATAAATTAATATTTTTATTTAGAATATGAAAATTGTGACTCAGTGTTATCATCTGGTCATTATATGGAACATTTATTGTTTTTATCTGTTCACCTAATGTTTGCATTGAATTACCTGAAATGGTTGTAACTGTATGTTTACTTTGTTTGTTAATTCTGTACTTTTGTTCTGTGTTTTTTAAAAGACTAATTTGTGCGCCTGTGTCAACTAAAAGTGAAGTTATATGTTTGTCTGAAGGTTCGAGTTTAATACGAAGCACTGGCTCATCGTATCTTTCGCAAAAAGGTATTATAATTGAATATTTTAATGTTGTGCTTGGTGCACATCGGCTTTTATTTGCATCCGGGGAGAAGCGCCGCTGATTTCTTCCCGTGCTATTTCGTTTCCCGATGCATAATTTATGTGGTGAGTTTGATTAGGAGGATTGTATTGACCTCTGAATTGGTTGTTTTCTCTAAACGGATTAGGATATTGTCTGAAAGCTCTATTACTTTACAAGATTCTGTGATTTTGGTGTTTTTTATATTCCTGCCTTGGCCGCAATCTACACTCTTTGTACGTGTGATTCGACCGTTTGCAGTATGAACAAAATAAAGATTGTATTTCTTTCTTTATATTATGTTGACTGTTTTGATAGGAATTTTGACTATTATAATTAGAATAGACATGATTATTTTTGCGATAGCACGAATTTTCAGTGTGCCCTGACTTTTTACAATATTGGCATGTGGGTTTAAAAGGTGAGGTTTGGTGTTGCGAATTTTTTTCCAGCCGTACTGAATGCTCCTCGGCATACATGATGGCTTTCTTCAAGTCCCGCTCATTGTGAGCTTTAAGAATTAATCTTAAATTATGATTTCGCAAACCATCCTCGAATACCCGTATTGCCAAGTGATCGTTCTCGCGTTTTAAATATGTACGAATCGAAATTTCGCTAGTGCTAGAAAATGTAGCTGAATTTAGTGAATGCAGTAATTTTCCAATTCGTTCACCGAACTCTTTAACAGTTTCTCTCAAATTTTGTCTAGCTGTCATAAGTTCGTTTTGAGCAGAGGCTCGCGTTTTTACTTCTTTGAACTCATTCTCCAAATCTTGTACTAAATCATTCCATTTGGTAAAAGATTTAAATTGGATGAGCTCAAAAGCTGGGCCTTCTAGCCGTGTTTTTATAACCTCTAGAATGAATTTATGTTCTGCGTCGGTCTTAGCAGAAGAAAAAAGTATATTACCGCATGCAATGAATTTATTTAATTCGGCTGGATTGCCGTTAAAAACCGGTACGATATTATAAATGTCGTTCAACGAAAACTTGAAATACATATTTAAGTACTCAGGATCAGAATCCGCGTCGAAACAAAAAGAATTTTCGAATAATGGTAGAGAAGCAAAGTTCTGTACTACCTTAGTCGCGTGTTGACGAGTAAAAATTTTGAAAATATTTTTTTTTTTATCGGAGCAGAAAATTATAAAAATATATATTTTTTTTTCGCAAAAACTTTAAATTGTATAGTCTACTTAAATATTATTAAAATAAGTGAATATATATATATAAGTATATAATTATTTATTTATTATATTTTTTTTTTTTTTTCTTTGCTTACTATTGTTTTCAATTCTTCCTGGTGTTGTTGATGTGTAGTTGTTGATGTGTTGTTGATGTGTTCTTGAGTTATTGGTGTTGTTGTTGATGTGTTCAGTCCTTTTTCTCGCTTGACGTTGTTTTTCTTCTTTTTTTCTCTGATTGTTGTTGTTGATGCCAGGAGGCTCTTAGTAGCCCTATAGCTGGTTATCCTGTTCTTCAATTATAGATGGGCCAGGAGACTTCACGTCTTAGAGCTGGTTAACCTGGGCTTTTTTTTCCACTTTTTATTCACTGTTTTATTTTTCACTGCCGCTGTTATAGCCTCGGCACGCTTTTGTTTTTTTTTTTTTTGTATTTTCACTTTTTAAAATTTTCCGATGTTGAAGCCTCGGTACGCTTTTTTTTTTTTTAATTTTCTTTATTATTTTTTTTTATAGATTGAATTTATTTTTTTTTTGTTATTAAGGATTTTTCCTTTTGCTGATTTTTGGGATGTAGCGTATCCCACCGCTGCCACCAATGTTATATTTAACGTCCTATGGTCTCCGTGCTTTCACAAGGAGAAGAGAGACCATGGACGGAAAGAAAAAGACTTTTGTTTTTTTTGGTTTATTAAAGTTTTATTTTGTTTAGTTTATTTCAACAATGGCCCGCTGTTTATGCGTGGCTGCGACCAGAGTTGGATCTTTATTTCTATAATTTATTCTAAAAAGGCCCGCTGTCTATGCGAGGCTGCGACCAGTTTAGATTATGTTAGTTCAAAACTATCTTTCTTTCTTCGATCGTTTCTACGCCGGTCGGTGGTTTATCAGTTTTCGAGGGCGTTTCCTTATTCCAATTATTCCAATAATTTCCAATAAGTGAAAATTCAAATAGATACCAACCAATCAAAATCAATACATAAGCTACATATATTTAGGAAATGTAAATCATTATGTAAATTAACATATCGTTCTACTTCCCCTTAGTGATACGCGATCACGTACACTTTGCATGTTACGCAGTTGCAGGCAATGCACCTTACAAGCAGCGCAGTAACTAGGGTAGGTAAATGAACGGTCTTTGCTGACCGTGCAAGCCAATGCCGATGTACCCAAACAGTCACTTGCTTTGTTTTTGTTGTCGCCAACGTTTAAGTCGGAACCACTTGACAATAAAAACAAAGCATTGGTTTTGTTTATTTTGGTAATTTAAGCATATGCGCTTAAATTAGGTCAGTATGTTTTTCTTTTCTTGAACGCCGGCAATTTGAGTCGTTGTACTCAAATTGGGTTGTTGTCGTTCGTAGTATTATATTTTTGTTTATTATTTGTGTCGAAATGCAGATCGCTGCATTTTTGATATCGACATCTGGTTATAATATTTATTGAGTTGGTTCTTTGGAATTGGTGTGAGGTCGGGTGTACAAAGTGTACATGTAATGTTGTGGGATACAACACCCTTTATATTATAAAAATTGTTCAAAGTTTCTTAACTAATAGTTTTTTTGTGTTTGCTTAAACAACGCATTTTCCGACTTCGTTGAGGTACCAGCAGGTGTTCCACAGGGTTCAGTTATTGGCCCACTGCTATATATAATTTATTGTTCTGATATGCCAAAATATGCTTCATGCGATTATGCTGTTTATTCTGATGATACGGGTATTTTCCGCTCGCATTCCCTTGGTCAATATGTTGTGACTGAACTGCAATGCTGTCTTAACCAGTTAAACAATTATTTCACAAAATGGAGAATTAAATTAAATACCAACAAGACACAAGCTATTTTTTCCTCGAGATAAAGAAAGCCTTGTTTCTTTCCCAACTCTCAGCTTCAAGCTGGTAGCTATAATATTCCCTGGTTGGAAAATGTGAAGTATCTCGGCGTAGTTCTCGATGAAAAGGTTATTTTTCGCGATCATATCAGCAATATTATTAAAAAGTTTAATGTTGCAAAAATTGTACTTTACCCATTATTAAATAGGAACTCTGAACTAAGCAATGATAATAAAGTCATTCTAGTGAAAGTTATATTCCAAGTACTAATATGCATGTCCTGTGAGGGGAACTTGTGCTAAAATTCACACTAAAAAATTGCAAATTTAACAGAACACATTGCTAAAAATGGCACTTAAGCTCCCTTGGCATTATTCCTCTAAAAAGCTTCATAAAATAAGTAATGTTAATCTCATTTCTGATTGCATCGCTAAAGCAATGGATAGTTTTAAAATTTTTTGCAGCATGTCCAATAATATTCTAATTTCAAACTTGTATAGCACAAACTACCTAGTTGTTTGATGTTCCTTTTTTTCGTTGTTCATTTATATTATACTTTCTTTGTATATTATCGTATTGTTAAATTATTTACTTAATTTATGTCATTTCTTATTTATTATTTGTTATACAACATTTGTTGCTAGGTTGCTGTTTTATACATACACTGGTGGCCAAAACTAAAGCAACTCAATATCAGTATGGGGCATAAACTTAATAAAATTCACAATATTAAAGATAGAGCGAATTTTTTTGTTTCTATATCATAATTATTTATTAACTAATTGAAAAAGAAACTGAAAGAATTATATTCATTTCTGTATGTTTTCAAATAATGTATTAAATGCATAAGGCTCAAAATTTCCTTGGTCATAACTAAAGCAACTCTACTGTGAGATTTGTTTTGGCGACGATAGTTATAAGAACAACCGTTTATTATGTTCCGTTATGTTTACTATAATTGTTTGCCTGACATAAAAAAAGTTATTTTTGTAATTGGCTGCGTATTAATAAGGTTAGAAGTAATTTTTTAAAATTTAATTAAAATGGCGAGAAACAAGTATAATTCATGTATAAAAGAGAAAATAATTAATGAATATAAAAAGGGTTAATGTCAAAAAGCTTTAGTGAACAATTTGGAATAGGCAAATCAGTGATTTCGCGGCTTATAAAGCGTTTTCAAGTGACTAAGTCTGGGGTCACAATTCACCATGGCGGAAGGCCAAGGAAAACCTCGCTGCGAATGACCCAAAATAAAATCCGTGAAATAAAAAAAACCCATTTGTAACATCCACGGAAATAGTCCGAGATTTAGGGTTAGAAATCAGCACTAGAACCCTTCGCAGGCGAGCTAAAGAGGCCGGATTACGTGCACGCAAACCTGCCAAAAATCCATTTATTTCATCGAAAAATCGGTTGGCTAGGCTGGCCTTTGCTAGAGAGCATGTCGTTTGGAATGTTGCTCAGTGGAGAAATATTTTGTTCTCCGATGAATCAAATTTTAATATCGAGGGCTCTGACATGAAAAATTTTACCGTAAGACGGCCGGCCAATACGCGCTTAACTCCTCAATACTGTAAGAGAACTTTGAAGCACGGAGGAGGCAACACTATGGTATGGGGTTGCTTGTCTTATCACAGAGTTGGACCCATTTATGAAATTAAGGACACAATGGACCGATTTTTGTACAAATCTGATTTGGTAAACGTTATGTTGCCTTATACAGAGGAGGAAATGGCACTGCTTTGGGTCTTCCAACACGATAATGACCCAAAGCATACCTCGAATTTTGTTAAAGAATGGCTACGCGACCATAATATTAGGGTTCTCAAATGGCCAGTGCAGTCCCCCGATTTAAGCCCGATAGAGAACTTGTGGAGTATCGTCGAACGGAAAATTAAGAGGGATAATGCAACGAATAACCACACAATCTTCAGTCGCATTCAAGACGCATGGAACAACATTCCGCAGGATCAAATTCGTCGACTCATAGATTCAATGCCTCGTAGATGTGCTGCTGTCTTGAAAAATAAAGGATATGCTATTGATTATTAAATATTTTAAGTTATTTATTTGAAAATTGAAAAGTTGCTTTAGTTACGACCAAGGAAATTTTGAGCCTTATGCATTTAATACATTATTTAAAAACTTACATAAATAAATATAATTCTTTCAGTTTCTTTTTCAATAAGTTAATAAATAATTATGTTTAAGAAAAAAAAATGTTCGCTCTATCTTTAATATTATGAATTTTATTAAGTTTATGCCCCATTCTGATATTGAGTTGCTTTAGTTTTGGCCACCAGTGTATATGAATGTATATTTGCTTTAACTTTTTTCCATTTGTGATATTTTAGTCCCATTTTATATATATACATTAAGGTGCCTCGACTTGTATGAAGAAAAAAAAAGTTCCATTTGTACCCATTTTAAAATGAACCTTGATGTATTCTATGATCATTCCCAAAATATTTTGGCTATACCAAAATCCGTCAGTGAGCTAAACCATTTTGAAAAAACCTCCATAAATCATGTTTTCCGCATTTATACTGGCTAGTGTAATAGATGTAAATAAATAAACTGTCTCAAATTGTAGGCCTGAAAAAGTTCTTTCAATCTGCATCAAAAATTTGTATAAATTTGCAATTGGATTAAAGATAATGATGTTTTTCATGATTTTTTTCTTAATTTTTTTAGATGATTTTCAAAAATTCTCATTGAAACAAACGCTTGAAATAAAAAAAAATACAGTGTTTTCGATTTTGAAAATTTTATTTTCAGGTAAACTGCACACAAATGGAGAAATAATTTAAGCGCCACACTTTATTAAACAAAGAAAAATGTCCAAAATATATGACAGACGTGCATACCTTTCCAACAATATCTTGATAACGGCGATCGTATAAGAAATAATAAAGTTATTTGAATTTTTGTGAAAATAATCTAAAAAAAATGCATGAAAACATCATTATACTTAACCCAATTGCAAATATTTTCAAATTTTTGATGCAGATTGAACGAACTTTTTCAGGTCTATAATTTGAGACAGTTTATTTGTTTACAACTATTAAACTAGTTAATATATATACGGAAAACATGATTTTTGGAGGTTTTTGCAAAATGGTTTAGCTCACTGACGGATTTCGGCATAGCCAAAATATTTTGGGAAACATCATAAAATACATCAAGGTTCATTTTAGAATGGGTACAAATGAAACTTTTTTTTTCAAGGCACCTTAATATACATATATATATATATATATATTGTTTTATTTTTTTTTCTTTCTTTATATAGAAGATATTTTCTTGTAGTTTTCCTTCTGATTATATATTTTTTTTTCATATCAAAAATATATTTCTTCTGTTTGTAACTTATGTATTATTTTTTAGATGTAAAGTATAATAACTGCTATATCTCTGTAAATTGTGCATTGACGAAAAGTTTATTTAACAATCGTTTCACTACAAATAAAGATCATTCATTCATTTACATGTTTAAAAAAAAAAACTGAATCCAAAATGGCAGAATTCAACATAGAAACAATACTGTAGATTATTCTTTTATTATGCAGGGAAATAGAAGGAACTAGAAGGACTCCTTAAGCTGACTAAATTATTATACAATATATATTCGACTGGGTTCAGTGAATTTACGCCCAATGAAATAATGCCCGATAATAAAACAAAATATTTTGGGCTTTAATAGGTGAAATAACTCCCAAAATAAAAAATGAAATAAAGCCCAAAATAAATAATAAAACGCCCAAATCAAAAAAGAAACAACGTCCAAAATATTTTCATAGCGCACGATTTCAAATATTTTGGGTCTTATTTGATTATGAAATAAAGCCCTAAATAAAAAATGAAATAACACCCAAATAAAATTAAATAAAGCCCAAATTTGTATGGATTTTTTGGGCGTTATTTAATTTTTTTAACACAATTTAAAGACAAACTACTTAATCTAGTATCAGAACTAAACACTTTAAAGATAACAGAACAGGTGACGAAAATCAAAGAAACATTATCCTGGAAATTGATGAAAATCATGCATTAACGACATTCAAGAATGATGAACTCAAACAAACAATATTTGCAGCTCAACCAAAAATGCTTACAGAAGCCACAAACCTAGCGCTTGGGATAGAAAAAAATCAAAAATCAAACAGCCTATTTCAAAAATATAAAAAATATATCCAGAAATGGTTACAACTGTAACCAAAATTAGTTTTTTTCTGTCACTCCGTTTTCGAGATATTGCCCACTGTAGGGTTTTCAACGAAAAAAAAAAGTTGGTTCCACTTAATTGCATATATCTCCAGAACCAACAACAGTAATCAAACAAATGATATATCAAATAAAAGTTAATAAAATTTCTTACAAACAATGCAAACACCATTTTTTGGTCGAGTTGTTAGTTTTGGCGCAATAAATTCAAATTTCGGGGATTTTTTTATTTTTCAGAAAAATTTCCAAAAAAAGACAAAATAGTTGCAAATTTCGTTAAGAAATCAAAATATTTTATTACTTTTGATATTTTTTACTAAAAGCCTTTATTTTTCCAAAAAAAAATAAGCTATTGTTGAAGAAAATCTATTGAGAAATGAAAAAGTTGTGTTTAATGGAACGAAATCACCCAATTGTGTGATTATCAATTTATGCATTTTGACTTATTTTATTGCCATAAAAAAAAATGAGAACTAAAGGTTGTTGTAATAAAATCATATATTCTTCATTTTTATTGTTCTTTTAATAATTTACATTATTTTTACATTATTTAAATTGTATATAATTATTATTAATAATTTTTATTGTTGCATTAAATCATTTATATTGTTATTTACATTGTAAATAATTTTTATTTATCACTCAGAAATTCAAACTGATTAGAATTCTTGTTATGTCGTTTATTTAATTCGGGATCGGTTTCTCTGATGAGAAACCAACATTAGTCGCCCATCATTCCTTCGTCCCCTTCGTCCTGTTGTTGGTTCTGGAGATATATGCAATTAAGTGGAACCAACTTTTTTTTTTTTTGTTGAAAACCCTACAGTGGGCAATATCTCGAAAACGTGACAGAAAAAAAAAATAATTTTTTTTTCGGAATTAGCGACCGATTTTACATGAGAAAAGGATAGTGGCATTCAAAGTACATATTGGCTGTAAACCAGTGTTATCTATACTGTGCTCATATCCACCTATTGGAAGAGAAAAGTAAGTGGTAAATAAAATTAATTATTATTAACGCAAATTTAACTTACCGGTGTTATTATTTTCTTGTTTCGTGCAACTGCGAGTAATTTCTTGGGCACATATTGCACAAGAATTTACGCGCAAACTTAGGCTGACCTTACCACTAATCCACTTACAGCTTGCCAGCTACGGCAAATTGCAAGAACAGCATCCAACCTGTTTATGGTCCCATCGAAGCCGCCAAAGTCAGTTGAAATAAATAATTAGAAGCAGGAATTAAAGTCACCGTATTGCCGTAAGCTCACCGTACTACCACCAGTTAAAAAGGTAAATTGATTAATTCATTATAGTTGTATAAATCAGCTAAACCATTTTGCAAAAACCTCCAAAAATCATGTTTTCCGTATATGTATATATTAACAAGTGTTATAGTTGTAAGCAAATAAACTGTCTCAAGTTAGGCCTGAAAAAGTTCGTTCAATCTGCATCAAAAATTTGAAAATATTTGCAATTGCATTAATGATAATAATGTTTTCATGTATTTTTTTTAGATTATTTTCACAAAACTTCAAATAACTTTATTATTTCGTATACAATCTTCGTTATCAATATACCATTGGAAAAGTATGGACGGCTGTCATTTATTTTTGGACAGAATTGCTTAAACTGAATAACAAAAAAGGACTAATTTAAAAAAAAAAAATTATATTGGAGAAAAGACCTGCTGTAAAAATACTGTAAACCATCAATAGGCATGCGGCTCTTTGTTTAATAATGTGTGGCTCTTATTTTATTTCCCCATTTGTGTGCAATTTACCTGAAGGTAAAATTTTCAAAATCCAAAATACTGTATATTTATACTCTATAATTACATTTATAAATCCTTATTTACATTACATTTTGAGCACTATACCACTGCCCGCACATTGCTTTAATGAAAAATTAATATATTCTGAATATTAACAGCTGTAACGAATTTTTTAAGCCTGGGTATATCTCGCCGGATACCCAGGGTTCTGTACAAAAATATTTATATATTTGAGACCAAAAGCGTTTTTTTAAAAGTAATTAAGTTCTGATTTATTATTTAAGTTCAAGTTAATGCTATGATTACAAATTTGATTAATTTTTCATTTATACTATTAAGCTTATCATTCAATTATTATTATTTGACTATAGTTACTAATTTTCCTGATGTCCTGCGATGTCCTGAGATGTCCTGCGTTTTCTCGGTCCTCCGGTCTTCCGCTCCGTTTGCTGACTCGTGAAAGTGGGATTTTAGACGTTTATGTGGGATTTTGAGGTTCCAGGATGTATCTAGTGCTACTAGGGTAACCGCTTAGAAAAGCTCGAAACCCGAAACATACAGTGTTCTCTAGTTCTACTAGGGTAACCGCTTAGAAAAGCTCGAAACCCGAATCATACAGTTTTCTCTAGTTCTACTAGGGTAACCGCTTAGAAAAGCTCGAAACCCGAAACATACAGTTTTCTCTAGTTCTACTAGGGTAACCGCTTAGAAAAGCTCGAAACCCGATCTTATAAATAATATTCTAACTCTACTAGGGTAACCGCTTAGAAAAGCTCGAAACCCGGAATAAAGGGATAGGAAGGGATGTCTTACCTTTCACGATCAGCGATCAAAGAGATCGATTCTGTCTTCAGCCTCCCTTTTTATAGCACAAAAATCGCTGCATTTGCTAACGGGATCTTGTTTGTGCGATTTTTCATCAAATGTTTTTGCACATCTAACTGTGCACCAGTTTCTTGTTGTTGTCCTTAACCCGCGTGTTTGTTTCTTAGCTTTGTCTCAAGCTCTGGCTCGCCTACGTTGTTGTTATTGTGCTGTGGCTTTGTTGTTGTTCATATTTCGGCGCGTGTTTAACATTGTTGTTCTAATTGTGTGTGCCTGCATTACATACCGTTGTTTGGTGGCGTGTGCAATTCTTGTAGCTATGTGTTTTTGTTTGTCTGCTATGCAGTTGTTGTTGTTATTGTTCTTGGTTTTGTGTTTGTTTATATTTTATTGCACCGCTGTTGTTGTTGTTGCTGCTTGGCTTGTTATTGTTCAAAGCCTGCTACTATTTCTACTTCATGTGCCCGCTGTTGTTGTTGTTGTTGTTGTTTGTGCTAGAATTGAACTATTGTTGTTGTAGTTGTTGTGGTTGTTGTTGTTGTTGTTGTTCATGTTGGTGTTGTTGTTTAAAGTTGTTGTTGTTGGAAATAAAATATTGTTGATGTTGTTGTTGTTGTTGTTGGTGTTGTTGTTTAAGATTGTTGTTGTAAAAAGTAAACTATTGTAGTTGTTGTGGTTGTTGTTGTAGCGGCTGTTGTTGTTGTTGAACTTTAATGTGGGCTGAAATTTGTCCCAAATTTCAGTTCCTCACACAGCATCCAGAAACATCGTCAAGCAATACTATTTTTTCATAACAAAAAGTTAAAATAATGTAGCTAATATATTTTACACAACCCTTCTCTTAATTTTTCCAAACTTCAATTCAACTAATACTATGTTCACACTGGAAGCTAAATGCGTATTTAAAGCTTAATGCGCATTTATTTCATTAATGCTTCTCTAAATGCGCATTAACCCATAGAAAATTCTGTCAAGTTAATTCACTTAAATGCTACTTCTAATGAGCATTTAGCAGTTTGCGACCCTGAGTCGATATTCGAAAAACTGCTACTCGCTACTTTTTGTTCATCTCTGACTTGAACTCGTTTCATTAGTTGTCAATTTTGTTTACTGTCAGATTTTTTTGCTTAGGCTGTGTGCCAATCGGAAACTTTTGACTCGGATTGATACTTAGGGTATAGTATAAATTTTGACAAGAGGGAAGAGAATTTTTGACACAAATAAAAAAAAAGCATGTATTAGTTGTATTGAAGTTTGGAAAAATTAAGAGGAGGGTTGTGTAAAATATATTAGCTACATTATTTTGACTTTTTTTTCTGAAAAAATAGTATTGCTGAATGATTTTTCTGGATGCTGTTAATATTCAGAATATATTAATTTTTCATAAAAGCAATGTGCGGGCGGTGATGTAGTGCTCAAAATGTAATGTATATAAGGATTTATAAATGTAATTATAGAGTATAAATAAACAGTATTTTGGATTTTGAAAATTTTACCTTCAGATAAATTGCACACAAATGGGGAAATAAAACAAGCGCCACACATTATTAAACAAAGAGCCGCACATGCCTATTGATGGTTTACAGTATTTTCCAGCAGGTCTTTTCTCCAATATATTTTTTTTTTTTAAATTAGTACTATTTTGTTATTCGGTTTAAGCAATTCTGTCCAAAAATAAATGACAGCCGCCCATACTTTTCCAATTGTATATTTATAACGAAGATTGTATAAGAAATAATACAATGAAATAATAATTCATGAAATATTAATAATAATAATAATAATACATAATACATAATACATAATACATAATACATAATACATAATACATAATACATAATACATAATACATAATACATAATACATAATACATAATACATAATACATAATACATAATACATAATACATAATACATAATACATAATACATAATACATAATACATAAT
Organism: Tetanocera ferruginea; assembly: GCA_958299015.1. NCBI lineage: Eukaryota > Metazoa > Arthropoda > Insecta > Diptera > Sciomyzidae > Tetanocera > Tetanocera ferruginea. Next base: position 56,386,329 of record OY282644.1, on the reverse strand, counting down.
ACATAATACATAATACATAATACATAATACATAATACATAATACATAATACATAATACATAATACATAATACATAATACATAATACATAATACATAATACATAATACATAATACATAATACATAATACATAATACATAATACATAATACATAATACATGAAAACATTATTATCTTTAATCCAATTGCAAATATTTTCAAATTTTTGATGCAGATTGAACGAACTTTTTCAGGCCTATAACTTGAGACAGTTTCTTTGCTTACAACTATTACACTTGTTAATATATACATATACGGAAAACATGATTTTTGGAGGTTTTTGCAAAATGGTTTAGCTTACTGACGGATTTCGGTGTAGCCAAAATATTTTGGGAATCACCGTAAAATACATCAAGGTTAATTTTAGAACGGGTACAACTGGAACTTTTTTTCAAAGCACGTGTTCAAACTTTGTATGGTTTACTAAAAATTTGCAACTTCGGGTGTTGCAAGGTCAAGACTAATTGCGATTTTTTTGGAGTGCGTGTTAAGTTTTAAGGTTTTTAGGTTCGGTGGACAAAAGTTTTAGCACTGCAACTGATTTTTTTTTTCATTAGTATATTTTATAAATGGAATAAAATTATATCAAAAACATGTTGAATAAAAATAATTATGAATAAATCGATGGTAAAGTACACTAAACTGATAAGTGAAAAATTTTACATGTGCAGAAACGTCGAATTTGTTTTTACATTTCAATATATTTCAGTACAAAATACTAATTTGAACTACATATGTACTGAGCAGCATTCATTGGTTATGCATTTTTAACAAATTAACACAATATAGATATTATATTGACGACGACCTATTTTTGTCAAAAGACCAAATAGTTTTTTGTTTAATTTTTATACATGTTAACACAACTATTGCTTTAATAATCTTATTTTACGCAAAGCAACAGTATTTATTAAACATATATAATTTTGAATAAAAAAAAGTATTAGAAAACACAGCAGTTAACTTTTCATGCTTCATTTGGCACAGTAAAAATGATAATTCAATTTCAATAGACAGAAATTTTGTTCAACTCAGAATTTTCCTTCCTACCACGAGTGAAAAGTTTCCGATTGGCACACAGCCTTATGTTCGGCATGTTCGAATACTTGTCAATTTAAATTCGCATTTTACGCTTCTCCCTAATGTGAACACTTGACATTTGGTTGAATTTTCGAACTTCTAAATGCGCATTTAGAAATCAGTGTGAACGTACTATGAGACATGCTTTTTTTAAATTTTCGCTTGTGTCAAAAATTCTCTTCCCTCTTGTCAAAATTTATACTATACCCTGAGTATCAATCCGAGTCAAAAGTTTCCGATTGGCACACAGCCTAAGCAAAAAAATCTGACAGTAAACAAAATTGACAACTAATGAAACGAGTTCAAGTTAGAGATGAGCAAAAAGTAGCGAGTAGTAGTGTTTCGAATATCGAATCAGGGTCGCAAACTGCTAAATGCTCATTAGAAGTAGCATTTAAGTGAATTAACTTGACAGATTTTTCTATGGATAATTGCGCATTTAGAGAAGCATTAATGAAATAAATGCGAATTAAGTTTTACATGCGCATTTAGCTTCCAGTCTGAACATAGTATAAGTCCGAATTACCAACAAGAAGTTGCCACAGTGCTCGAAAATTATCGCACCTATTGCGACTGTTATTTTAGGCACTTTTTTGAAACATTCGGGATTTTACCCCGAATTTCCACCAAAGTAACCCAAAGTCATCATATATAAATATGTATATAGATTTTACGCGCGGTTAATTTTTTATATTTTGTAAAGTTTTTGAAGAGAGCTGTTGACCGAGAAAAATTTTTCTTTATTTTACAAACGAAAGTTTCTACTTATTAGAAACCAGCTTGAAATACCTTCAGCTTGAGAATCTCTTCAATTATTGTACGTTTACGAGCATTTTTTGATTAGTTACGTAAATATTTAGGTAAACTGGAATTTTTAATACAAGTTTTCATATTTAAGAAAATTTGTTTCGATTTTTTTTGAAAAATATTTCCAATTATTGGAAACAATTTTTACAAATTGTGAAAAATTTTTCAAAACGGTTTTTCTCATTTTAGAGAATTTTGTTTCGATTTTTTTTAAAAATATATCCAATTATTGGAAATAATTTTTACAAATTGTGAAAAAATTTTTCAAAACGGTTTTATCATTTGAGATTTGTTTCGATTTAAAAAAAAAAAAAAATATTATTATTAGTTTACATTTAGATACAAATATTTTTAAACACTTTTACAAACAATTAGAACATAGAATATAAACATGACTAATCCAAACATTTAAACACTGTAGACTAAAACAGATTATCTCCTCTCGTCGTCGGTTTTCCTTTGGTTTTCCACACATCGTCTGTCTGTTTTGAAGTTTAGTCTTTTCTCTGGAGGTACATTTATAATATGTAGCATTTCCAGTGTGTACCTTCTATAATAATTGGCCTCTTGTTGCAGGATCTTCACATTGTCAAAGTCAGGTGTATGTTTTAGTTTTTCGCAGTGTGCCGCTAATGCTGTTTTTTGCTCAACTGGTCTTGAATGGGTTTTTTAGTCCGATTTGTGAGCAGATATCCTTGTCCGAAGTTTGTTTTTTGTTGTCCCCACATATGCCTGGTCACATACGTGGGACCCGTCTCCTTTACAAGTTATCTTGTATATCACGTTCGCTTTGTCTAGTTTGTTTATTTTCGTCTTCATATTGCTATATAGTTGGTGTACTGTATTGCTCGTCTTAATCGCAATTTGAATTTTCTGCTTGTCATATATGCCAGATTTTAAAAAACGTTCTGAAAAACCTGGGATATATGTCATCGATTTATACATTTTTGTTTCTGTGTTCCTTTGTTTTTTAAATTTTCCCTTCTTCCCTTCTTAATTAAATCCTCTGTTGTTTTCTTTGGGAAATCATTCTTGCCCAAAATTGTTTTTATTTTCTTAACGTTTACTTTGTGAAATTCATCATTACTTATGTCAAGTACTCTTCTTATAAAGTTGTTTGCTGTGTTTATTATTATTCGTTTTGGATGTTTTGAGTAAAAGTTTATTAGACGTCCTGATGCCATAGGTTTTTGAAACCACTCAATTGTTAAGAAGTTTCCCTTCTTATGATAATTGTGTCCAAGAATGGTAGCTTTCCGTCTTTTTCTTCTTCTTTTGTAAATCTTATATTTTTGTGGAATTTGTTTAACGCTTCCAGTGTTACGTTTATTTTGTCAGTTCTTACAATCGTCTCTATTGCTGTGTCCAAAAGTTATTCCATAACTATGTCAGCTATTACCGGTGATGCTGGTGATCCCATTGGCATTCCTTTTTGTTGAGCATATATGATGTCTTTTAGCTTGAAATATCGATTGTCCTTTATGCAGAATTTTAACATGTCCATAAAATTTTTCTTACTTGTTTTTGTGTACTTTTCAATAATTGTCCATTTTTTATCAATTATTTTTAAAGCTAGGTCAATTGGAATACTTGGAAAAAGTGATATTACGTCAAAAGAAATTATTGTTTCATCATCATATATATATGTGTTCGAAATTCGGTTTTTGAAGTCTGCTGGATTGTTAATTTGTATTGGGAATCCTTAGTCAAATTTTTTAAAATATTGGTTATATATTTGCAGAGTCCGTATGAAGGCGAGCCAATAGATGAGCATATTGGTCTAAGTGGCATGTTTTCCTTATGTACTTTTGGAAGTCCATATATTCTCGGTGCCGTTGCTGTATTAGTGCTAATGTTACGTTTTTCTCGTATTGTTATGTCTTTGTTATTAAATAGAATTTCAGCAAATTCATTATTTTTCTGCTGTAGTGTAAGTGTAGGATCTCTTTTTAAAATTTTGTATGTTGCTATATCCCTGACTATGAGCCTCATCTTTTTGTCATATCCGTTTTTATTTATTGCAACTGTAACGTTTCCCTTGTCTGAATTTAATATTAAAATATTGTCATTTTCTTGTAAAAATTTTGTTGTGGCTTTTTCATGTGTCTTTCTATAAGCGTTGTAAATTTTGATCTAAGACCCATTTTCCACTCGGCAATTTTTCTTGCTGGCAAGTCGAGTTTGTTGGCATCGGGACGTGACGAAAGGGGATGAGTACAGACTTGCTCGTACCGGCAATTTTTCTTTTGTCCTGCTCTTTCACTTTAGTTTTATTCAGAATTGCTCAAGAAAACTTGTTGAGTGGAAACGCAAATGGCAAGCAGTGTGGCCATTTTAGCCTTTTCGAGGCTAGATTTAGCCTTTTTATTTGCGGTTTAGCCTCGAAATTTACGATTTAGCTTCGTGTTTTTTTAGCCTTTTTTTACTTTGAAAACAGCCTTTTTTTGATTAATTAACAATTAAAAAACCGAACGGTGTTTATTTACATCACTTACCCGGTGTGATATGACAAACTTATCCGATCGGTGTAAAATAAGAAAGGCATAGAAGAAAAGCAACATGGAAATCACGTTAGCATTGACAAACAAATTGAAAATTGAAATTTCACAAGACTGAAAATAAAAGTCCAGAATTATAAGTCATGTTCGTGAAAACAGTTCTAACCAAAATTGACATCAAAGTAATAAAATAAAAAAAACGCTTTAAATAGAATTAAATCCAATCCAAATTTTGAGCATGAATGCCATTATATTTGGTTTAACATTATTTTGAGCATTTTGAATGAAAAAATTCAAATTCTAAAAACACATATTTCCGAATAGTAAAAAATAACACCTTTCGGTGTTAAAAAAAAATCATAATTTTGCGTATTCTAAATAAACACCTGACAGGGTTGAACACAAACATCCTTCGGATATTTAGTTATTAACACCGATCGGTGTGAAAAATGTCCCCTTTCGGATATAAAATTCTAGCATTTTGACACGGTGTTTTTTTAACACCGAACGGTGTAGGACTCTCTGGAACACCGATCGGTGTAAAAATTCTATACAAATTAGTGTGTAGTCATGAAAATTTGCATCTGGCAGCAACGCAGGACCCTTAAGAGCTCTCTCGTTTCACATGTAAATGAATGTTAGATAGATTTTTTCTCTATTGAAAATTCTCATAACGTTGTTAAGCCAAATACATATATTTTCTCATTTTGCAAATGTTCCGCAGACGAAGTTACCTCGATTGAGCTTCAATGGCGAAAACTATTGACACGTAAATGGTCAAGCGTGTCCTCTTCAATTGAGTTTTGGGTAGAAGTAAAGCACTTTTAAAACTCGCTGCCTGAAAATCCTTTTCTGAGCTCGTCAATTTGGTTTTCAGTTTCTTAGTTTTATCACTTAGTAACGCTCTTTAGTGCAATGAAAATTGCAAAAACTAAGCAAAGAAATAGATTTTAAATTAAAATGCCTAACTCGTTGCTTAATATTCAATGTTCACTGAAAATATTACAAAAATGTTGTCATGACTTTGAGGTAACTGATGATCTCATACGTCTGTTAGATTCACGTAGTGCTTATGCAAGCTGCAGTTCCTCCGATTAAGCTGATGAAGAGGGAATAATAGGTCTATCTGTACGCACTTCAAGTAAAGTTCGAGTAAAGTTCGGGTAATAGAGAGTAATTTGATTATTTGTCAAAATGAGAAAATTTGTCAAAAAGTACGGAAACGCTTTCAAGTAAGTTTCAAGCACAACACCTGTTTTTTGAAAACAATAAAATTTAATTGCTGTGTTTCTGTATTTAAAACATTTTCGTAAGCGTTGATTTGGTTATTTTACCTATTTTTATTAATTTTCTAACCAATTGCATACACTTTGTTCGCAATACAATGCAACAATTAAATTTTATCACTTTGACAATCAATTTTGAAGCTCGAGATTCGTGCTCGAAGAAATTTTTCAAGTAAAGTTCGAGTAATAGAGAGCCACAAAAAGTGACATTTTGCTTGTTCTTCTTCTCTCTCGAGCTGGAAAAAATGTGTACGGAAACGCTTTCGAGTAACTTCAAGTTACTTGAAGTGAGTACGGAAACAGACCTAATATATCTGAGATATAAACTTTAATGAAATAATATAAGTTCCTAGCACGACAGCGATAAAATTTCCAAACCTTCAATTTCATTTGAAATTTCTCCCGAGAATTGGAAAAGGGAGATTCCCATTTTTAAGGCTCAAGAAGTTTTGGAAAATTTTAAACAAATTTGTTAATCAACCGCGAATATTCATGAGTCTTTTAAGTTAAAACTTTTAACATAAAGTGTGATGTCTGTATCCTGCTGTCTTAAAATTGAGAACTCCCTTTTACAATTCTCATGAGCAAATTATTCCTAATAGGACTAAATGTACATATACATCAATATACATCAATTCAATATACATATTATTTTCATTTATAATTAAATGATGAAATGAAAGGTAATGCAATGAAAAGTTAGTTTATTTAATGAAAAGTAAGTCATTCTGAATTAAAAAGGCTGGTATTATTTTGCTTTATAAATATATACCATACGATTTTTTGCTTTTTACAAATTTGTACCTATGATACTGATGTACCTATATTAAAAATGAATGTTATGTTAAAACGAAAATAAAACTTGAAGTTGTATGAAAAATCTGGATTTTTTTTAGCTTCTTTTTTCAAAATTTTTAGCCTTTTTTTGACTTCTTTTTTTGGCCAATTTAGCTTCTTTTATTTTCTGGTCGTGGCCACACTGATGGCAAGTTCAAAAGAGAATTGAAAACTTGCTGGCAAGAAAAATTGCCGTGTGGAAAAGGGGTCTAACTACGTCTTGCTCTTCTCTTTTTGTTATTGTCTGAATGCAGTCTTCTCCCTCTGCTATGCACTTATACAGTGGTAATTGTTGTGTTGTTGTTGGTAGTGCATGTTTTGGTCCAAGTGACAGCAGCCACTGTATGTTTGTCGGTATTGCAGTGTCGGTTTTGTTGATGAACCAGTCTTTGTTGTGTTGTATGTTTATCATTTTTCGTTGTTTCTCTTTGAGCTGTTTGTATTTATTTATGTGTATGTTTTTTATACGTGTCGTCAAGTTTTTCGCTTATAAAAAACAAACTTACATTTTCTTCTCTTATATTTGTTCTTATATGTCTTTCTATGCTTTTCAGCTCTTCTTCGTTTTGTTTTAATTCTTTATGCTTGTGCTGGATAAGTAGATTCATTATTTTTGTTTGAAAAGTTTGTATGTGTTTTGAAAGTATTTTTTCCGTGTTTGATATCATTTTGTTATTAGTTTCAAATATGTTGGTTACTTTTTTTGTTGCATTTGTCAGAAAGTTTGGCACAATACCTGATTTTCTGCATCTTAATAAAAATCTTATGGAAGTTTTACAACTTGCGTGCGATCTTTTTTTGTTGATATATTTGTGAATAGTTTTATTAGTTTTATCATCGTAGGTTTTTTTAAGTTCTTTGTAGAGCTTCATTTTTGCTGCTGCAATTTTCGGCGTGGCGTCCGTTTTAAATAGTTGTTACTTTATTTTATCGACCTTTGACTTAGTTTGTGGTTTTTTTGTACGTTGTTCAGGCTTTAGGTCCGTTTTGTTTTTTACATAAAAATATCAGTTTTTATTATAAACTAATTTGATTTTATATTTCAACCAATATTTCGACTTCCATCGAAAGTCATCTTCAGGGTTACTAAAATACATACAATAATATTAACAAAAATATTCACAGCACTTTAACTATTTTGAATTTACATTTAAAAAATTATTAGTTTACATTTAGATACAAATATTTTTAAACACTTTTACAAACAATTAGAACATAGAATATAAACATGACTAATCCAAGCATTTAAACACTGTAGACTAAAACAGATTATCTCCTCTCGTCGTCGGTTTTCCTTTGGTTTTCCACACATCGTCTGTATATGTGAGCGCATTTGTCCGTGTCTGTTTTGAAGTTTAGTCTTTTCTCTGGAGGTACATTTATAATATGTAGCATTTCCAGTGTGTACCTTCTATAATAATTGGCCTCTTGTTACAGGATCTTCACATTGTCAAAGTCAGGTGTAATTTTTAGTTTTTCGCAGTGTGCCGCTAATGCTGTTTTTTGCTCAACTGGTCTTGAATGGGCTTTTTGGTCCAATTTGTAAGCAGATATCCTTGTCCGAAGTTTGTTTTTTGTTGTCCCCACATATGCCTGGTCACATACGTGGGACCTAAAGCCTGAACAACGTACAAAAAAACCACAAACTAAGTCAAAGGTCGATAAAATAAAGTAACAACAAAAAAAAAATATTTCCACTTATTGGAGGCAATTTTTAAAATTGTAAAAATTTTCAAAACGGTTTTTCTCATTTTAGAGAATTTTGTTTCGATTTAATTTTGAAAAATATTTCCACTTATTGGAGGCAGTTTTTAAAATTGTAAAAAAATTTTCAAACCGGTTTTCTCTTTTTAGAGAATTTGTTTCGAGTTTTTTTGAAAACATTTTCCACTTATTGGAAACTACTTTTACGAATTATAAAACAAAAAAAAAATGTTCAATAAAATTTTCCACTTTTTAGAAGTGGATAGTGGAAGTTTGATTAAAAAAAAAACAAAACAAAATTTTTTTCTACTTATTAGAACCAATTTGTACAAGTTATACAAAAAAAATTATTTTTTTTTCTACTTCACTTCTTATTAAAGAGTTGTTTCTTTCTGTCGATTCAGTTTGAAAATTGAAACAAATTATATTTTTTAGGATCTCAGTGGATTTTTCTACTTATAAGAAAGTTTTTGGCGATTTTTTTTTGTCTAGTTTTTCGATCAAAAATAAATAATGGCAAAACTAACCTCTTTTATGAGACATGCCGACACCATTTTTGATATGGAGAGAGACTTCAATTCGATTCATCAGGAAGAGCACACAACTTTCGCTCTAAGAATTCAAGAGGATGAATTGAAGTCTCAATGGACTAATTTGAAGACGTCATATGACGCATGCTTGCTGAAATTTGTAGCAGCGAGTGGTGACGCTAATGAAAACGTCATCCTAGTCAAAGTCAAATATCGCACATGTTATCAAATATATGTTCGATGTCTAGCTAAGATGAACGAACTAAGCGATAAATTGTCGATGGCGAAAAAAAGTAATGAAGCGGATATTTCAAGTTTTGTTATGCCGATGTCTGGCCACAATATAAATTTACCACCATGTGATACTGAAATATTTCATGGTGACTACGTTACATGGCCGTCTTTGCGGGATATGTTTTCGGCTATTTATATTTCAAATAGTCGACTAATACCCGTGGAAAAATTATTTCACTTGAACCAGAAAACCCGCGGAGAGGCAAAAGAGATTGTTCAAAAATCTCCACTCATGCATGAAGGGTTTGCAACAGCCTGGCAGAACTTGACAGACCGCTATGAGAATAAGCGGATTTTGGTGAATAGCCAGTTTAAAGTTTTATTTAACCTGCCAGCGGTTGCAACAGAGTCTGGAAGTGAAATTAAAAAACTTAAAAGAGACATAAATAATTGTATATCCGCTCTTACAATACACAAAGTAAATATTGACAATTGGGATGCTATTTTTACGTATTTGTGTTCTACAGAATTGCCTGAGACTACGCTCTCTTTATGGGAGCATTCGATTGAGAACAAGGCAGAAATCCCCAAATGAGCTGACCTTGATAAATTTCTCACGAGTCGTTTTCAGACACTAGAAACGGTGTCTGACTATAGAGGCGCGGTGCCAAAAGGGCAAAGACCGACCACCTCTTCTTCAAATGAGAAGAAAGTCAGCACTTTCCAGGTCAACGTAGTGCACAACAATTGCAAGCTCAGCAAAAATCAGCAGCATGCGTTGAAGGTATGCCCAAAGTTCTTGGCTATGAAAGTTAATGAGTGATCATCGACGGTCAGGCGATTCCTTTATTGCCTGAACTGTCTGTCAACGAATCATATGGCAAAAGCATGTAAAAGCACTTTTAACTGCTCGACATGCGGACAACGTCACCACTTATTGTTACACAAAGATTTTCTAGGTGCAAATAATCAGCTTAATGCGGGAGGTCCAAGCACGAGCTCAGTGATACAGTCCACTCAAAAGGTCGTTATTCAAAGCCAAAAAATGAGATACCTTGCTGAGTATACTTAGTTATCAAACAAAACTTTGATCGACTCGAAGACTGCTATCTTAAACCTAAACCCTTTTTTAGATAACAATAAGGTGCTTAGAGTTGGCGGACGTTTGTCAGAGACGGAACACATCTCTTATGATGAGCGTCACCCGATAATTTTACCGTACGACTGTCAATTTTCTGAGTTGCTCGCGAAGTTCACCCATGAAATTTCCATTCATGGTGGGAACCAGCTCGTATTGCGACTTATTTGAATGCAATACTGGATTCCCAGAGTAAAAAATATGATTAAATCCATTATTCACAACTGTAAGGTCTGTGTGATCGACCGCAAGCGATTAAAGACCCAAATGATGGCATCCTTACCCTAAGAGCGAACAAAATTATCTCGCCCGTTTGCGTCTACTGGAGCGGATTTTACTGGACCATTTGATATAAAAAATTATACGTGACGCGCATGTCTCATAACCCAGGGCTATATTTGTGTGTTTTTCTGTTTTGCGACGAAAGCTATTCATTTAGAGGCTACTACCGATCTCAACACTGTCACCTTTTTGGCAGCATTTTCGAGATTTGTCGCGCGTAGGGGTTGTCCAGAAAAAATATTCTCCGACAATGGAACCAACTTTGTTGGTGCCTCACGAGCCTTGAAAGAAGATTTTAAAGCTCTTCTCAAAAATTCCAAAGAGAAAGTGGTGTCCAAATTTGCCCATCAGCATTTATCTTGGCACTTTATTCCAGCAGGTGCTCCCCTTATGGGAGGTCTGTGGGAAGCGGGGGTGTCAAAAGTTTTAAGCTACACTTCCGAAAAGTCGCATCAGACACTCGTAGGGGGGCCTTTACTGGCTCCGATTGAACCAGACATTACCGAAAATCTAATGTCTATAATCAATCGTTGGCAAAAGTTAAAGGCATTGAATCAGAAGTTCTGTCACATTTGGAAAAACGATTATCTAAAAGAACTCCATAAGCGAAATAAATGGAAACATCCCCGCGAAAATTTAAAAATTGACGACTTGGTGGTTATCAAAGCGGACAACCTTGGGATTACCGAATGGCGGTTAGGAAGGGTTGTAAAAACGTACCTAGGTTCGGACCACCGCGTCCGTGTCGCCGATCTACGCACTGAACGCGGAATTATTACGCGGCCAGTAATTAAACTGATAATTCTACCATCGTCTTCGTAGTGTGACTTGTTCGTCTGTGTTGGTTTTGTTGCGTGTTGTCTTTGCTCGTTATTTCCGTTCCATCGAGGGGAATTAACTTATTTAATTTCTTTCTTTTTAGTCAACAAAAATGTCGAGCGTACATGAAGTCCCTCCAGCAACAAAGAAGTGTCGCGTATGCTTGGTGCGTCACCCGTTGCGTTTCTGCAAGGCGTTCGTCACGGGAAACATGGCAGATCGACTGCGGCTGGTGCTGCTATTTAAACCGAGGGGGATTCGGCGACCAACAGAGAAGACGACGAGACGCGATTAGAGCGATGCATTCAGAATGCTGAAGAGTCTCGCGCGTTTCGGCCATCGCTGCAGGGCAGCACCGTGAAGTCTCCCCCTACGAGGCGCTCAAAATGTTCGTGGTGTCGCACTAGTTCGTCAACATGGGTTGTCAACGCGGATGGTTGGCTCACATGAAGTTTGCTCCCTAACCCTCCGAGCGAACTATGAGTCTAACCACCAAGCGAAGGTGTTGCGACATTTCACACGAATCACGCCTCGAAAAAGCTTGGACGCGTCTATCAGAGCACAATTCTCGAATTTGATGATTGCTGATCCCGACTTTTTCTATTCGTCTCCGGTCGGCATGGTGTTGGGAGAAGATGTCTTCCCAAAAATTATAAAGCCAGGGATCTGTTCAAGTAGTGTGGGGGGAATTGTATCGCAAAACACCATCTTCGGATGGGTGTTATCGGGCGTTGTTTCCCAGTAACGGTCATAGTTTTTTTAATTTATTTATATTTATATTTATTTATATTATTTCCAAAGCACTGAATTCTATTACAATAAATTATAACGTGACACTGAAGAAATGAGACATGTTCTGAATTAATCAACCCCTTTTTACTAACTTAAGGTATTTTAGAGTTTTTAAAATTTATCTTACAGTAGTACTGCAAGGGGGCCGGCATGTTTAGGCCGCAACCCTAAATGCAAAAGGTATAAGATTAATGCTCACAAAAGGTAAAAGATCAATACATACTTGTCGACTCGTTCGAGTATCGATTCTCGATAGCCGAACGAGTGCCTCGGAGGTGTCTTCGGCTTTGTAATGGCGGCCTTCTTCTTGAACATTTTGCTGGAATAATCAGACGCCTTTTTTTGGAAGCTCTCACACCTTTTGTGAATCATCTTCCATTATCCGTGCCATCTATTGAATTATCTATACTGTGCTCATATCCACCTATTGGAAGAAAAAAGTAAGTGATAAATAAAACTAATTATTATTATTAACGCAAATTTAACTAACCGGTGTTATTCTTTTCTTGTTTCGTGCAACTGCGAGTAATTTCTTGGGCACATATTGCACAAGAATTTACGCGCAAATTTAGGCTGACTTTACCACTAATCCACTTACAGTTTGCCAGCTACAGCAAATTGCAAGAACAGCATCCAACCTGTTTAGTTATAACAATAACAACAGATATAATGGGAACCAAAGTAGTCAAAATAGAATGTATGTTACCGAAGTTAACGACCAGGGAAACGAAGATCTTTTGGAGATCGAAACACAAGATCATCCAAGAAAGCGAAATTAAAGATTTTTAACATCACGGACAACACAACAAACTATATAAACATTAGATGCAAAAACATAAAAAGAAACTTGAAATTCCTTATAGACACGGGCGCAGACATATCCATTTGCAAGCTCGAAAATATAAATACACTAGATCTGATGGCGGGATGCAAACTAATAGGCATTACAGACAATGAAATCCTTACTCTAGGAACAGTAAAATTGGACCTCGATTTCCAGTACAGTTTAGTACCCCATATATTTCATACAGTAGAAGACAAGGCATACTTATCCAGGTAGTATAAAACGCAACTGCGCTGCCGACTTTTGTCTTATGCCCAAATCAAGTAAAGCAAACTCTTACAAAAGCAGTTTGGGAATTTTTCGATTTTCAGAAAATAGCTTCATGCTAGTTTTTACAAATTTTCTTTGGTATAAGAAGTTTTTAGAATAATTGGAAGGAAAAAAACTCCTTCTGCGAGAAAATCACAATAAATGACAACACCATTACTGGTCAGACAGAAATTGCTGTAGAGTTTGAAAAACATTTTGAAGAAGTTTTCCAAGAAACAGTGCCTTCTTTTGACCCTGACTTATGTAATGAGGTTCAAAATAAGGTTCAATTTGCAAGAGTCCACAAACCGCAACATATCTTTGTCTTTAATAACGAGGCCTCAGCGCTGCTACCACCTTCAACAGGATATTTTACTTCTCAGGGTGAGATTGCTGAAATCATTTATAAACTTAAAGCAAAGAAGTCAAGCGGGCCCGATCTGATCTCAAATGTTTACCTAAAAAAGCTGTCACCTCTGGCTATAAGATTTCTTGCAATTATATTTAATAACTGCATCAATAATGGTTACTTTCCTGAGTTGTGGAAAAAAGCTAGAATACTACCAATATTTAAAAAACCAAAGAATTTTAATCTGGATAATTTCCGTCCTATTTCCTTACTGTCCAATGAGGGTAAAGTCTTGGAAAGAGTACTTATGTCAAAGTTGGAGTCCCCAGACGTTCTATTCTTTGATTACATTCCTGACCACCAGTTTGGATTTAAGAAAAAACACTCAACGGTGCATGCTTTATTGAAGGTTCACAATGACATTGTAGTTGGACTCAGACAAAAAAAATGCACTGTAGCGTGCTCTTTAGATGTTGAAAAAGCGTTTGACAACGTCTGGCAAGAGAGATTGCTGTTTAAAATTTTGAGGTTGAAATTTCCAATTCAGATCTTTCATTTGCTGGCCAGTTTTATGTCGGGACGGAAATTCTTTATTCAAGTTGGGCAAACAAATTCGAACATCCGCGATTCTTGGAGTGGGGTAGCTCAGGGTTCCGCTCTGGGTCCTATACTTTTTAATATATACATGCACGACTTTCCACATGTAAAAGAAATTGAAAATATACCTACTTCAATTGGTCTACTCTTCGCGGACGACACTTTTGCGTATGCTAAAGACGATTATCTATTCAATGCGCTCAGGAAACTGGAAGTGCATATAAACAAAATTAATATTTTCTATAAAAAATGGGGCATCTGCTTCAGAAACGCGAGCGGAAAAGGAAGAAAAGGAGTAGTTAGAGAGAGTCGGAACCTTTCACTCAAAATAGATAACACTCAAGTTCCCCTAAAGAACACAATCAAATATCTAGGCTTCAGTTTTAATCATCTTTTGAAATTTAATCTTCATGCTAGAAATAATATCGAGAAAACTAGGAAGGTTATTAATATGCTCACCCCTATTCTGTGTTGTAGACAGATGCAGAAAAAGACCAAACTCTTACTTTATAAAACGTTGATAAGACCCGTGCTGCTATATGCATTCCCCTGTTGGTTCACAATTTCCCCAACGGTGGTGAAAGCACTAGAAAAATTGGAGAGAAAAGTCCTCAGACTCTGTATTTTGAAGAACTTCGAAACGCGCTATAAAAGGTATTCCAATTAATCAATGTATAGCAGAGATAAAGAGATGGGAAACTTCGTTTTAAACAAAAAGAACCTGTGCTTGTTCTACCCATTTTTTCAGGCATTCACGTATTGTGTATGTGAATTCACCACATTATCTGTCAAGTGTTGTCAAATTCTGGCAGGTCGTTCATTTTGTTTCAAGTTGGTCTATTGGTAATGTATTTTACTTGCAAATGAATTATTTAAATAATTTAAATCATATTTGTTTCATGTAGGTGGGATAGCACACAGTCATGCTAAGGCTGATTGCAGTTATATAAAGATGTAGTGCACCGACAAGCACAACAAAGACCTTAACTGCGATGGCAGCAGCAGCAGAGGCTCAATCGCAACAGGTCGCACCCGTAGCTGGCGGCAGCGATGGAATATCGAGTCAAAGCAGTTATTATCCAGACTTTCGCTTGCAAATGAAGAGTTATACACCTTGGAGTCAGAAATTGCCTCCATAAATTCTTCCATAAGAAGACAATTGTATGTCCAACAACAGCGGGTATAAATGATCTCGTGGAAGTCATGCAACAAACACATGCTAAAATGTCCGGAATGCGCTGTGAGCGATATGCATGATTATATTCATCATCAGCAGGTTATTCTGTCGCGTACCAAAATTCAGCTAAGGCAACAGGTGGGTAAAAATATCGGAAATTCTTGAAATGTCTAATATTCACTGTTTTGCTACAGGTGCAAAATGACAACTCACATTCACGCCTACTTGCAGCTGAAATCAATCACTCCAACATGATTTGTAACTACCACGCACAAACATTTACAGCTTATTTAGCCCAACATGAAAAATCTACATAAAAAACCCGAATCCAGATTGAAACAAATCTTCGGGAATTGGAACTACAATTATTGAGTTGAAGAATTGTCTAAGATCCAATCCATATCTCATCAACAAACAAAAGCAGGCCAGAGATTCAAAAACAGAATTACATGCCTTGTGCTGCAAACCAATATTGTCTGCTTTATTTGTGTTTTAAATTTTTTCTCTAAAGCGTTTCATTCCTAAGCATTAAAAGAATATTTTAAATAATAAATTAACTCTTTTTTTATCGCTGTTTTGAAACATTTGTTATTTAATAAAATTTTTGCTTTTAACAAAATTTATCAATTACACTGAATATATTTTTTTGGACATAATTTGGAAATTGATTGAAATGTTCCAAATCTTTTGCTTTGTTTTTCAGCTAAATTTATTGCCACCGTTTTATTATTTCGGCTTATAAGGTCAGGTTGAGAAAAAAATCAAATTCTTAAATTAATTGGATTATGATTTGATTGTCATAAATCGTGGTCAATTCGTCTAACTACAGAAAGGGTTGCATTGCCGAAGATTAAAAACGTACTTTAGATAAGAGTTGCTGTAATATAATGTCCGTATTTCTTTATTCATTCCAGATTCACAACAGAATTTATTAGAACGTTGTTTATCTACGGCTGTATTCATAAAAATGTATGAGCCTCTTATAAAACCCTTACAAGAAAAATATTAAAAACAGCATTCATAAAGGCTTCTTAAATGAGAAACCTTCAATAAAACCTTGATAATGCAATTTTAAAATTTTTACTCCTCTCTGAGTACAAATATTGTCAAAATTACTTCAAACTATTTCAAAATATATGAAAACATGGCAAAACATTTCAAAATATTGAAAATAAAAATTATAACTGACAATTTTTTTAGAGCAGAACCATGACTCACTAATTTATAAGGTTATCCCGATATTTGACATACCCTTATATTTTGTAAACAAAAAAATATTCTCTCTCGAAAATGAATGACAAACAGGGTTTTGTGGTCTTCTCAAAAAAAAATGTATGTTTCAGTGTTGTGTTGGGTTTTTATTTAATAAAAATGTATGTGTTTTCAATATTTTACTTCTTGAAAAAAAAAAACAAAATAAGTATGCATTGCTTTCATTACATATCTAAAAAGCTTTTTAACTATTGCAAATTTAAAAGCTATTATGATATTTTTATGAATAAGACCACTAGAATATAAGGAATATAGAAACAACATTGGAACAGAAAAAAAAACATTTGTGTTGATCAATTGATAAATTTTCTTATATATAAAGCAAAAATGGAACTAAGTAATTTTAATTGTTAAATAATGGCACAAGATAGTCCGGTTCTTTTGGGTTAAGAAAAGGGTTAAATTAAATGTATAAAAGTTTGTTATCGAACTGCGTTAGAGTAGTATTCATGCTGTCATCCACACTAAGTATACACTTTTTTTAAAAACCAAACCTATTTTTCACCCCTTTGGCTCATTCACTAAATTATTCATACACATATAACGCCATTCAGAGTAATGTAAAGTTTGTCTGAAATAGAACAGCTCTTCGCTACTTTGAACTAAGATTTTGATATTTATTTACAAATTAAACTTTATGTACCGCTTGCTTTCGTTTGCATAATTTTGACCAAATATCGAAAAGATTTATATAGAAGTTCCCCAAATAAAATATGTAGTACTAGTACAAAACGTACATAAATTAGTACTTTGTCATAAAAGCCTACTTCAAATTATACAAAACTACGTTTTTATGCAACACTGCTCTCAGGTATCAGACCGTGGTGGATTAAACTTAAATACAGTGGCCGCATTCATGAGACACAGTTACTATAGTATCGAAACTTAAGTTGGCGCTGTTAGTCTATGGTAATGTTCCTAAGTCAAACGCCAGAAGTTGAAAATACAGAACCGTGTGTCAAAAAGTTAAAGATATTAACAACAAATGCATATGCTCTTGCAGTTTAAGCGCATATTTTATGTGTTTATCATTAAATTTTTGGTGAAAAACTATTTTAGCATATTAAAACATTATTAATTTATAGATCTCTAAGCAGATATGACCTAAAGTATAAATTTTTTGCTGCATTAAATGGCAACAGCGACATAAAAATCCTAGGCATCAGTGACAAGCTGTCAAATATAGAGTCTGCTGAATGCACGACTTCATGCCATGGTGGAAGTTTTACGCCTTAGTGGTCAGATTTTACGCGAAAAAGTTTTTTCTTTGCGAATTGTGGTGAAAATTTTACTACAGTTAAAGCATTTGCATAAGTATTGACGATTTTTGACATAGGTCGCACATAATGCTATCCCTTTCGCACGGAAGTTTCCCATCTCTTTATCTCTGGTGTATAGGGAAGCTAATGTCACACCTATTATGAGCTATGCCTCTTCTTTAATGAAAAAGTTTATTGTAAATATGAGTTATTCTGAGAATGAAATCATCAGGGAAATCTTCTCCTCACAGTCGGAAACCTCCTGGCAAGATACCTCTGACCATTCGCCGGTTGGTATTGCCCTGGAAGACCTTCAGGATGGGCCCTATGGATCACCATTACCTTTCTTTTTAAACACCACACCCGGACACAACCGATGTTAGTAAATCCCGATACCTTCTTTTGGTATACTACTGGAACTAGTAGTTAATTTAAAATATTACTGCAAATATTGGAGGACAAAATTAACCTTTATTTTTATGTTATCATAATGGTATTAAGTAACAACATTAATAATACTTCATGGAAAATATGGAAGTTATTTTAATAGATTTTGATATTTCTGTTTTGTTTTTCAACATGTTAAAATTAACATAATTGTCTTATATATTAACTTCAAGAAAGATATGAGTTTAAAATTGTGGCAATTTAATTTCTTAAATTTATTTTATAATTCTTAAAGAACGTCTTCTTTAAGAATTATATTTTGAGCTTAATGCCAAAAATTCATCAAGCAACAGGTTGCTACAACAACAAAAACTTCCTCAGAAGAACCGAGCAGACTAAATTTAACAAATTAAATTGCCACAATTTTAAACTCATGTAAACTGGTGCGAGCACGACCTACGAAAGCATGTTAAAAATTATTCATGAATTTTTGGCATTAAAGCCTAGTACTATGCTCGATTGCGTGAAATTTCACTGGCAACAGCCATTTATTTGTTGCGTGAAAATTTTGACGGATATTTTGTTGCGAACGAACAGCTGATGATCAACTTACAAATTCGACATGATGTAAAAAAACAGCCACAATTTATTAGAAGAAAAGCAGAAAATCGTTTAAGTTCTTTAATTTTCATATTTGTAATTATATAAATACAAAATAAATATTTATACAATTATGCATGTCCTTTGTTGTGGAACAAAACAAGTCATTAGTTTATGGCAGTCTGCAAGCTGCGAAGTTTTGCGACCGCCAACACCGCGGAAAGGCGCATCCGTATTTACAATTTCTAACAACTGCATTTATTAATTGCAAAACTTTAGAAATAGCATAAAAATATCATTTTAATTAGAAATCTGTTCATTTGCTTGCACTTTTTTCTTAAATGAAATGGCAATTGTCAATTTTCACGGCAAAATAAATGGTCGGTTCAATTAAATTGCAGTGAAAACAATGTTGCTAGATGCATGTTGCGGAATATAGTACTAGATTTTCCGCAGCGAAGCATAGTACAGCTTTGACTAAAAAGTTGTGAAATGTTCACAGTTGTTTCACAGCTGTCATTTTTTGTATGGAGATTTGAGTGGAATTTCACGTGAAGCCGAACAGAGTACTATGCTTAAGCTCAAAATATAATTCTTAAAGAAGACGTTCTTTAAGAATTATAAAATAAATTCAAGAAATATATATATTTTTTTTTATTATTCATATTTACTCTTTATATTTTATTAAAATTGCTTTACGGTCCGTTTATAAGACTGAATATAAAGATGAACTTGAATTAAAATTGTTAAACATTAAATTTTGCTACCTTTCAAAAGGGATAATTGTTTAGAGTATTTTGCAATATGTAACATGAACACTCTTATAAGTATATGTATTCGTTTTATCTAAAAGATTGTCTATCTAAAAAATTGAAAAACTGAATATATATTGTTCTCTTTTTATTACAATGCAATTAAGACTGTATCTTGACAACGATATTGTATAAAGTATGTTAGTTTAGCGTGCTGATTTTCTCACGCTGTCGTTGTCTCACTCGTTTTCATTAGTATTTAAGAATTGTATATATATTTATGTAACAATGACGTACGTCAAATGCAATCGACAATATACTCGTAGAGCAAGAGTAAAATAGTCTTTAGTAAAACTGTAAGCCATGTGGCATTCGATTTGTTTATCAATTTAACTAATGGCATTTTCGTTTCTACCAAAAAATGTTGCCTTTTCATTGCCCTTGCCTTTTTTTGTGTTCGATTCTAAAATAAGTGCAAACTTACTTACTTACTTACTTACTTAGATGGCGCTTACAACCGTCGGTCGGTTTTGGCCTGGTCTAAGAATTTGCGCAAGCCTCTTTTGTCGTGCGCTTGCTGGCGCCAGTTGGAAATTCCAAGCGTCGTCAGGTTATCCAATGCCTGGTCTTTCCAACGGAGATGCGGTCTTCCTCGTCTGCGTTGGCCACCGCTGGGTACCGAATCCAATATTTTTTTCGCTGGAGCTTCGTCGTTCATTCCCTCGACATGACCTAGCCAGCGAAGCCGCTCTATTTTAATACGCTTGACTATATCGATGTCGGCATATAGCTCATACAACTCGTGGTTCCATCGTATTCGGTACTCTCCATTGACGCAGATTGGACCATAGATCTTGCGAAGGATTTTTCTCTCGAACGCTCCCAAAGTCCTTTCATCAGAGCTGCTCAACGTCCAGGTTTGTGATGCGTATAGTAGGACGGGCATGATTATTGACTTATAGAGCGTCAGTTTTGTTCGTCGAGAGAGAGCTCTGCTTCTCAATTGCCTACTGAGCCCAAAGTAACACCTGTTGGCAAGAGTTATCCTTCGTTTAATCTCAATACTGATATCGTTGGAGGAGTTAATACTGGATCCCAGGTAAACAAAGTCCTTCACTACCTCAAAGGAGGTGTTGTCAACAGTGACGTGGTTTCCAAGACGCTGGGACTGTTTGTTTGTTGACACGAGATACTTCGTTTTATCTGCGTTCACTGCAAGACCCATTCGACTCGACTCTTTTTCTAGCCTGGAGAATGCTGCACTGACTTCGCGCGTATTTTGGCCAATGATGTCAATATCATCAGCATACGCCAGCAGCATAACGCTCTTATAGAAAATTGTGCCGCTGCGTCTCAGGTCAGCAGCTCGGATGATCTTCTCCATTACTATATTAAAGAAGTCGCACGATAAGGAATCACCTTGTCTGAAACCTCGCTTGGTATCGAACGGAAGGGAGAGGTCCTTCCCGATTTTCACTGCGCTGCTGGTGTTGTACAGTGTCATCCTGCAAAGACGTATTAGCTTGGCAGGAATACCAAATTCAGACATGATGGAGTATAGGTGACTCCTTATTGGACTGTCGAAGGCGGCTTTGAAATCGACAAAGAGATGGTGCGTGTCGATTTGTTTTTCGAGGGTCTTTTCCAAGATTTGTCGGAGCGTGAAGATCTGGTCAATGGTGGACTTTCCAGGTCTGAAGCCACACTGATAAGGTCCAATCAGTTGGTTGACGATGGGCTTCAGTCTTTCACACAATACGCTCGACAGGACCTTATATGCGATATTTAGAAGGCTAATCCCACGGTAGTTGGCGCAAATGGTGGGATCGCCTTTCTTGTGGATTGGGCAGAGCACACTGAGGTTCCAATCATCTGGAATGCATTCTTCCGACCATATTCTGCATAGAAGTCTGTGAATGCATTTAAACAGAGCTTCGCCACCGGTCTTAAACAGCTCAGCCGGCAGACCATCGGCTCCTGCGGCTTTGTTGTTTTTAAGCCGAGCTATAGCTTTTAAGACCTCGTTATAGTCGGGCAGCGGAACTTCAACGCTGTCATCCATAATTGGGGTTTCCGGGATATCATCTCCACTGGCGGGATTGTTGTCAGCGTCGCCATTTAAAAGACTAGAGAAGTGTTCCCTCCATAGCATCAGTGTACTCTGGATATCTGTCACTAGATTCCCATTCTCATCCTTGCAGGAAGAGGCTCCGGTCTTAAAACCATCGGCCAGGCGTCTTATTTTTTCGAAAAATTTTCGAGTCTCATTCCTGTCGCCATGCATCTCAATTTTCTCGCACTCACGCATTTCCGCCTCTCGTTTTTTTCGCCTGAAAATGCGTCTCTCTTCCCTCCTCTTCTCTCGGTATCGCTCCATAATAGCACGCGTTACAACCGACTGCAGGGTGGCTTTGTAGGCGATGTCCTTCTCTGCAGTGGCGTCGCGACACTCCTGGTCGTGCCACTGGTTTCGGCGAGGGCGGTGGTAGCCTATCACCTCTTCGGCAGCCGTACGCATAGAGTGGGATATGTGCGTCCACTGTCCGCATATATCGTCGATAGGAGGAGTGCTTTCTTGAAGCAGGAGTGAGAGTCGATTAGCGAAGGCTTCGGCCGTCCGTTTTGACTGCAGCTTATCGACGTCTAGCTTTCTTTGTGTAGGATTGCGAGCATTCTTAGCTGCGCACAGACGTGTGCGGATCTTGGCTGCGACAAGATAATGATCCGAGTCTATGTTAGCACCACGGATCGTGCGTACTTCTAGTACACTGGAAGAGTGCCTTCCGTCAATCAAAACGTGATCAATTTGGTTGCATGTTTTTTGATCAGGGGACAGCCAAGTGGCCTTATGAATATTGAGATGCTTGAATCTAGTGCTACTAACGACCATGTTTCGTGCTGCGGCGAAGTCAATCAACCTCATTCCGTTATCGGATGTGTTGTCGTGGAGGCTGAACTTTCCGACTGTTGGACCAAATATGTTTTCCTTACCCACCTTGGCGTTGAAGTCACCAAGCACGATTTTTATGTCATGACGGGGGCAGCGCTCGTATGCGTCTTCAAGGCGCTCGTAAAAACTTTCTTTGGTCTCGTCATCTTTTTCTTCTGTCGGAGCGTGCGCACATATTAGGCTTATGTTAAAAAATTTTGCCTTGAAGCGGATTATGGCAAGTCGTTCGTTCACAGGAGTGAATCGCAGGACATGATTCTCTTGCCAACTACAAATCCGCATCCAAACTCGTGCTTCTCCGCATGGCCGCTGTAGTAGATATCACAGGATGCTTGCCGTAAGCAACCCTGTCCCTTCCATCGTATTTCTTGGATTGCAGTGATATCAGAATTATATCTTTCCAAGATATCAATCAGTTGGATAGAGGCACCATCCCAATTTAGGGTTCGGACATTCCAGGTGCATATCCGTAAATCATTATCAGTTTTTCGTTTGCGGTAGTCGTCATCAGATTTGGGGATCATTCTTTTATTTATTCTTAAACTTTTCATTGAAATGGTTTTATTACATGGTGGGCTTCAAACCCAACGCACAACCTTTGCTTGATGGCCAAAGGAAGCCCGCCGCTCAGATTCGCCGCCAAAGTTTATCGGGCGATAGTACTTTGACGTTACCAGGAGACACCACGCGGAGGTTTGAGTCGACTTGAGACGATTTCGACATGGATAATGCTGGCCTCGCCAAGTTGAGACAGTCAGACACGTTGCCATGTGAAGATCGCCCCCTTATCTCCCAATAAGTGCAAACGGGTGAGTAAATTCCGTGTTCGTTTCTTAAAATGTCACACTCACAGAAGGCAAAAAAGGCACATTTTCTGCCCTGCAAACTTTCTCAGGGTAGATGATTGCCCTGCATATCAGCTGTTTTTAAAACGACAATATTATGACATGCGTGCGTTAGACAAGGATGGTTATATTCGTTTATTTAAGTTGACATTTTTCGAGTAGGCAAAAACATGCAATTTTACAGGGTTGCGGGCAACATTGAAAACATTCTGCACTGCGACAGGGCAACATTTTTTGGTAGAAACGAAAACGCCATAAGTAATTGTTTATGCTGGCCATACAATCACAGCCGCTATATTTAACTTTTAAGATACCGTTTTGTAAACTAAATGTATTATCGTTTGTAAAGTCTCAATAAAAATTACATTACATTCGACACATCGTTGGGTGCTCTGCCAGACAGTAGAATTGCTGCAATTGGTATTGGATGAGGTTAAAGATTGCCCCGAAAAGTTTGAGGTATAAAAATACTGAGCACTTAAGTTTGGCAGCTAACTCAATTAATCGCATTTCAGAAACCTACAGCAAAAAGATTCTACGAAAAAATTTCCGGTCGATCACTTCAAGTCAATGGACTGCATTGGAATGTTATGAAGAACAAAATGTGGTATGTGATATCTCAATATATAACAGCGGTGTCGTGGAAATCCAACACAGGAGCTGGACTTCTTGCTAAAGGAAAATAAAAAACTGTGCAAGGTAAGAGAGTAAAATATACAGCACAACCCTGAATAAGACTTCCAAGAATAAGCGAACGTGTACAATCAAGCATACGTGTGTATTTTGTTAATTTTTTAATACCTATTATTACAGATTACATTTAAAAAATATGTCCACATTGGAATGTTTTGGACGAAATTTTTGGACATCGTAAAAACACTCACCCTTCCATTTTTGTGGATTCAGCGGAATTGTCTTATGAAGGTTTCGTCGATAACTTTGATGTCTGTGAAGTGGAGTTTCTACAAGACTATGACGCTATAAGCTTCACAGATGTCAGGGTGGACCTAACGCAGGATGAAATTGATGAGACAAATGCGGCTGCAAGTGTTATTAACAGTATGTCGTTCAAATCCGGACCATAAAAACAAACTATTAAAAAAACTAAGCGCTCAAGTGATTCGAATTCGTTATCTGTACCAATATCCAACCACAGGCATACTTCACACTCGCATTATCCTTGATTTTAATTTTTATTTCTTTGAGACTATTAAATCTCTCCTTCAATCGACCAAAACAGTGTTCAATTCGAATGCGGTATTTACTTAATGTCCAGTTGAAGCTATTTCGTTCTTGTAACGTGCCTTCACTTGAATGAATTCTAAATGGCGTTATGACAGTTTTTGTTAGTTTGTACGCGGTATTTCCTACAATTCATTGTGCACCGTTGAAATATTCGGATGGACTTTTAGATAAAACGCAATTATTAAAAAACCTGCTGTCATGAACACTTCCTAGGAAGCCAACTACAATATGGCGGATCCGCACTTTATGGTCACACACTGCTTGCACTTATAATTAGTAAATGTGTTTACGTGAAAAATATGCCTCTGGATCTTCTTGAGGCTTTTCCGCCAATTTAATTTCAGATCCATCAACGTACCCTATGCAATGTGGTAACTCATGCAAAGTCTCCAAAACCATTTGTGTTCGTTCTTGAGCATCTGGCCAAAATAAGAATCTACTTTTCAGCCTTAGAATAGATTTGAAAACTCGCAACGTAATTCGCTGTATTGTTCCACCATCTCCGATTGCAAAAAGCCTTGCAATTTTGGAAATTGAAGTTGCGTACAAGCAATCCCGAATCGGGCTATCGAACGCAGCTTTGTAAGCAACAAAGAGATGATGGGTGTTGATTTGGTTT
This sequence comes from Tetanocera ferruginea, assembly GCA_958299015.1. NCBI lineage: Eukaryota > Metazoa > Arthropoda > Insecta > Diptera > Sciomyzidae > Tetanocera > Tetanocera ferruginea. The sequence continues at coordinate 56,361,140 of OY282644.1, read as the reverse complement.
TTGTGGGTTTTCTCCAGGATTTGGCGTAGTGTAAAAATCTGGTCTATAGATGACTTGCCAGTACGAAAGCCACACTGATAAAGTCTAATCAGTCTTTTGGTATGCGGCTTCAATCTTTCACACAATACGCTCGAAAGAACCTTGTATGCGATGGAAATAAGACTGATACCTCGGTAGTTAGCGCAGATTGTTGGGTCTCCTTTTTTAAGTATAGGACAAAGCACTCTGAGATTCCAATCGTCGGGCATGCTTTCCGCTAGCCATATTTTGCTGATGAGTTGATGCATGCACCTTATCAATTCACCGCCGCCGGTTTTAAACAATTCAGCAGCCAGGCCTTCAGCACCTGCGGCTTTGTTATTTTTGAGTCGCTGGATAGCAACTTTAACCTTGTCTTGGTGGTGGAATTTCCACTACATCATCATTGATTGGTGGTGTCGGACTGCATTCTCCGAGGGCGGAATTGTTGGTATCGTCGCCTGCAAGCAGATTGAAAAAATGCTGTCTCCATAATCTCAATGCGCACTGCGTATCTGTAATCAGATCACCATTTTCATTTCTACAAGTGGATGCTCCGGGCTTGAAACCTTGGGTTAGACGCTTAACCTGCTGGTAGAATTTTAGAGCATCCTTCTTGCCCTGGCATACCTCAATTTTTTCTCGCTCACGCTTTTCTTGCTCTCTTTTCTTACGTCTGAAAAGGCATCTATCTTCTTTCCTCTTATCGCGTATTTTTCTGCTGTCGCGTCGTGGCACTCCTGGTCATACCATTGGTTGCGAGGTTGCGGGTGCCGAAAACCAATGACTTCTTCAGCAGCAGTGCGCATGGAGTGGGATATATGCACCCAAAGTCCGCCAGCGTCATCGAGGCAAGAGTAAGGTTGGTTGAGTTTAACCGAGAGTTGAGCGGAGTAGGCCTCAGCGGTCCGTTGTGATAGCAGCTTATCGACATCAAGCTTTCGTTGCACACCTGTGTGTGCACTCTTCGCAGTGCACAATTGCATACGGATCTTGGCTGCAACAAGATAATAGTCGGAGTCAATATTGACTCCCCGAAATGTTCGCATATACAGTACACTTGAAGCGTGCCTTCCGTCGATCACAACATGATCAGTTTGGTTTCGCGTTTTTGATCCGGGGACAGCCAGGTTGCTTTTTGGATATCAAGGTGTTGGAATCTGGTTCTACTAACTACCATGTTTCGCGCTGCGGCGAAGTCGATCAGTCTTAGAACTTTGTTCAAAGTGGTCTGGAGCTAAAGATGCCTTCTTTTCCAACCTTCGCGTTAAAATCACCGAAAACTAATTTCACGTCATGGGCCGGGTAGCGATCATACACGTCCTCTAGGCTCGCGCAAAAGGTGTCCTTGGCAACATCGTCCTTTTCCTACGTCGGGGCATGTGCGCAAATTAGGCTGATGTAGAAGAATTTCGCCTTGATGCAGATTGACGCCAGCCTTTCGTTCACAGGTGTGAACCGGGAAACAAGATGGCGTAGTTTCTGACTGATAACGAATCTGCATCCAAATTCACGCTTCTCCGCATGGCAGCTGTAGTAGATATCGCAGTCTGCTTTCTTAGAGCAACCTTGTCCTTTCCATCGCAACTCCTGGAAGGCGGTGATGTCAGCCTTTATTTTTTCGAGGGCTTCCGCCAGTTGGACAGCGGCACCTTCCCAATAAAGGGTCTGGACATTCCAGGTGCATATCTGTAAATCATTGTCCATTTTTCGTTTGCGGTGGTCGTCAACGTAGTAGGGGTTCATATCAGAGGCTGATTTGGTTTTCATTGGGAAATTAGTAATTAAGCCGGATCGATTTTGTATGGAGAAAAAAAAAGTCATCCGGACACCGACTCAAAAGTTAGAGGGACTCTTAAAATCTATTTCTGCATAATTTTTTTTTGGATCGGAGAAATCCCCATGGACCGGTTTTGGTTCTCCTGAACCCTTTTTTTGGCCAAAAAAATCAAGGTTTTTGGCTATAACTTTTTTTTTCTTCAGAATGCATACCCAAGATAAGCAAAAAAGTTAAGATTGTGATAGTACACAAATATTGGTTAAAAAAATTTTGAAATTTGTTGTCCTTACAAACTCTTTTGAGACCCCAAAAAATCGATATTTCATCATTTTCGAAAAGGTGTTTTTTAAACACCTATAAAATATACATTTTTCATGGTATTCATATGCATTTAAGCTTATTGGTAAAGTATTGAGCTATTCTTTCCATTGGTATAATTTATGAAGTGGTTTTATCAAAAGTGAGTTCCATGAAAAATACCTATATTGTAGGCGTTAAAAAAAATATTTTCGAAATTCATGCATTTTGTACTGGAGCGCCATCTGGCGTATACTTTTCAAAAAAATGGTTGTCAGAATTCGATTTTGCGTACCTAAAAACTCAAACATACCAAGATTTGTCAAAATCTAACGGTAATTAAGGCAATTAAATAATATTTAAGCTGAAGAATCCTTCTGAATATCAATTTCTCATGTTTTATATATTTGTGGCACTTGGTTTTGGTTAAACTACACCATAAGATATATCAATGGAAAGATGAGCTCAATATCTTTTCACTAAGCATAAATTCATATGAATTGCTTGAAAAATAAATATTTTATAGGTGTTTAAAAAAACACCTTTTCGAAAATGATGAAATATCGAGTTTTTGGGTCTCAAAAGGACAAAAAATTTCAAAATTTGTTTTAACCAATATTTGTGTACTATCACAATCTTAACTATTTCGCTTATCTTGGGTATGCACACTGAAGAAAAAAAGTGATAGGCAAAAAACTTGATTTTTTGGCCAAAAAAAGGGTTTAGGAGAACCAAAACCGCTCCATGGGGATTTCTCCGATCCAAAAAAAATGATGCAAAAATAGTTTTTAAGAGTCCCTCTAACTTTTGAGTTGGTGTCCGGCGATATCGAAATTTCGATCCGGCTTATTAGTAATGTGGTTGGGACCCAAACCCTACGCACATTCCATTTTTAAGGTCTTTTTAAGGTCTTGTAGAGAACCCTCAAGTTTATAGTCTAGAGGAGACATCGCCGCTCAAATTAGCCGACAACTAAACGGGTGCTAGTTTGCCGTTTGCAGGAGACACCACTTGGAGGTTTTGAGTCGGCATGAGACGATTTCGACATGGATAATGCTGGCCTCGCCAAGTTGAGTGAGGCAATCAGACACGTTGCCATGTGAAGACGCCCCCTTGTCTCCCCCGCCATAACTAACAGCTTGACCAAAAACACCTACAAATGTTGTACAGGAAATTTTATTAGCTTTTATTTGATATATCATTTGTTTGATTACTGTTGTTGGTTCTGGAGATATATGCAATGAAGTGGAACGAACTTTTTTTTTCGTTGAAAACCCTACAGTGGGCAATATCTCGAAAACGGAGTGACAGAAAAAAAAATTAATGCATTTTTACGGAATTAGCAACCGATTTTACATGAGAAAAGGAAAGTGGCATTCATTGTACATATTGGCTGTAAACCAGTGTAATTAAACATGTAAAACAAGAAAATCAAGATAAAACAGCTCAGCCGGTAGGCCATCGACTCCTGAGGTTTTGTTGTTTTTAAGCCGAGCTATAGCTGTTAAGACTTCGTTATAGTCGGGCAACGGAACTTTAACGCTGTCATCCAAACTTGGGCTTTCATCTACACTGGCGGGATTGTTGTCAGCGTCGCCATTTAGTAGATTAGAGAAGTGCTCCCTCCATAACATCAGCGTACTCTGAATATCTCTTAATTCCTTAGAAAAAATCTATAATATCAAATTATATTACGACAGCTTAAAAATTAATTAGACAGACAGACATACAGTGGCGAGCAGAAATGAGTCGCCCATTCCACGCATAACGCAATACTTTTTTCAAAAATTGACCCCATGGCTTTCGGTTTGTTTTATTTTTGGGCTATAGATTCCTATTAAAATTCTAAGAATATAAGTTCATTTATTTTTTTTTTATCGCCATTCGTTGAAAAGTTATGGACCTCTCAATTCTGCAAATCGTTCGAAAACGCCAGAATCGGGAAATTTTCAATTAATTGTATCTACGTCAGTTTTTATCCAATTTTTATAAATAAGAAACCGTTGGAAAGGTATTGGAAAGAACTTTTTGGAAAAAATATATAATTTTAAATAAATTTAAATAAATTAAATTAAATAAATTTTGGATGTTAGGGTTGCCAACCAATTAAAAAAAAAATGTATTTGCTAATATCTCAAAAAAAGCATAATTTTTTTTTGATTTTTTATTTTTTAAATTTGAAGAAGAATGTTGCCTTAACATCAAAAGTAATTTAATGGAGCTTTTATATGTTTTTTCGCAATTTCAATTTTTGTGCACATACCTTATCATTTTGAGACACTTTATCGTTTATAAATTTTATAATGGCTAAGATGTTCGAAAATTTATTCTGCAAAATGGTTTACCTTGTTAAGACCAACATTTTATTCATAAATTTTGATGACCTTACACTTGACCTTGGTATAAAAAACTGGTAAAAACCGAAAAAAAATAAAAAAACACAAATTATTCTTTAGCTTGTATTCGCATGAAATTAAAAAAATGTTTATTGCCATATTAGAGATTATTAAATTCTAATTGGTTTTGTAGCAAAAAATTTTAAAATCGGTCTTAAAACAAAAAAGTTACGATGGTTACTCTAACGCTCTTTTAATAAAAAAATTATAATGATCTTCATCCTCTATAAATTTCATAATGGCTAAGATGTTCGAAAATTTATTCTGCAAAATGGTTTACCTTGTTAAGACCAACATTTCATTCAGAAATTTTGATGACCTTACACTTGACCTTGGTATGGAAAACTGGTTAAAACCGAAAAAAAAAATAAAAAAATACAAATTATTTTTTTAACTTGTATTCGTATAAAATTAAAAAAATTAGATTGCCATATTAGAGATTATTAAATTCTAATTGGTTTTGCAGCAAAAAATTTTAAAATCCGTCTTAAAACAAAGAAGTTACGATGGTTACTCTGACGCTCTATCCATACTTGTCAACCCATACAGATCATTGTAACTTTTTTATTGATAGAGCGTCAGAGTAACCATCGTAACTTCTTTGTGTCAGTGGAGCTATTTTTTAGTACTTTGTCCATAGCCCTTTATTTTTTATTACCATATTTATACGTTTTGGCATACTTTCAACCAATTCTTGTATAATTTCATTTATAATTTTATGCCACTCAAGCTGTACTCACTCCCACAGCTCTTCAAGGTTTGATGGAGCTGATTGATACAACCCCAGCCGTCTTCCCACGATTGACCATAAATTCTCAATCGGGTTAAGGTCGGGGCTTTGCGCTGGCCAATTCATCTTCATCATGCTGAAATACGACTTCATCTTCAGGATAGGCACTTTTGTCAACAAATTCGGGAAGATAAGTCTGTAAAATAGAAATATCCCAACTAACAATTTTCGTTCCAATTTGAAACTAATAGTATGATTTAATGCTTAAGGGTTGTATAATCCTTCAAAATTAAAGAAATGCTGTTATAGGAGTGTTTACTGATATAACTCATTGCAAGAACATTCTCTGAATCCACTTTCTTAAGGTTTATAGAAGAATCACTCACTTTTTGTATAATCATGCTATATTTATTTTATTAATGAACTTTAAAGTGATTCCTTCTATAACATCGCATAACGAAATTATACCATATTTATGGAAGCAACTTTCACTTGCCTGCATAATACTCGTATAAGATTATATTTTTCTTCCTATAACACTCCTAAGAACATTTTCAACAATAAATAAAAACCAGAGACCCAAAATAACAGTTATTTTTTTTTTTAGGTCGAAAAAGTTGTTGATATTTTGAAAAATATTTTATACATTGCTTCATAACAGTTATTTTCAATTTATATTTTTTTTCGTTGCCTCATAACAGTTATAAACGAGAAAAAATTTTTTACGTTACTCATAACTTTTATTTTCAAAATATTTTTTAACGTTGCCTGGTAAGAGTTATTGTAGAGAAATAAATTTTTACGTTATTTCTAATATATAAAAATTTCGCGTCACCGTGTTTGTAGTAGAAATTTTTTTATATATTTGGTAGGTATGAGAATAGGTCGTAAAGTTTATTTTCACCCTCCTACCCGCTAGTGGCGTTGCATTTTTTAAGAACACGGTAAACACAAGTTTTGACCTATAACTGACCTAGAACTAACTATTGAGTCATGCCCTTCGACTGATAAATTTCAGTAATCTTTGGAAAGGGGGCATGGCACCGCCCTTATTGCCACTATCCAATAAAAATCTTCCATTTGCATCGTTTTTAGTTGCTTGTTTTTACTGTATTTTTGTTTTTTCTTAAAATGAGTAGTTGGTTTTTCGTGTGATAAAGTTTTATACAAAATTTGAATTTTTTACTTCTATGGTTAAGAAAAATTAGAAAAAGAAGTACAGCAACTGCAATTATACTATTGTTCGCCTAAACAAAAATTTTATTCTATTCAGGAGTCTATTCCAAGTGCACTTGTACTTCTCTTTCTCTAACTAACAAACAATTTAAATATGTTTATACAAAATTGTGAAATCCGCGTTTACTATCTTAAATGACATGTGAAATTACTGAAATAAATGATTTTTTTAATGAAATATCAATTTCTTCTTTGCGTTCTCATACATATGTAACTAATTTTTTTACGAAAAATCACTTGTACTGCTGTTGCCCTAAAATACGATTTAAAAATATATTAACGTTGCATTCACAACTTCCTTTTTTTATGAATGCCTAATTTTGTTACAACTCCTTATTTTCTTACTGAGAGCAAGAAAAAAAATTACAATTTATAATCTAACACATGTTGCCGTAAAAAAGTAACAAAGATTTTTTTTATTTCATACAAATTATGAGCAACGTAAAAAAATTTTTCTCGTCTATAACAGTTATGAGGCAACGTAAAAAATTAGAAATTGAAAATAAACGTTATCAGCAACGAAAAAATATTTTCTTCATTCATAACTCTTATTTTAGAGAAAAATTATTTTTTTTAAAAATAATAGTTATTATTGATAAATATTTTTTTTCTTACAATATAACTGTTATGGTCCAATTTTTAAAGATATTTCTTATAACAGTTATGACTCTGATAAAAACACAACATTTACTGATATAATCGTGGTATAAGGCAATAAAGGCACACGTTATAGCAAAAGATTTAAAATTTGTTTATATTCGAAAACAAAAATAGAATTGTTTGTTTCTTTCTTTTAAATAATTGTCACTTGTCAGTTCGTTTTAATTGGTGAACGTAAAAAAATAATGATATTCTGCAAATGCTGTAAGGCGATTTCAATGTTCCAGTAGTAAAGGTGAAAATAACCTGGAGAAGAAATGGAATGCTGTAGCCCACTGGGCATGGAACATTTTTGTTGACAACTGTTCCATTTGTCGCAATCACAACATAGATTTGTGTATCAGGCCACAAGCGAGGAATGTACCGTCGTCCACGATGTGCGCAATACACACCTAATTCATTTCACGGCGGCACAAAATACATCAAACTGGATGGAAGTTTGTGAATCGAGCTGGAAGTTTGTTCTTTGGATATGGCTTGGAGATGAATTTCAAAAAAACAGCCACTGTATTATATATATATTTTGTATTGGCTGACATATTTTGTATTAGCTGGTAGGTGCATGTAATTATTTATACATAGAAGACATCCCAGAAAATTACGCTAAGAGTCAATTTTGTATTCTAATAAATTTTTTAAAAGTGTTTTGATTTTTGCACACGCCATAATTTATACAGTTAACTAATAAAACTCCAATCAAACTGCAAAATTTATATATTTATCTATATTTCATAAAAAAAAAAAAAAAAAATATCTTTGTGATCGGGTTTGAACCAACGGCCTCTGTATTGCAAGTGTGATACATTAACACTCGAGCCATTTGACAAACTTTCGAAGTTGATATAATTTCCAATATAAATAGCAAATACAATGCTTATTGTAAGAAAAAAATGTATGTCAAACACAAGTAATGTAAACACAAATAATTAAAATAGGGAGTTTTCGCTATTTGGAAGCTAAATCTCGGTTTTATATTTTTATATGTACGCGTACTGCGTAAAGGGTATTTACATTCATAAGGGGACGCCGGAAGTATAGAAAAAAGTATATGTTATTGATCAAAATCACCAGAGTCGTTAAAGGCATGTTTGTCTATCATTATAAATTCGCTCTGCCTTATAAAAACGATGTCCTGCAAATTTCGAAACCTTAAAAATTGCACAAAAACTAATTTATTTAATTGATATTTCAGACATTATCTTTGATTTTAAAAACGTACTCTGGTATTGAAATTTAGGAAAATTTTAGAAAAAATTGCCCTATCCCCCACACAAAGTGACATCGTCAAAATAAAAAAGCATAAATAGGCTGTGAGGGTATTGTAACTTCAATAGAAATTTCTGATTTCATTTCTTTTTTCATTTTTCTGATCGGCCGTAATCTCTCTGCAGACAATGCCTCAGAGTGTAAAAACTACCATGCACAGTTTCTTGAGAACAATAACTTTAGCTGTTCGGAGTCAGCTAAAAACATTTTGGTCCAGTTCTCGGTCAATTGCGTACAAACATTTAATAACATACACAATCTAATTGATCATAAGAAGCTCTGTCGAAGTCCTTTCAAGGTCTGAAACGGCAGAGCTGTTTTTTTGTGTTTTTTTTTTTGTTAGATAACTGTTCATACCTTTAAAAATATCTTCGCATAAACCAATCAGAATTGAAAACAACATTTTACTTAATAAAAGAATGCAACTAAAAGTGAATTTCAAAATAAAAATATCGTCCCTTTTCTTATATGATAATAAATGAAACATCACTTTGTTTCAATATTCTTTTTATTGACATTCCGAATAAGTTTCTAATGTGCCGGACTTTCCTAATGTGCCGGACTTACAACCTGAAAGTTCCTGGTTCGAATCTGCCGACATACTCAAACATTAAAAATACAGAACGCAAAGACAAAAAATAATAATAGCAGATTATACAGACAGATTTCAATGCTTACATTTTTTGTGGGAACTGACAAATAATTCGAGATACAATTTTTGAATAACATTTCTGACTTTTTTCGAATGTAAACTTGACATTGCTATAAACCTTCTATAATTTCTTGATGTAAATATTCTATTCATGTTCACTATAGCAGCTTATATTTCATATAAGGTTGAAATAATGATATAAAACTCCAATAAAGTAATAATAAGAATATGTTCAGAAGGAAATGATTTTACTGATGTAGAGTTTAATACAAGCAAAAAAAGTGCGCCTTTTTTGTCTTATACGAATATAATACAATGATTATATCCGTAAATGATATGTTTTAAGATGTTGTTGAGGATGTTCTTAGGTGTTTTATAGGAGGAAAATTGTTACTCAGGATAGTCTTCCTTCTTCATGATGCCTTCAATTTTCTGTAACGGCCCAATATGCCACCAAGTGAAGCAACCCCAAACCATGACGTTTCCACCACCATACTTCACAGTTTGCTTAACATGGTGGCGTTGAATGGAATCACCAGGGCGACGCCAACAATACTGCTTACCGTCCGATTGGAAACGGTTAAATTTGGACTCACCTCACCAGATAACACGTTTCCAGTCATCTAGCGTCCAACTTTTGTGCTTTTTTGCAAACTTCATGCGAGCTTTTTGGTTGTTTTCGGACAATGCAGGTTTATTTTTTTAAATAGCTGAAATATAGCCAATGTTGTGGAGCGCTCGTCTTGCTGTCCATTCACTAACTTGCTTGCCTTTTCCTCATATGGGCGTTACAAAATTAATATACCCTCAAAATCATAAAATAATAACTAAAGATTTATAAATGTATCAATTAACATTTTAACTGTTACACATTTAGGCTATTCACAGTTTAAGAGTATATTAACAAAGCGTATTTATAGCATTTGTTATTTCTGAAACTCTGAGCACCTCAGTATTCAATAATTATGCAACGCTGTGACGTTTATCATTAGTCTTGCCACTACGTTAAAAACTCTTTGAAGGAGAAATTTTATTACCTGTGGTGATAATTACAGTTTCTGATATATAAGGAGTTCAATGCAAAACATTGAGCTTAGGAGATATATTCACTCCTATTTCTGAATAAATTTTATGCAAAGTTGAGGTCCTATCCTTAAAACCACTCCACCATTCAAAATAATAAAAAAATAGTTTTATATGTTAAACAAAATTAGTGAAGTTTTCAAATTTTGCAGTGGCACCACTGTCTTATTTTCTAACTGACAGAACACTTAACGCGAAGTTGGCAACTGTAGACGGCTTAAAAATAGGAGGCTCAAAAAACACGTCCAAGGGCTACTTTTATTTACGCGTGTCTGCGTATTTGCGTTTGCAGGCAAAACAACAATAAAGTAAAATACGCTTGCGTAAGTTGGCGTACATATAACAAATCGTAAATATAACAGACCTGCGTATTCAAACTGTGAATAGACTAACTGTTTTAAAAAGCGTTCCAAAAAGTTAAATTGTACGCTTTGTTTTTTTTTTTTCAATCAATAAAAAGTAAAACAGTTCAAGTAAACCAGTTAACGCAATGCAAGGTTACTTTGCATTGATACGGCAGCTAAACCTCATAATTACAAAGTGTTTTGCTGTTTTGGAACTGAGCCTGTCTTTGACGTGTAATAATGTAAAACACCTTTGTCAGATTGTGTGGGCAAAACCAAATCTTTTCATCAATTTTGCTACATTGAAATCAGAGTACGTTTTAAGTATTCAATAGCTAATTTTATGTGTATTTGCATCAAGTAAATATGTACATTAAGAGTATTCATGCAAAACGACAGCTTATATTTTGGGCAATAAGTTCTATTTATCAGGCAGATTGTGTGAACGTCTCCTAAATTCGATTGTCGTTTTCAGATATATGTCAGCTGCTAATAATAAATTTGTCAGATCTATTGCTCACCTAAATCGTAGTGCAAATATATCTGGTTTGTGCAGACGGTTCTCCATACATTTCATTTATAATGCTAAGAAACTTATAAGGTTTATACCATATTTAAGAGTATTGCCCATTTGCATGAAAACCCTTAACGATTTTTGGAGAAGTTTTAAAAAATTTTTGAAAAATTATGTTGTCTTGTATGGAATCCAGGCGAAATTTTTATTCGATTATAATACTTACATAGAATTTGAAGAGATTTTCCGTTTTAATGAGTTATATCGGCGGTAGAAGGGGCTCATTTCCAAACTTGATCTTTATTTTTTAAAGAAGCTTAAATATCGAATTTCAATATGATAATTCAAAAACTAAGGCTGTTATATCGTGCCAGAGGAATGGGGAGCATAGTTTAAACTTTCAAATAGTAAAAAGACCCTTCTTTAATTTTTTGTGCTTACATTACTTTTGTTTTTGACATAAATATTTTAAAACAATCAGTAGTGCACACGTTACTTATATTGGAAATTATATCGGCTTCTGAAGTTTGTCAATTTGGCCGAGAGTTAATGTATTAAACTTGTAATACGAACAACCATGGTAACCATAAATTAATGCGTGAACAAAAATCAGAACACATTGTAAAAATTAATTAGAACACCAAATTGACTACGCAATCTTCTCGGATGTCGTCTTTATATGTATAAAGAATTGCATGAACCCACCAGCTAATACAAAATAAATCAGCATTGGACAACTGTAATTTTTGAAAATCACGCTCCAAGTTGTCCAGCGGATAAAATTGACGTATTTTCAAACAACGTGCAATGCACTGGGAATGAAAGTTATGAATATATCAGGGACCGTACCGGTTATGGTTTTTATCAAAAAAATCAAATATTAACTGTTATTTTTTAACTTTTATGTTTTCCGACAAAAATAATAGTTATTTTGTGCCTTATATTTTTTCGGGCAAACATAACAGTTACTATTATTATTATTATTATTATTATTATTATTATTATTATTATTATTATTATTATTATTATTATTATTATTATTATTATTAAGTGATGTAGATAAGGGGGCGATCTTCACATGGCAACGTGTCTGACTGCCTCAACTTGGCGAGGCCATCATTATCCATGTCGAAATCGTCTCAAGTCGACTCAAACCTCCGCGTGGTGTCTCCTGGTAACGTCAAACTGCTATCGCCCGATAAACTTTGGCGGCGAATCTGAGCGGCGGGCTTCCTTTGGCCATCAAGCAAAGGTTGTGCGTTGGGTTTGAAGCCCACCATGTAATAACACCATTTCAATGAAAAGTTTAAGAATAAATAAAAGAATGATCCCCAAATCTGATGACGACTACCGCAAACGAAAAACTGATAATGATTTACGGATATGCACCTGGAATGTCCGAACCCTAAATTAGGATGGTGCCTCTATCCAACTGATTGATATCTTGGAAAGATATAATTCTGATATCACTGCAATCCAAGAAATGCGATGGAAGGGACAGGGTTGCTTACGGCAAGCATCCTAGAATACGGCATCATGTCCTGCGATTCACTCCTGTGAACGAACGACTTGCCATAATCCGCTTCAAGGCTAAATTTTTTAACATAAGCCTAATATGTGCGCACGCTCCGACAGAAGAAAAAGATGACGAGACCAAAGAAAGTTTTTACGAGCGCCTTGAAGACGCATACGAGCGCTGCCCCCGTCATGACATAAAAATCGTGCTTGGTGACTTCAACGCCAAGGTGGGTAAGGAAAACATATTTGGTCCAACAGTCGGAAAGTTCAGCCTCCACGACAACACATCCGATAACGGAATGAGGTTGATTGACTTCGCCGCAGCACGAAACATGGTCGTTAGTAGTACTAGATTCAAGCATCTCAATATTCATAAGGCCACTTGGCTGTCCCCTGATCAAAAAACATGCAACCAAATTGATCACGTTTTGATTGACGGAAGGCACTCTTCCAGTGTACTAGACGTACGCACGATCCGTGGTGCTAACATAGACTCGGATCATTATCTTGTCGCAGCCAAGATCCGCACACGTCTGTGCGCAGCTAAGAATGCTCGCAATCCTACACAAAGAAAGCTAGACGTCGATAAGCTGCAGTCAAAACGGACGGCCGAAGCCTTCGCTACTCGACTCTCACTCCTGCTTCAAGAAAGCACTCCTCCGATCGACGATATATGCGGACAGTGGACGCACATATCCCACTCTATGCGTACGGCTGCCGAAGAGGTGATAGGCTACCACCGCCCTCGCCGAAACCAGTGGCACGACCAGGAGTGTCGCGACGCCACTGCAGAGAAGGACATCGCCTACAAAGCCACCCTGCAGTCGGTTGTAACGCGTGCTGTTATGGAGCGATACCGAGAGAAGAGGAGGGAAGAGAGACGCATTTTCAGGCGAAAAAAACGAGAGGCGGAAATGCGTGAGTGCGAGAAAATTGAGATGCATGGCGACAGGAATGAGACTCGAAAATTTTTCGAAAAAATAAGACGCCTGGCCGATGGTTTTAAGACCGGAGCCTCTTCCTGCAAGGATGAGAATGGGAATCTAGTGACAGATATCCAGAGTACACTGATGCTATGGAGGGAACACTTCTCTAGTCTTTTAAATGGCGACGCTGACAACAATCCCGCCAGTGGAGATGATATCCCGGAAACCCCAATTATGGATGACAGCGTTGAAGTTCCGCTGCCCGACTATAACGAGGTCTTAACAGCTATAGCTCGGCTTAAAAACAACAAAGCCGCAGGAGCCGATGGTCTACCGGCTGAGCTGTTTAAGACCGGTGGCGAAGCTCTGTTTAAATGCATTCACAGACTTCTATGCAGAATATGGTCGGAAGAATGCATTCCAGATGATTGGAACCTCAGTGTGCTCTGCCCAATTCACAAGAAAGGCGATCCCACCATTTGCGCCAACTACCGTGGGATTAGCCTTCTAAATATCGCATATAAGGTCCTGTCGAGCGTATTGTGTGAAAGACTGAAGCCCATCGTCAACCAACTGATTGGACTTTATCAGTGTGGCTTCAGACCTGGAAAGTCCACCATTGACCAGATCTTCACGCTCCGACAAATCTTGGAAAAGACCCTCGAAAAACAAATCGACACGCACCATCTCTTTGTCGATTTCAAAGCCGCCTTCGACAGTCCAATAAGGAGTCACCTATACTCCATCATGTCTGAATTTGGTATTCCTGCCAAGCTAATACGTCTTTGCAGGATGACACTGTACAACACCAGCAGCGCAGTGAAAATCGGGAAGGACCTCTCCCTTCCGTTCGATACCAAGCGAGGTTTCAGACAAGGTGATTCCTTATCGTGCGACTTCTTTAATATAGTAATGGAGAAGATCATCCGAGCTGCTGACCTGAGACGCAGCGGCACAATTTTCTATAAGAGCGTTATGCTGCTGGCGTATGCTGATGATATTGACATCATTGGCCAAAATACGCGCGAAGTCAGTGCAGCATTCTCCAGGCTAGAAAAAGAGTCGAGTCGAATGGGTCTTGCAGTGAACGCAGATAAAACGAAGTATCTCGTGTCAACAAACAAACAGTCCCAGCGTCTTGGAAACCACGTCACTGTTGACAACACCTCCTTTGAGGTAGTGAAGGACTTTGTTTACCTGGGATCCAGTATTAACTCCTCCAACGATATCAGTATTGAGATTAAACGAAGGATAACTCTTGCCAACAGGTGTTACTTTGGGCTCAGTAGGCAATTGAGAAGCAGAGCTCTCTCTCGACGAACAAAACTGACGCTCTATAAGTCAATAATCATGCCCGTCCTACTATACGCATCACAAACCTGGACGTTGAGCAGCTCTGATGAAAGGACTTTGGGAGCGTTCGAGAGAAAAATCCTTCGCAAGATCTATGGTCCAATCTGCGTCAATGGCGAGTACCGAATACGATGGAACCACGAGTTGTATGAGCTATATGCCGACATCGATATAGTCAAGCGTATTAAAATAGAGCGGCTTCGCTGGCTAGGTCATGTCGAGAGAATGAACGACGAAGCTCCAGCGAAAAAAATATTGGATTCGGTACCCAGCGGTGGCCAACGCAGACGAGGAAGACCGCATCTCCGTTGGAAAGACCAGGCATTGGATAACCTGACGACGCTTGGAATTTCCAACTGGCGCCAGCAAGCGCACGACAAAAGAGGCTGGCGCAAATTCTTAGACCAGGCCAAAACCGACCAACGGTTGTAAGCGCCATCTAAGTAAGTAAGTAAGTATTAAGTGATGTAAGTACACTAAGAGCTATGCTCTTTTTTAGCACAACAGAACAGAACTATCAAACAAGTAATTTATAATAACAACTCATAAGCTCTAAAATATAACTTAGATGAGAACAATATTGCCTTAATATAACTTTAATTAATTTAAATTTACAAATAATTTGAAGAAATGAGAAATAATTAATTAATTTTAAATATAAGTAAAGAGTAAGGAAGAAAAAGAATAATAAATATAGTACGGAAACAATAGAGAAGAAGGTGTGAATAAACTAAGGAGTAGAAAAATAGGTTAAAACAGATTGCCTGAAAAGGGCTTTTATTTTATCGGTCAAAAATAACAGTTATTTTCTGCCCTTTATTTTTTCGGTCAAAAATATCAGGCAATTTGTGTTTTTTCAAAGGCTATTTTACTGGCTAAAAAACTATCGATAGCATTATTTTGGTCTCATCGGTGATCACGTTTTACATATGGTATCAAAAGTTTTTTAATCGGACAAGCGGCCTTTAAAAAAACAAAGATTGCCTGATATTTTTGACCGAAAAAATAAAAATCACAAAATAACTGTTATTTTTGACTGATAAAATAAAAGTCAAAGCTAACCGTTATTTTTTTCTGAAAAAATAAAAGGCAAATAATAACAGTTAATTTTTAACTTTTATAGAATCAGTCGAAAATTTAAAAGGCTCTAACTATTCGTGAAGCTGAGGTTATATGTATCATAATGGTATATTTGAAAATGTCCTTCGACAATTTTTTCATTGTGTCTTTTTCATTCGAAAATTGATAAATAACAGTTATTTTCGGTCCCTGGAATACATACATCCAAGATGAAGGTACGTTCATAGCTTGCTGCCGAGGCTTGATAAGTCTGACATTATAAACAGAAATCCTTGTTACGATTGTGAAAAACACGCTTCCGTCAACAACAATTCCTGGGCCTACAATAATATCTTCTCTCCTTTATTTTCATATTTGATGCTGGAGGATGGTACACGAAACTCTTAATCGCCTTTCCGTATTTCAGCATTTGCAGTTTTAATTCTTTCCTTTATTTTAAGAAAACTTTATTTTTAAAAAATTACAACGATGTGTCAAATGACAGCGAAAGGAAAAAAGAAATAAATTATTCGATTTTTGTTCGACTATAAACAAATTTGAAAATTTTTTTTTCAATTTGAAATCACATGTTATAAAGATTGAAATTGGAAGGAAAATTGTTAGTTGGGGGGTGGAGGTCGATCAAAAAACCACTCCTTAGAGGTGTACCAGTTTGATTTGCTTCCAACTTTGGTTTGCTTGCACAAATAAGCACTCATATAGCATATTTCCATACAAAAACAACATATGTTTTAACTGAAATTTCGCAACTTTGATGAATTGTATCTCCCAACCCATAAGAGAGCGGCCTTTTATCTTGCACCACTGCGTTTAGGAGGCCAAAATACATACGGAAAAAACTTGAATTATTCCAAAAATAAAATTAAATACTGTATTTTCCAATGTAAATTTTGCACCATTTATAAACAACGGATGCAGACGCAAATAATACCTGCTTTCCCTCCTGATTGAGTCAACTTAACATTGCCCTTCACAATCGCAATTAGCTTTGCTAGTCCGTTTCAATTAAAATCATCGGCGCTTAAAAGAGCTCCCCTTCGCAAAGAGTAAGTCAGTGTTTTTATATGTTTTTGCATCATGGACACACCAATTAGTTGTGGTTGAAAAATCTAACGGCTCACTAAGGTTGTGCTTAGACCCAAATGCGCTGAATAAAAATTTAAAAGATGAACACTTTATAATAACAACGCTCGAAGATTTTTGTGATTGCATGCGGGGTATGAAATACTTTTCAGTATTTGATTTAAAAGAAGGCTTTTGGCAAGTTGAATTATGCCCAAAGTCACGCGACTTGGCAGTTTTTAGTACCCCCTTTGGTACTTATGACTACAATGTTCTTCCATTTGGAATAAAAACAGCGCCTGAAAAGTTTCAAAAGCTTAATATGAAATACTTTGGCAGCTTGCCGGGAACTTTTGTGTATATCGACGACGTTATAGTAGGAGGTAGAACGAGGGAGGAACACGATCAAAACGTCGAAAGAGTACTTAATAAGGCACGAGAGGTTAATGTGAAGTTTAATAGGGACAAGGTTCAACTGTGTGTAAAAAGTGTTCGATATCTAGGGCACATATATACTGGGGAAATGATTGCTCCCGATCCAAATCGAGTCGAAGCAATCTTAAAACTCAAGAACCCACAAAATCGAAAAGATCTTGAGCGACTCATGGGAATTTTTAACTACCTGCGTGCATTCGTTCCAAATATATCCAATCTTAATGCACCCCTTAGAGAATTATTAAAGAAAAACATTGAATTTCAATGGACAGAAGATCACACAAAAGTTGTAGATGAAATTAAGAAAAATCTAGCGCAAAACTCTATTTTACATATTTTTGATCCAAAGAAAGAAATAATAATTCAGACAGACGCTTCGCAGAGTGGACTTGGATGTTGTTTAATGCAGCAAGGTAAACCTGTTGCATATGCCTCTAAAAGTTTGACAGATGCCGAGACCAGATACGCTCAAATAGAAAAAGAGCTTTTAGCAGTTTTGTACGCATGCGAAAAATTTAACAATTATATATATGGACACAAGTTCACTGTGCACTCTGATCATAAGCCTCTAGTTGCAATACTAGGAAAAGATGTTGGTCACATACTCTCATCTCGTCTTCAACGAATGAAGCTTAAGCTGTCTAAGTACAAACTAGAAATAAAATATGTACCTGGTAAATTTTTGTACTTTGCTGATCTTCTGTCCAGAAATTTTATTGACGATCCCTTAATTGACATTGAAAGCTCGTTAAAGGATAGTGTTCTTAGTATTAACATGAGTTAAACAAAGAGAATAATATTTGATAATGAAACAAAAAATGATGAAGATTTGCAGTGTCTCCTAAAACTATATTTTGAAGGTTGGTCAAATAGTAAAAGCCAACTACCGGACAGTATTAAATTTTTCTGGCAATTTAAAGATAAGATTTATGTTGAAAATACCTGGTCTTCTACGAAAATCGCGTTATCGTTCCAAGCTCATTAATTCCTGAAATGTTAGAAATGCTTCATAAATCTCATATGGGAATAAATAAAACCTTGAATAAGGCTAAAAGTATGTATTGGCCATACATGGTCCGAGATATAGAAAATATGGTTAATAAATGTCGCGAATGTGAAAGGTTTAGACCAGAAAATAAAAAACACTCTCTGGTCGCACATCAGGTGCCGACCATTCCGTTTCAAAAGATTGGAGTTGATTGTTTAGATTTCGAGGGGAAATCATACTTAGTAGCTATCGACTATTATTCTAAATGGTTAGAGCTTCATCCAATTGTTGATAAAACTGCTAGAACAGTTAAACAGATTTTTTCAAAGTGTTTTTCTGAGCATGGTATTCCTAGAGTTGTCATTTCAGACAACCAGCCTTTCAATTCGTATGAACTAAGAAACTTTGCTAAAAGTTTCAACTTTGACTTCGTGTACACAAGCCCACGATATCCCAGATCAAATGGGTTAGTAGAAAAAGCTGTTCATATATCTAAATCATTATTAAGGAAAATCAGTAAAGAAGAGGGTAGTTTAGAAATGGCCTTGTTAGAATACCGGACAACGCCTATTCCAGGAATTGGATATTCACCTGCAGAAATACTGATGTGCCGAAAGTTAAGAACATGGTTACCTGTAAAAGAGGAAGACTTGGTACCGCAAGTGCCAAAGGGCTTGCAGGGAATACTAGAAGAACAACGAAAGAAAATGATGCAAAACCACTCTCCACAGCGGCCGCGACGAGAATTAGAGCTAACAAAGGGTGAAAACATAGTGTATAGACACGAAGGGAAATGGATGCCAGCTCGCGTAGTATCAAGACTTGATTTACCTCGATCGGTCTTATTGCAGAATGAAAATAATAGAATAATTCGTCGAAATACTGTTCACTTACGCAGGTCCGCTCATTCTCCTCAATTCAATACACCTGAGGTTGAAACTAACACACATATTACCGGGTCTAAAACTACTCTAAGCCCACAGATAGGTGTAGGTCTTGAGAGTGACCATAGCGAACAGCTAACGCCTGAGGTACCGATTTCAAAAAACGTAACCGCCGAGCACGATTTACAGCACCGAGCAACAAACAAGCAATATGTTACCAAATATGGTAGAATCACCAATAAACCGAATTACTACCGCCCTCACTAAAATTCAATATTTTGGTTTTAAACGAAAAAAAAAACAATAATAATTGGAAAATTTTTGAAATTAAATTACATACTAACACATTTTAAATGAACTTTTAGGATTGAAAAAAATTTTTTTTTTAAAACAGAAGATGAATTAGTACTAAAGATAGTCCGGTTCTTTTGGGTTAAGAAAAGGGTTAAATTAAATGTATAAAAGTTTGTTATCGAACTGCGTTAGAGTAGTATTCATGCTGTCATCCACACTAAGTATACACTTTTTTTAAAAACCAAACCTATTTTTCACCCCTTTGGCTCATTCACTAAATTATTCATACACATATAACGCCATTCAGAGTAATGTAAAGTTTGTCTGAAATAGAACAGCTCTTCGCTACTTTGAACTAAGATTTTGATATTTATTTACAAATTAAACTTTATGTACCGCTTGCTTTCGTTTGCATAATTTTGACCAAATATCGAAAAGATTTATATAGAAGTTCCCCAAATAAAATATGTAGTACTAGTACAAAACGTACATAAATTAGTACTTTGTCATAAAAGCCTACTTCAAATTATACAAAACTACGTTTTTATGCAACACTGCTCTCAGGTATCAGACCGTGGTGGATTAAACTTAAATACAGTGGCCGCATTCATGAGACACAGTTACTATAGTATCGAAACTTAAGTTGGCGCTGTTAGTCTATGGTAATGTTCCTAAGTCAAACGCCAGAAGTTGAAAATACAGAACCGTGTGTCAAAAAGTTAAAGATATTAACAACAAATGCATATGCTCTTGCAGTTTAAGTGCATATTTTATGTGTTTATCATTAAATTTTAGGTGAAAAACTATTTTAGCATATTAAAACATTATTAATTTATAGATCTCTAAGCAGATATGACCTAAAGTATAAATTTTTTGCTGCATTAAATGGCAACAGCGACATAAAAATCCTAGGCATCAGTGACAAGCTGTCAAATATAGAGTCTGCTGAATGCACGACTTCATGCCATGGTGGAAGTTTTACGCCTTAGTGGTCAGATTTTACGCGAAAAAGTTTTTTCTTTGCGAATTGTGGTGAAAATTTTACTACAGTTAAAGCATTTGCATAAGTATTGACGATTTTTGACATAGGTCGCACATAATGCTATCCCTTTCGCACGGAAGTTTCCCATCTCTTTATCTCTGGTGTATAGGGAAGCTAATGTCACACCTATTATGAGCTATGCCTCTTCTTTAATGAAAAAGTTTATTGTAAATATGAGTTATTCTGAGAATGAAATCATCAGGGAAATCTTCTCCTCACAGTCGGAAACCTCCTGGCAAGATACCTCTGACCATTCGCCGGTTGGTATTGCCCTGGAAGACCTTCAGGATGGGCCCTATGGATCACCATTACCTTTCTTTTTAAACACCACACCCGGACACAACCGATGTTAGTAAATCCCGATACCTTCTTTTGGTATACTACTGGAACTAGTAGTTAATTTAAAATATTACTGCAAATATTGGAGGACAAAATTAACCTTTATTTTTATGTTATCATAATGGTATTAAGTAACAACATTAATAATACTTCATGGAAAATATGGAAGTTATTTTAATAGATTTTGATATTTCTGTTTTGTTTTTCAACATGTTAAAATTAACATAATTGTCTTATATATTAACTTCAAGAAAGATATGAGTTTAAAATTGTGGCAATTTAATTTCTTAAATTTATTTTATAATTCTTAAAGAACGTCTTCTTTAAGAATTATATTTTGAGCTTAATGCCAAAAATTCATCAAGCAACAGGTTGCTACAACAACAAAAACTTCCTCAGAAGAACCGAGCAGACAAGACCATGGTTTCGTCGGACGCTACTCCGACTCATCAGTAGTCTCTGTGGTTCATGCAGTCCACTAACTTTGGGAAGCTAATAAGTACAACTGCTGCAAAACCAAAATGGAATTCCGATGCACTTTTCACTTAATCAAAGCAGTGTTTTTCTACTCTTCTGCTAGTCGCAGAATTTCAAAAATTTGACTGCATTGCTTCTGCGAAGATTTTGTTGTTGCGCTTTTTGTTTACTTTTTTTATCACGTGTCCATCTAGGTTCCAACCTTTTGTTGGTATTAAACCATAGAAGGCGTGAAGAAGGTTTTTTGAAAGCAGATGTTTATTATATGCGCAAACATATAATTTTTAACATGCTTTCGTAGGTCGTGCTCGCACCAGTTTACATGAGTTTAAAATTGTGGCAATTTAATTTGTTAAATTTAGTCTGCTCGGTTCTTCTGAGGAAGTTTTTGTTGTTGTAGCAACCTGTTGCTTCATGAATTTTTGGCATTAAGCTCAAAATATAATTCTTAAAGAAGACGTTCTTTAAGAATTATAAAATAAATTCAAGAAATATATATATTTTTTTTTATTATTCATATTTACTCTTTATATTTTATTAAAATTGCTTTACGGTCCGTTTATAAGACTGAATATAAAGATGAACTTGAATTAAAATTGTTAAACATTAAATTTTGCTACCTTTCAAAAGGGATAATTGTTTAGAGTATTTTGCAATATGTAACATGAACACTCTTATAAGTATATGTATTCGTTTTATCTAAAAGATTGTCTATCTAAAAAATTGAAAAACTGAATATATATTGTTCTCTTTTTATTACAATGCAATTAAGACTGTATCTTGACAACGATATTGTATAAAGTATGTTAGTTTAGCGTGTTGATTTTCTCACGCTGTCGTTGTCTCACTCGTTTTCATTAGTATTTAAGAATTGTATATATATTTATGTAACAATGACGTACGTCAAATGCAATCGACAATATACTCGTAGAGCAAGAGTAAAATAGTCTTTAGTAAAACTGTAAGCCATGTGGCATTCGATTTGTTTATCAATTTAACTAATGGCATTTTCGTTTCTACCAAAAAATGTTGCCTTTTCATTGCCCTTGCCTTTTTTTGTGTTCGATTTTAAAATAAGTGCAAACGGGTGAGTAAATTCCGTGTTCGTTTCTTAAAATGTCACACTCACAGAAGGCAAAAAAGGCACATTTTCTGCCCTGCAAACTTTCTCAGGGTAGATGATTGCCCTGCATATCAGCTGTTTTTAAAACAACAATATTATGACATGCGTGCGTTAGACAAGGATGGTTATATTCGTTTATTTAAGTTGACATTTTTCGAGTAGGCAAAAACATGCAATTTTACAGGGTTGCGGGCAACATTGAAAACATTCTGCACTGCGACAGGGCAACATTTTTTGGTAGAAACGAAAACGCCATAAGTAATTGTTTATGCTGGCCATACAATCACAGCCGCTATATTTAACTTTTAAGATACCGTTTTGTAAACTAAATGTATTATCGTTTGTAAAGTCTCAATAAAAATTACATTACATTCGACACATCGTTGGGTGCTCTGCCAGACAGTAGAATTGCTGCAATTGGTATTGGATGAGGTTAAAGATTGCCCCGAAAAGTTTGAGGTATAAAAATACTGAGCACTTAAGTTTGGCAGCTAACTCAATTAATCGCATTTCAGAAACCTACAGCAAAAAGATTCTACGAAAAAATTTCCGGTCGATCACTTCAAGTCAATGGACTGCATTGGAATGTTATGAAGAACAAAATGTGGTATGTGATATCTCAATATATAACAGCGGTGTCGTGGAAATCCAACACAGGAGCTGGACTTCTTGCTAAAGGAAAATAAAAAACTGTGCAAGGTAAGAGAGTAAAATATACAGCACAACCTTGAATAAGACTTCCAAGAATAAGCGAACGTGTACAATCAAGCATACGTGTGTATTTTGTTAATTTTTTAATACCTATTATTACAGATTACATTTAAAAAATATGTCCACATTGGAATGTTTTGGACGAAATTTTTGGACATCGTAAAAACACTCACCCTTCCATTTTTGTGGATTCAGCGGAATTGTCTTATGAAGGTTTCGTCGATAACTTTGATGTCTGTGAAGTGGAGTTTCTACAAGACTATGACGCTATAAGCTTCACAGATGTCAGGGTGGACCTAACGCAGGATGAAATTGATGAGACAAATGCGGCTGCAAGTGTTATTAACAGTATGTCGTTCAAATCCGGACCATAAAAACAAACTAGTAAAAAAACTAAGCGCTCAAGTGATTCGAATTCGTTATCTGTACTAATTTCAATGCAGGAAGCTAAAAATGAGCAAAGCATGCAGCGGATTGAATTGGAGAAAGAAAAATTGAAATTGATGGCGAGCGAAATAGAATTGAAAAGAACAACTCAGCAGCAGAATGAAGAGATAAAAAGACTTGAAATAGAAAGTTCCGAAAGAGTTGAATTAGCCAAAATAAAGATGGATTTGAAAAAGCTGAGTGTTCCGAAAGAGTTGCATTAGCAAAACTAAAGATGGAAATGGAAAAAGAGGAACGGATTGAAAAATACGAGTTAAATTTAAAATAAAAATGTATAACTTAAATGTTTAAAACAAAATAGTTATTCATTTACGGTGCTCAGTAACATCTGAACTGATAAAGCCTTAGATAAAAACATGCATTGTTAAAGTTCCTAAAACATGTAAATTAAAGTACAAATATACAAACCATTTATACTCAAGCAGAGACCATAAATAATAATTCTTTTTAGGTCTTAAAAAAGTCCAACGATCACAAAAACTTTTTGCTTTTTATTAACAGTTTAACTAAAGTCTGCTAGTAAGTGCTTATTCTTTTAGTAAATTTTTAGTTGTTATTTTTTATAATTTCCATTAGTACTCAACGCCTGAGTTCACCTTCGGAAGTGGAACTAATTTAATTCGTTGTGAAATCGTCTTGATTTTCTGGCTCATCCTCCGTTGACACATCAGGCGATTCAAATGCATTGTCGTTTTCATTTTGGTCCAAAATTATATTGTGTAGAATACAACAAACCAATATCCAACCACAGGCATACTTCACACTCGCATTATCCTTGATTTGAATTTTTATTTCTTTGAGACTATTAAATCTCTCCTTCAATCGACCAAAACAGTGTTCAATTCGAATGCGGTATTTACTGAATGTCCAGTTGAAGCTATTTCGTTCTTGTAACGTGCCTTCACTTGAATGAATTCTAAATGGAGTTATGACAGTTTTTGTTAGTTTGTACGCGGTATTTCCTACAATTCATTGTGCACCGTTGAAATATTCAGATGGACTTTTAGATAAAACGCAATTATTAAAAAACCTGCTGTCATGAACACTTCCTAGGAAGCCAACTACAATATGGCGGATCCGCACTTTATGGTCACACACTGCTTGCACTTATAATTAGTAAATGTGTTTACGTGAAAAATATGCCTCTGGATCTTCTTGAGGCTTTTCCGCCAATTTAATTTCAGATCCATCAACGTACCCTATGCAATGTGGTAACTCATGCAAAGTCTCCAAAACCATTTGTGTTCGTTCTTGAGCATCTGGCCAAAATAAGAATCTACTTTTCAGCCTTAGAATAGATTTGAAAACTCGCAACGTAATTCGCTATATTGTTCCACCATCTCCGATTGCAAAAAGCCTTGCAATTTTGGAAATTGAAGTTGCGTACAAGCAATCCCGAATCGGGCTATCGAACGCAGCTTTGTAAGCAACAAAGAGATGATGGGTGTCGATTTGGTTTTTGTGGGTTTTCTCCAGGATTTGGCGTAGTGTAAAAATCTGGTCTATAGATGACTTGCCAGTACGAAAGCCACACTGATAAAGTCTAATCAGTCTTTTGGTATGCGGCTTCAATCTTTCACACAATACGCTCGAAAGAACCTTGTATGCGATGGAAATAAGACTGATACCTCGGTAGTTAGCGCAGATTGTTGGGTCTCCTTTTTTAAGTATAGGACAAAGCACTCTGAGATTCCAATCGTCGGGCATGCTTTCCGCTAGCCATATTTTGCTGATGAGTTGATGCATGCACCTTATCAATTCACCGCCGCCGGTTTTAAACAATTCAGCAGCCAGGCCTTCAGCACCTGCGGCTTTGTTATTTTTGAGTCGCTGGATAGCAACTTTAACCTTGTCTTGGTGGTGGAATTTCCACTACATCATCATTGATTGGTGGTGTCGGACTGCATTCTCCGAGGGCGGAATTGTTGGTATCGTCGCCTGCAAGCAGATTGAAAAAATGCTGTCTCCATAATCTCAATGCGCACTGCGTATCTGTAATCAGATCACCATTTTCATTTCTACAAGTGGATGCTCCGGGCTTGAAACCTTGGGTTAGACGCTTAACCTGCTGGTAGAATTTTAGAGCATCCTTCTTGCCCTGGCATACCTCAATTTTTTCTCGCTCACGCTTTTCTTGCTCTCTTTTCTTACGTCTGAAAAGGCATCTATCTTCTTTCCTCTTATCGCGTATTTTTCTGCTGTCGCGTCGTGGCACTCCTGGTCATACCATTGGTTGCGAGGTTGCGGGTGCCGAAAACCAATGACTTCTTCAGCAGCAGTGCGCATGGAGTGGGATATATGCACCCAAAGTCCGCCAGCGTCATCGAGGCAAGAGTAAGGTTGGTTGAGTTTAACCGAGAGTTGAGCGGAGTAGGCCTCAGCGGTCCGTTGTGATAGCAGCTTATCGACATCAAGCTTTCGTTGCACACCTGTGTGTGCACTCTTCGCAGTGCACAATTGCATACGGATCTTGGCTGCAACAAGATAATAGTCGGAGTCAATATTGACTCCCCGAAATGTTCGCATATACAGTACACTTGAAGCGTGCCTTCCGTCGATCACAACATGATCAGTTTGGTTTCGCGTTTTTGATCCGGGGACAGCCAGGTTGCTTTTTGGATATCAAGGTGTTGGAATCTGGTTCTACTAACTACCATGTTTCGCGCTGCGGCGAAGTCGATCAGTCTTAGAACTTTGTTCAAAGTGGTCTGGAGCTAAAGATGCCTTCTTTTCCAACCTTCGCGTTAAAATCACCGAAAACTAATTTCACGTCATGGGCCGGGTAGCGATCATACACGTCCTCTAGGCTCGCGCAAAAGGTGTCCTTGGCAACATCGTCCTTTTCCTACGTCGGGGCATGTGCGCAAATTAGGCTTATGTAGAAGAATTTCGCCTTGATGCAGATTGACGCCAGCCTTTCGTTCACAGGTGTGAACCGGGAAACAAGATGGCGTAGTTTCTGACTGATAACGAATCTGCATCCAAATTCACGCTTCTCCGCATGGCAGCTGTAGTAGATATCGCAGTCTGCTTTCTTAGAGCAACCTTGTCCTTTCCATCGCAACTCCTGGAAGGTGGTGATGTCAGCCCAGGCGCGGATACAAGGGGGGGTAAAGGGGGTAATTACCCCCCCCCCCAAGAACTTCCAAATACTTTTTTTTTAATACTTTATTTGGAGAAATTAATTACGCCCACTGCTTAAGGGTACTTTTATGTATACATAAGCGATTCTGAAGGCGTGTTTTGAAAGAATACTAAAAAAAAATGGTCAGAGACATTGTTAAACTCTAGTTTTTTTATTGATTTCAACAATTATTACAGTATATAAAAAAATTTTGTTTATTTTTGTTTTGTGACATCCTTTGCGTGTAGATGACGTTTTTATGAAGCGATGCGAGAAGAGTATGACCATTTTGCTTGTAGAATCACATGATCTGTAGTCATCTGCAAAAACCAAAATATTATTATGTGCAAAGCAAACACTTACGTCAAGGTAGTAACTTCGCTTTTTTTAAAAAATGAGCTTGAAAATAAAGTAACAGATCGTTATGTTCTCAAATTAACAGCCATTTTTTAAACAATCAACTTTAAAGACGCGTTATTTTCTTACAAACAAAAAACTTGAAGTCACTACCTCAGCGTAAGTGTTTGCTTTATAAAAAATATATTTTTGCAAGACATTAACGATTAGTTTAAAAATGCCATTTATATGAAATCATTGAGCAAGCAACATTGATTTTGATTTGTTATGAGCGCAATTAAGATTTTGGCTATGCAGACCAAAGTTGCCACTTAAAATATTTTATTCTTCTAAATTTTTACTGAAAACCATCCAAACTTTTTTGCAACCTATGTGCCAACGAATTTTACCATAAAAAACAATACGTGCATTGTACTTTCAGTTTTCACTTTATAAATTTACAAAAAAAAAATTCAAACAATGCAAAATCCAATAGTTTGTTTTACTTCAATTATTTCATAATCAGTTAAATTATTACTTAGAAATATTTCAGCTATATTCAGTCCTAATGAAAATATTTTATACATCTGTAATACTTTTTGTCATATATGATATAAAGGGTGTTTTTTATAAGGTTTTTTTTCAGTATGGATTACTCTATTGTCTGACAGTTGTTTTGACAGTTTAAAGTCAAAAGTCTCTACTCAGTATTGTTTGGCAAATCATCATGAATAGGTTAACTCCAGAACAACGCTTCCAAATCGTGGAAATTTATTTTCAAAAACAGTGTTCAATTAAAAATGTTTCGCGAATTTTATGGTGCACAAAATCGTCCGTCTGAGACCACCATAAAGAACGTAATTACCAAATTTTGGTCTACATTCACTCTTTTGGATTCCAAGCCACCAAGAAGAATGAGAAGAGTGCGTACAGAAGAAAATATTGCTGTCGTTGAGTCCAGTGTCGAAGAAAACGTTAATTTATCGATTTGTCTCTGAAAATGAGGAAGGAAGACGCGTTACCGTGAATATAAATCGATACAGAACCATGATTAATGAATTTTTGTGGCCAAATCTTCAAGATATGGATGTTGAAATACGCCCTCAAAGACTTTTGGGTCGAAAAGTGGACTTCCAGAATGCCCTTTGTGCCAAATAGTCGTGGTGGCCATATGCCCCAAATTATATTTAAATGTTAAATGCCAAGAAATTATCTACCAAATAAAAATTTTTTGGCTATTTCATAATTTGGCATGTGTTTTATTTAAATTTCAAATCAGCAAGCTCTTAAAAAAACACCCTTTATAACAGGGTTGTTTTGAAGTGAATTAATGTCAGGTTAAAGTTGCTTAAATTGTATCAACTGCGCAAATAATTTGTTGCATACAATTATTTTTGTTTGAGTTAATTCTAAATTGTTTGGAATTCTGAAATTTTTCAAGCCGATTGGTCGATTTGCGACCCCAGGGCAGTACTAGTAATTATTAATTATTGCAACAAACCAACCAAATTACCACAACCGACTTTCATGAAATAAAACTGCCACTTTTAGTCCACTTTTAGTAAGGAACTAATTCAAATTCAATTATTTCATTAACTTAAAATTTGGCAGTGTAAATAGGAGAGCGAAACTAATGTTAATGATATTAACGCCGTTTTTACTCTTTGTAATAATGACATTTTTCCACTAATTTCTAAAACGTTTGCTATCTTTACCACGCTTCCTATCGGTGTAGAAACAGCTGAGCGAAGTTTTTCTATACTTCGACGATTAAAAATATGGTTCCGTTCGAATTGATAACGATTGAATGGACTCTCGTTCTTGCATATAC
This sequence comes from Tetanocera ferruginea, assembly GCA_958299015.1. Lineage (NCBI taxonomy): Eukaryota > Metazoa > Arthropoda > Insecta > Diptera > Sciomyzidae > Tetanocera > Tetanocera ferruginea. The sequence goes on along the minus strand of OY282644.1, from coordinate 56,332,194 downwards.
TTAGAGACATTTAAATAAATATTAACGAAGTTATTGATAATTTTGTGATGATTTTGTCATATGATTTTGTCAGTAACAAAATTAAGCTTTATGAAAGGTGCAGAGATCTCGAATGCACCGAGAGATGCTGAATTCAAATATGGACTCCATTTTTCTCCATCAGCTCGAGTTTTTGAGTTTTAAACAAAAACATGATAATCAGTTTTTGTCTGATAATATTGCTATATCTATTACATTGATCTACCGATTTGTTTTACTATGACTGATTTCAATGAAGAAATACTAGACCTTTTAATTTTTGCACATTCAATAACAATATATTAAACAGTTTCGAAGATATCGACATTCAAAGACAAAAAATTTCAGAATTTTACGTGGGCAGCTCTTGTTAGATTTCGAGTTTTTATTTACTTTTCGCTGAGATATTATTCCAGAAAAAGGGAGAAATAAATAAATACGGAAATGTGCGTGTATGTGTCTGGGAAAAATGCTTCTTAAACAATTCAATAATTTAAATTCAAAAAAAGTACAATTTGTCTATTTGTAAAAAGGCAAAATTTTCTCAAATCGAAAATGTGTGTCTTTGATAATTTACCCCCCCCAAGATTTTTTCCAGATCCGCCCCTGTGTCAGCCTTTATTTTTTCGAGGGCTTCCGCCAGTTGGACAGCGGCACCTTCCCAATAAAGGGTCTGGACATTCCAGGTGCATATCTGTAAATCATTGTCCATTTTTCGTTTGCGGTGGTCGTCAATGTAGTAGGGGTTCATATCAGAGGCTGATTTGGTTTTCATTGGGAAATTAGTAATTAAGCCGGATCGATTTTGTATGGAGAAAAAAAAAGTCATCCGGACACCGACTCAAAAGTTAGAGGGACTCTTAAAATCTATTTCTGCATAATTTTTTTTTGGATCGGAGAAATCCCCATGGACCGGTTTTGGTTCTCCTGAACCCTTTTTTTGGCCAAAAAAATCAAGGTTTTTGGCTATAACTTTTTTTTTCTTCAGAATGCATACCCAAGATAAGCAAAAAAGTTAAGATTGTGATAGTACACAAATATTGGTTAAAAAAATTTTGAAATTTGTTGTCCTTACAAACTCTTTTGAGACCCCAAAAAATCGATATTTCATCATTTTCGAAAAGGTGTTTTTTAAACACCTATAAAATATACATTTTTCATGGTATTCATATGCATTTAAGCTTATTGGTAAAGTATTGAGCTATTCTTTCCATTGGTATAATTTATGAAGTGGTTTTATCAAAAGTGAGTTCCATGAAAAATACCTATATTGTAGGCGTTAAAAAAAATATTTTCGAAATTCATGCATTTTGTACTGGAGCGCCATCTGGCGTATACTTTTCAAAAAAATGGTTGTCAGAATTCGATTTTGCGTACCTAAAAACTCAAACATACCAAGATTTGTCAAAATCTAACGGTAATTAAGGCAATTAAATAATATTTAAGCTGAAGAATCCTTCTGAATATCAATTTCTCATGTTTTATATATTTGTGGCACTTGGTTTTGGTTAAACTACACCATAAGATATATCAATGGAAAGATGAGCTCAATATCTTTTCACTAAGCATAAATTCATATGAATTGCTTGAAAAATAAATATTTTATAGGTGTTTAAAAAAACACCTTTTCGAAAATGATGAAATATCGAGTTTTTGGGTCTCAAAAGGACAAAAAATTTCAAAATTTGTTTTAACCAATATTTGTGTACTATCACAATCTTAACTATTTCGCTTATCTTGGGTATGCACACTGAAGAAAAAAAGTGATAGGCAAAAAACTTGATTTTTTGGCCAAAAAAAGGGTTTAGGAGAACCAAAACCGCTCCATGGGGATTTCTCCGATCCAAAAAAAATGATGCAAAAATAGTTTTTAAGAGTCCCTCTAACTTTTGAGTTGGTGTCCGGCGATATCGAAATTTCGATCCGGCTTATTAGTAATGTGGTTGGGACCCAAACCCTACGCACATTCCATTTTTAAGGTCTTTTTAAGGTCTTGTAGAGAACCCTCAAGTTTATAGTCTAGAGGAGACATCGCCGCTCAAATTAGCCGACAACTAAACGGGTGCTAGTTTGCCGTTTGCAGGAGACACCACTTGGAGGTTTTGAGTCGGCATGAGACGATTTCGACATGGATAATGCTGGCCTCGCCAAGTTGAGTGAGGCAATCAGACACGTTGCCATGTGAAGACGCCCCCTTGTCTCCCCCGCCATAACTAACAGCTTGACGAAAAACACCTACAAATGTTGTACAGGAAATTTTATTAGCTTTTATTTGATATATCATTTGTTTGATTACTGTTGTTGGTTCTGGAGATATATGCAATGAAGTGGAACGAACTTTTTTTTTCGTTGAAAACCCTACAGTGGGCAATATCTCGAAAACGGAGTGACAGAAAAAAAAATTAATGCATTTTTACGGAATTAGCAACCGATTTTACATGAGAAAAGGAAAGTGGCATTCATTGTACATATTGGCTGTAAACCAGTGTAATTAAACATGTAAAACAAGAAAATCAAGATAAAACAGCTCAGCCGGTAGGCCATCGACTCCTGAGGTTTTGTTGTTTTTAAGCCGAGCTATAGCTGTTAAGACTTCGTTATAGTCGGGCAACGGAACTTTAACGCTGTCATCCAAACTTGGGCTTTCATCTACACTGGCGGGATTGTTGTCAGCGTCGCCATTTAGTAGATTAGAGAAGTGCTCCCTCCATAACATCAGCGTACTCTGAATATCTCTTAATTCCTTAGAAAAAATCTATAATATCAAATTATATTACGACAGCTTAAAAATTAATTAGACAGACAGACATACAGTGGCGAGCAGAAATGAGTCGCCCATTCCACGCATAACGCAATACTTTTTTCAAAAATTGACCCCATGGCTTTCGGTTTGTTTTATTTTTGGGCTATAGATTCCTATTAAAATTCTAAGAATATAAGTTCATTTATTTTTTTTTTATCGCCATTCGTTGAAAAGTTATGGACCTCTCAATTCTGCAAATCGTTCGAAAACGCCAGAATCGGGAAATTTTCAATTAATTGTATCTACGTCAGTTTTTATCCAATTTTTATAAATAAGAAACCGTTGGAAAGGTATTGGAAAGAACTTTTTGGAAAAAATATATAATTTTAAATAAATTTAAATAAATTAAATTAAATAAATTTTGGATGTTAGGGTTGCCAACCAATTAAAAAAAAAATGTATTTGCTAATATCTCAAAAAAAGCATAATTTTTTTTTGATTTTTTATTTTTTAAATTTGAAGAAGAATGTTGCCTTAACATCAAAAGTAATTTAATGATGGAGCTTTTATATGTTTTTTCGCAATTTCAATTTTTGTGCACATACCTTATCATTTTGAGACACTTTATCGTTTATAAATTTTATAATGGCTAAGATGTTCGAAAATTTATTCTGCAAAATGGTTTACCTTGTTAAGACCAACATTTTATTCATAAATTTTGATGACCTTACACTTGACCTTGGTATAAAAAACTGGTAAAAACCGAAAAAAAATAAAAAAACACAAATTATTCTTTAGCTTGTATTCGCATGAAATTAAAAAAATGTTTATTGCCATATTAGAGATTATTAAATTCTAATTGGTTTTGTAGCAAAAAATTTTAAAATCGGTCTTAAAACAAAAAAGTTACGATGGTTACTCTAACGCTCTTTTAATAAAAAAATTATAATGATCTTCATCCTCTATAAATTTCATAATGGCTAAGATGTTCGAAAATTTATTCTGCAAAATGGTTTACCTTGTTAAGACCAACATTTTATTCAGAAATTTTGATGACCTTACACTTGACCTTGGTATGGAAAACTGGTTAAAACCGAAAAAAAAAATAAAAAAATACAAATTATTTTTTTAACTTGTATTCGTATAAAATTAAAAAAATTAGATTGCCATATTAGAGATTATTAAATTCTAATTGGTTTTGCAGCAAAAAATTTTAAAATCCGTCTTAAAACAAAGAAGTTACGATGGTTACTCTGACGCTCTATCCATACTTGTCAACCCATACAGATCATTGTAACTTTTTTATTGATAGAGCGTCAGAGTAACCATCGTAACTTCTTTGTGTCAGTGGAGCTATTTTTTAGTACTTTGTCCATAGCCCTTTATTTTTTATTACCATATTTATACGTTTTGGCATACTTTCAACCAATTCTTGTATAATTTCATTTATAATTTTATGCCACTCAAGCTGTACTCACTCCCACAGCTCTTCAAGGTTTGATGGAGCTGATTGATACAACCCCAGCCGTCTTCCCACGATTGACCATAAATTCTCAATCGGGTTAAGGTCGGGGCTTTGCGCTGGCCAATTCATCTTCATCATGCTGAAATACGACTTCATCTTCAGGATAGGCACTTTTGTCAACAAATTCGGGAAGATAAGTCTGTAAAATAGAAATATCCCAACTAACAATTTTCGTTCCAATTTGAAACTAATAGTATGATTTAATGCTTAAGGGTTGTATAATCCTTCAAAATTAAAGAAATGCTGTTATAGGAGTGTTTACTGATATAACTCATTGCAAGAACATTCTCTGAATCCACTTTCTTAAGGTTTATAGAAGAATCACTCACTTTTTGTATAATCATGCTATATTTATTTTATTAATGAACTTTAAAGTGATTCCTTCTATAACATCGCATAACGAAATTATACCATATTTATGGAAGCAACTTTCACTTGCCTGCATAATACTCGTATAAGATTATATTTTTCTTCCTATAACACTCCTAAGAACATTTTCAACAATAAATAAAAACCAGAGACCCAAAATAACAGTTATTTTTTTTTTTAGGTCGAAAAAGTTGTTGATATTTTGAAAAATATTTTATACATTGCTTCATAACAGTTATTTTCAATTTATATTTTTTTTCGTTGCCTCATAACAGTTATAAACGAGAAAAAATTTTTTACGTTACTCATAACTTTTATTTTCAAAATATTTTTTAACGTTGCCTGGTAAGAGTTATTGTAGAGAAATAAATTTTTACGTTATTTCTAATATATAAAAATTTCGCGTCACCGTGTTTGTAGTAGAAATTTTTTTATATATTTGGTAGGTATGAGAATAGGTCGTAAAGTTTATTTTCACCCTCCTACCCGGTAGTGGCGTTGCATTTTTTAAGAACACGGTAAACACAAGTTTTGACCTATAACTGACCTAGAACTAACTATTGAGTCATGCCCTTCGACTGATAAATTTCAGTAATCTTTGGAAAGGGGGCATGGCACCGCCCTTATTGCCACTATCCAATAAAAATCTTCCATTTGCATCGTTTTTAGTTGCTTGTTTTTACTGTATTTTTGTTTTTTCTTAAAATGAGTAGTTGGTTTTTCGTGTGATAAAGTTTTATACAAAATTTGAATTTTTTACTTCTATGGTTAAGAAAAATTAGAAAAAGAAGTACAGCAACTGCAATTATACTATTGTTCGCCTAAACAAAAATTTTATTCTATTCAGGAGTCTATTCCAAGTGCACTTGTACTTCTCTTTCTCTAACTAACAAACAATTTAAATATGTTTATACAAAATTGTGAAATCCGCGTTTACTATCTTAAATGACATGTGAAATTACTGAAATAAATGATTTTTTTAATGAAATATCAATTTCTTCTTTGCGTTCTCATACATATGTAACTAATTTTTTTACGAAAAATCACTTGTACTGCTGTTGCCCTAAAATACGATTTAAAAATATATTAACGTTGCATTCACAACTTCCTTTTTTTATGAATGCCTAATTTTGTTACAACTCCTTATTTTCTTACTGAGAGCAAGAAAAAAAATTACAATTTATAATCTAACACATGTTGCCGTAAAAAAGTAACAAAGATTTTTTTTATTTCATACAAATTATGAGCAACGTAAAAAAATTTTTCTCGTCTATAACAGTTATGAGGCAACGTAAAAAATTAGAAATTGAAAATAAACGTTATCAGCAACGAAAAAATATTTTCTTCATTCATAACTCTTATTTTAGAGAAAAATTATTTTTTTTAAAAATAATAGTTATTATTGATAAATATTTTTTTTCTTACAATATAACTGTTATGGTCCAATTTTTAAAGATATTTCTTATAACAGTTATGACTCTGATAAAAACACAACATTTACTGATATAATCGTGGTATAAGGCAATAAAGGCACACGTTATAGCAAAAGATTTAAAATTTGTTTATATTCGAAAACAAAAATAGAATTGTTTGTTTCTTTCTTTTAAATAATTGTCACTTGTCAGTTCGTTTTAATTGGTGAACGTAAAAAAATAATGATATTCTGCAAATGCTGTAAGGCGATTTCAATGTTCCAGTAGTAAAGGTGAAAATAACCTGGAGAAGAAATGGAATGCTGTAGCCCACTGGGCATGGAACATTTTTGTTGACAACTGTTCCATTTGTCGCAATCACAACATAGATTTGTGTATCAGGCCACAAGCGAGGAATGTACCGTCGTCCACGATGTGCGCAATACACACCTAATTCATTTCACGGCGGCACAAAATACATCAAACTGGATGGAAGTTTGTGAATCGAGCTGGAAGTTTGTTCTTTGGATATGGCTTGGAGATGAATTTCAAAAAAACAGCCACTGTATTATATATATATTTTGTATTGGCTGACATATTTTGTATTAGCTGGTAGGTGCATGTAATTATTTATACATAGAAGACATCCCAGAAAATTACGCTAAGAGTCAATTTTGTATTCTAATAAATTTTTTAAAAGTGTTTTGATTTTTGCACACGCCATAATTTATACAGTTAACTAATAAAACTCCAATCAAACTGCAAAATTTATATATTTATCTATATTTCATAAAAAAAAAAAAAAAAAATATCTTTGTGATCGGGTTTGAACCAACGGCCTCTGTATTGCAAGTGTGATACATTAACACTCGAGCCATTTGACAAACTTTCGAAGTTGATATAATTTCCAATATAAATAGCAAATACAATGCTTATTGTAAGAAAAAAATGTATGTCAAACACAAGTAATGTAAACACAAATAATTAAAATAGGGAGTTTTCGCTATTTGGAAGCTAAATCTCGGTTTTATATTTTTATATGTACGCGTACTGCGTAAAGGGTATTTACATTCATAAGGGGACGCCGGAAGTATAGAAAAAAGTATATGTTATTGATCAAAATCACCAGAGTCGTTAAAGGCATGTTTGTCTATCATTATAAATTCGCTCTGCCTTATAAAAACGATGTCCTGCAAATTTCGAAACCTTAAAAATTGCACAAAAACTAATTTATTTAATTGATATTTCAGACATTATCTTTGATTTTAAAAACGTACTCTGGTATTGAAATTTAGGAAAATTTTAGAAAAAATTGCCCTATCCCCCACACAAAGTGACATCGTCAAAATAAAAAAGCATAAATAGGCTGTGAGGGTATTGTAACTTCAATAGAAATTTCTGATTTCATTTCTTTTTTCATTTTTCTGATCGGCCGTAATCTCTCTGCAGACAATGCCTCAGAGTGTAAAAACTACCATGCACAGTTTCTTGAGAACAATAACTTTAGCTGTTCGGAGTCAGCTAAAAACATTTTGGTCCAGTTCTCGGTCAATTGCGTACAAACATTTAATAACATACACAATCTAATTGATCATAAGAAGCTCTGTCGAAGTCCTTTCAAGGTCTGAAACGGCAGAGCTGTTTTTTTGTGTTTTTTTTTTTGTTAGATAACTGTTCATACCTTTAAAAATATCTTCGCATAAACCAATCAGAATTGAAAACAACATTTTACTTAATAAAAGAATGCAACTAAAAGTGAATTTCAAAATAAAAATATCGTCCCTTTTCTTATATGATAATAAATGAAACATCACTTTGTTTCAATATTCTTTTTATTGACATTCCGAATAAGTTTCTAATGTGCCGGACTTTCCTAATGTGCCGGACTTACAACCTGAAAGTTCCTGGTTCGAATCTGCCGACATACTCAAACATTAAAAATACAGAACGCAAAGACAAAAAATAATAATAGCAGATTATACAGACAGATTTCAATGCTTACATTTTTTGTGGGAACTGACAAATAATTCGAGATACAATTTTTGAATAACATTTCTGACTTTTTTCGAATGTAAACTTGACATTGCTATAAACCTTCTATAATTTCTTGATGTAAATATTCTATTCATGTTCACTATAGCAGCTTATATTTCATATAAGGTTGAAATAATGATATAAAACTCCAATAAAGTAATAATAAGAATATGTTCAGAAGGAAATGATTTTACTGATGTAGAGTTTAATACAAGCAAAAAAAGTGCGCCTTTTTTGTCTTATACGAATATAATACAATGATTATATCCGTAAATGATATGTTTTAAGATGTTGTTGAGGATGTTCTTAGGTGTTTTATAGGAGGAAAATTGTTACTCAGGATAGTCTTCCTTCTTCATGATGCCTTCAATTTTCTGTAAGGGCCCAATATGCCACCAAGTGAAGCAACCCCAAACCATGACGTTTCCACCACCATACTTCACAGTTTGCTTAACATGGTGGCGTTGAATGGAATCACCAGGGCGACGCCAACAATACTGCTTACCGTCCGATTGGAAACGGTTAAATTTGGACTCACCTCACCAGATAACACGTTTCCAGTCATCTAGCGTCCAACTTTTGTGCTTTTTTGCAAACTTCATGCGAGCTTTTTGGTTGTTTTCGGACAATGCAGGTTTATTTTTTTAAATAGCTGAAATATAGCCAATGTTGTGGAGCGCTCGTCTTGCTGTCCATTCACTAACTTGCTTGCCTTTTCCTCATATGGGCGTTACAAAATTAATATACCCTCAAAATCATAAAATAATAACTAAAGATTTATAAATGTATCAATTAACATTTTAACTGTTACACATTTAGGCTATTCACAGTTTAAGAGTATATTAACAAAGCGTATTTATAGCATTTGTTATTTCTGAAACTCTGAGCACCTCAGTATTCAATAATTATGCAACGCTGTGACGTTTATCATTAGTCTTGCCACTACGTTAAAAACTCTTTGAAGGAGAAATTTTATTACCTGTGGTGATAATTACAGTTTCTGATATATAAGGAGTTCAATGCAAAACATTGAGCTTAGGAGATATATTCACTCCTATTTCTGAATAAATTTTATGCAAAGTTGAGGTCCTATCCTTAAAACCACTCCACCATTCAAAATAATAAAAAAATAGTTTTATATGTTAAACAAAATTAGTGAAGTTTTCAAATTTTGCAGTGGCACCACTGTCTTATTTTCTAACTGACAGAACACTTAACGCGAAGTTGGCAACTGTAGACGGCTTAAAAATAGGAGGCTCAAAAAACACGTCCAAGGGCTACTTTTATTTACGCGTGTCTGCGTATTTGCGTTTGCAGGCAAAACAACAATAAAGTAAAATACGCTTGCGTAAGTTGGCGTACATATAACAAATCGTAAATATAACAGACCTGCGTATTCAAACTGTGAATAGACTAACTGTTTTAAAAAGCGTTCCAAAAAGTTAAATTGTACGCTTTGTTTTTTTTTTTTCAATCAATAAAAAGTAAAACAGTTCAAGTAAACCAGTTAACGCAATGCAAGGTTACTTTGCATTGATACGGCAGCTAAACCTCATAATTACAAAGTGTTTTGCTGTTTTGGAACTGAGCCTGTCTTTGACGTGTAATAATGTAAAACACCTTTGTCAGATTGTGTGGGCAAAACCAAATCTTTTCATCAATTTTGCTACATTGAAATCAGAGTACGTTTTAAGTATTCAATAGCTAATTTTATGTGTATTTGCATCAAGTAAATATGTACATTAAGAGTATTCATGCAAAACGACAGCTTATATTTTGGGCAATAAGTTCTATTTATCAGGCAGATTGTGTGAACGTCTCCTAAATTCGATTGTCGTTTTCAGATATATGTCAGCTGCTAATAATAAATTTGTCAGATCTATTGCTCACCTAAATCGTAGTGCAAATATATCTGGTTTGTGCAGACGGTTCTCCATACATTTCATTTATAATGCTAAGAAACTTATAAGGTTTATACCATATTTAAGAGTATTGCCCATTTGCATGAAAACCCTTAACGATTTTTGGAGAAGTTTTAAAAAATTTTTGAAAAATTATGTTGTCTTGTATGGAATCCAGGCGAAATTTTTATTCGATTATAATACTTACATAGAATTTGAAGAGATTTTCCGTTTTAATGAGTTATATCGGCGGTAGAAGGGGCTCATTTCCAAACTTGATCTTTATTTTTTAAAGAAGCTTAAATATCGAATTTCAATATGATAATTCAAAAACTAAGGCCTGTTATATCGTGCCAGAGGAATGGGGAGCATAGTTTAAACTTTCAAATAGTAAAAAGACCCTTCTTTAATTTTTTGTGCTTACATTACTTTTGTTTTTGACATAAATATTTTAAAACAATCAGTAGTGCACACGCTACTTATATTGGAAATTATATCCCCTGCAAACATTTGTAATCGTCTGAGAATCTCCAGCGAATCGCTTGGAAGATGAAACGATCGCCGGCGAGCTCTTCTGAGAGTCTTCCGGGAATCGCCGAATGTAAGCAGCTGAGGCCATAAAAGCGATTCGCCGGGAAGATTCGCCAGCGAATCGCCGAGAAGAGTCTTAGGCGATTCGCCAGGAAGAGTCGCGAACGATTCGCTGAAAGGAGGAGGAGAAGTGATTCGCCAACGAATGGCAGAAGGGGTTTTTGTTTGTTGCAGAGCATCGTTGTTGAATGTTACAAGTTGTTGCATGTTTGAACTAGCGGGCTCTTCAGACTTTGTTTTATCCCAGTTTCATGAAATTTTTTAAAAGTTAAATTTTTTTGATTAATTTAAACGATTTTTCAGAGCCTGCTTCATATAACAATGATATATTTTGAAAAGCTTTTTAAAAAGCAATCTTCCAACGATCGCCGGAATGAGCGAAGGAAGATTTTAAAATTTTTTTGAATTCATCCCTTGGGCGATCAAAAAGCGATCAATCTTCCAACGATCGCCGGAATGAGCAAAGGAAGATTTTGAACATTTTTTGTTAATCGCGCATTCATCGCTTGGGCGATCGAAAAGCGATCCATCTTCCAACAATCGCCGGAATGAGCGAAAGAAGATTTTTGAATTTTTTGAGAATCGCGTATTCATCGCTTCGGCGATCGAAAAGCGATCAATCTTCCAAAGAACCCTTAGGCGAATCGCTAGCGCGTCGCCAAATGATCTAATCTTCCAATCGTCTTCCAAATGTTTGCAGGGTCGGCTTCTGAAGTTTGTCAATTTGGCCGAGAGTTAATGTATTAAACTTGTAATACGAACAACCATAGTAACCATAAATTAATGCGTGAACAAAAATCAGAACACATTGTAAAAATTAATTAGAACACCAAATTGACTACGCAATCTTCTCGGATGTCGTCTTTATATGTATAAAGAATTGCATGAACCCACCAGCTAATACAAAATAAATCAGCATTGGACAACTGTAATTTTTGAAAATCACGCTCCAAGTTGTCCAGCGGATAAAATTGACGTATTTTCAAACAACGTGCAATGCACTGGGAATGAAAGTTATGAATATATCAGGGACCGTACCGGTTATGGTTTTTATCAAAAAAATCAAATATTAACTGTTATTTTTTAACTTTTATGTTTTCCGACAAAAATAATAGTTATTTTGTGCCTTATATTTTTTCGGGCAAACATAACAGTTACTATTATTATTATTATTATTATTATTATTATTATTATTATTATTATTATTATTATTATTATTATTATTATTATTATTATTAAGTGATGTAAGTACACTAAGAGCTATGCTCTTTTTTAGCACAACAGAACAGAACTATCAAACAAGTAATTTATAATAACAACTCATAAGCTCTAAAATATAACTTAGATGAGAACAATATTGCCTTAATATAACTTTAATTAATTTAAATTTACAAATAATTTGAAGAAATGAGAAATAATTAATTAATTTTAAATATAAGTAAAGAGTAAGGAAGAAAAAGAATAATAAATATAGTACGGAAACAATAGAGAAGAAGGTGTGAATAAACTAAGGAGTAGAAAAATAGGTTAAAACAGATTGCCTGAAAAGGGCTTTTATTTTATCGGTCAAAAATAACAGTTATTTTCTGCCCTTTATTTTTTCGGTCAAAAATATCAGGCAATTTGTGTTTTTTCAAAGGCTATTTTACTGGCTAAAAAACTATCGATAGCATTATTTTGGTCTCATCGGTGATCACGTTTTACATATGGTATCAAAAGTTTTTTAATCGGACAAGCGGCCTTTAAAAAAACAAAGATTGCCTGATATTTTTGACCGAAAAAATAAAAATCACAAAATAACTGTTATTTTTGACTGATAAAATAAAATTCAAAGCTAACCGTTATTTTTTTCTGGAAAAATAAAAGGCAAATAATAACAGTTAATTTTTAACTTTTATAGAATCAGTCGAAAATTTAAAAGGCTCTAACTATTCGTGAAGCTGAGGTTATATGTATCATAATGGTATATTTGAAAATGTCCTTCGACAATTTTTTCATTGTGTCTTTTTCATTCGAAAATTGATAAATAACAGTTATTTTCGGTCCCTGGAATACATACATCCAAGATGAAGGTACGTTCAAGCTTGCTGCCGAGGCTTGATAAGTCTGACATTATAAACAGAAATCCTTGTTACGATTGTGAAAAACACGCTTCCGTCAACAACAATTCCTGGGCCTACAATAATATCTTCTCTCCTTTATTTTCATATTTGATGCTGGAGGATGGTACACGAAACTCTTAATCGCCTTTCCGTATTTCAGCATTTGCAGTTTTAATTCTTTCCTTTATTTTAAGAAAACTTTATTTTTAAAAAATTACAACGATGTGTCAAATGACAGCGAAAGGAAAAAAGAAATAAATTATTCGATTTTTGTTCGACTATAAACAAATTTGAAAATTTTTTTTTCAATTTGAAATCACATGTTATAAAGATTGAAATTGGAAGGAAAATTGTTAGTTGGGGGGTGGAGGTCGATCAAAAAACCACTCCTTAGAGGTGTACCAGTTTGATTTGCTTCCAACTTTGGTTTGCTTGCACAAATAAGCACTCATATAGCATATTTCCATACAAAAACAACATATGTTTTAACTGAAATTTCGCAACTTTGATGAATTGTATCTCCCAACCCATAAGAGAGCGGCCTTTTATCTTGCACCACTGCGTTTAGGAGGCCAAAATACATACGGAAAAAACTTGAATTATTCCAAAAATAAAATTAAATACTGTATTTTCCAATGTAAATTTTGCACCATTTATAAACAACGGATGCAGACGCAAATAATACCTGCTTTCCCTCCTGATTGAGTCAACTTAACATTGCCCTTCACAATCGCAATTAGCTTTGCTAGTCCGTTTCAATTAAAATCATCGGCGCTTAAAAGAGCTCCCCTTCGCAAAGAGTAAGTCAGTGTTTTTATATGTTTTTGCATCATGGACACACCAATTAGTTGTGGTTGAAAAATCTAACGGCTCACTAAGGTTGTGCTTAGACCCAAATGCGCTGAATAAAAATTTAAAAGATGAACACTTTATAATAACAACGCTCGAAGATTTTTGTGATTGCATGCGGGGTATGAAATACTTTTCAGTATTTGATTTAAAAGAAGGCTTTTGGCAAGTTGAATTATGCCCAAAGTCACGCGACTTGGCAGTTTTTAGTACCCCCTTTGGTACTTATGACTACAATGTTCTTCCATTTGGAATAAAAACAGCGCCTGAAAAGTTTCAAAAGCTTAATATGAAATACTTTGGCAGCTTGCCGGGAACTTTTGTGTATATCGACGACGTTATAGTAGGAGGTAGAACGAGGGAGGAACACGATCAAAACGTCGAAAGAGTACTTAATAAGGCACGAGAGGTTAATGTGAAGTTTAATAGGGACAAGGTTCAACTGTGTGTAAAAAGTGTTCGATATCTAGGGCACATATATACTGGGGAAATGATTGCTCCCGATCCAAATCGAGTCGAAGCAATCTTAAAACTCAAGAACCCACAAAATCGAAAAGATCTTGAGCGACTCATGGGAATTTTTAACTACCTGCGTGCATTCGTTCCAAATATATCCAATCTTAATGCACCCCTTAGAGAATTATTAAAGAAAAACATTGAATTTCAATGGACAGAAGATCACACAAAAGTTGTAGATGAAATTAAGAAAAATCTAGCGCAAAACTCTATTTTACATATTTTTGATCCAAAGAAAGAAATAATAATTCAGACAGACGCTTCGCAGAGTGGACTTGGATGTTGTTTAATGCAGCAAGGTAAACCTGTTGCATATGCCTCTAAAAGTTTGACAGATGCCGAGACCAGATACGCTCAAATAGAAAAAGAGCTTTTAGCAGTTTTGTACGCATGCGAAAAATTTAACAATTATATATATGGACACAAGTTCACTGTGCACTCTGATCATAAGCCTCTAGTTGCAATACTAGGAAAAGATGTTGGTCACATACTCTCATCTCGTCTTCAACGAATGAAGCTTAAGCTGTCTAAGTACAAACTAGAAATAAAATATGTACCTGGTAAATTTTTGTACTTTGCTGATCTTCTGTCTAGAAATTTTATTGACGATCCCTTAATTGACATTGAAAGCTCGTTAAAGGATAGTGTTCTTAGTATTAACATGAGTTAAACAAAGAGAATAATATTTGATAATGAAACAAAAAATGATGAAGATTTGCAGTGTCTCCTAAAACTATATTTTGAAGGTTGGTCAAATAGTAAAAGCCAACTACCGGACAGTATTAAATTTTTCTGGCAATTTAAAGATAAGATTTATGTTGAAAATGACCTGGTCTTCTACGAAAATCGCGTTATCGTTCCAAGCTCATTAATTCCTGAAATGTTAGAAATGCTTCATAAATCTCATATGGGAATAAATAAAACCTTGAATAAGGCTAAAAGTATGTATTGGCCATACATGGTCCGAGATATAGAAAATATGGTTAATAAATGTCGCGAATGTGAAAGGTTTAGACCAGAAAATAAAAAACACTCTCTGGTCGCACATCAGGTGCCGACCATTCCGTTTCAAAAGATTGGAGTTGATTGTTTAGATTTCGAGGGGAAATCATACTTAGTAGCTATCGACTATTATTCTAAATGGTTAGAGCTTCATCCAATTGTTGATAAAACTGCTAGAACAGTTAAACAGATTTTTTTCAAAGTGTTTTTCTGAGCATGGTATTCCTAGAGTTGTCATTTCAGACAACCAGCCTTTCAATTCGTATGAACTAAGAAACTTTGCTAAAAGTTTCAACTTTGACTTCGTGTACACAAGCCCACGATATCCCAGATCAAATGGGTTAGTAGAAAAAGCTGTTCATATATCTAAATCATTATTAAGGAAAATCAGTAAAGAAGAGGGTAGTTTAGAAATGGCCTTGTTAGAATACCGGACAACGCCTATTCCAGGAATTGGATATTCACCTGCAGAAATACTGATGTGCCGAAAGTTAAGAACATGGTTACCTGTAAAAGAGGAAGACTTGGTACCGCAAGTGCCAAAGGGCTTGCAGGGAATACTAGAAGAACAACGAAAGAAAATGATGCAAAACCACTCTCCACAGCGGCCGCGACGAGAATTAGAGCTAACAAAGGGTGAAAACATAGTGTATAGACACGAAGGGAAATGGATGCCAGCTCGCGTAGTATCAAGACTTGATTTACCTCGATCGGTCTTATTGCAGAATGAAAATAATAGAATAATTCGTCGAAATACTGTTCACTTACGCAGGTCCGCTCATTCTCCTCAATTCAATACACCTGAGGTTGAAACTAACACACATATTACCGGGTCTAAAACTACTCTAAGCCCACAGATAGGTGTAGGTCTTGAGAGTGACCATAGCGAACAGCTAACGCCTGAGGTACCGATTTCAAAAAACGTAACCGCCGAGCACGATTTACAG
The DNA here is from genome assembly GCA_958299015.1 of Tetanocera ferruginea. NCBI lineage: Eukaryota > Metazoa > Arthropoda > Insecta > Diptera > Sciomyzidae > Tetanocera > Tetanocera ferruginea. Next base: position 56,316,185 of record OY282644.1, on the reverse strand, counting down.
CACCGAGCAACAAACAAGCAATATGTTACCAAATATGGTAGAATCACCAATAAACCGAATTACTACCGCCCTCACTAAAATTCAATATTTTGGTTTTAAACGAAAAAAAAAACAATAATAATTGGAAAATTTTTGAAATTAAATTACATACTAACACATTTTAAATGAACTTTTAGGATTGAAAAAAATTTTTTTTTTAAAACAGAAGATGAATTAGTACTTATTCGAATTTAATTTACACGAATATAATTTGCACGTACTTACATGTTTTAATTAAACTTTAAGAATTGAATTAACTTGTTTTGTAGGCTGAGCACATAAATGGCATATGCATACAACACACATACAAATATGCCGACCTGCTGAATTGCTGCTCTCTTGCTCTTGGATTAGTTTTGTAAGTTCAGTCTATATTGCAAAGATCACAAGATAGGAAACTTCTGTGGGGAATCCGAAATTACCAAAAAGTAAACACACGTATGAGAAAAATTTGTTCACCTCGAAAGTGAGGTGAATATGCCAGTTACTAATTTTACTCTTAACCCTTCCAACACATTTTATACTGATTGACTTCATAAGGACAACAAAAATCTGTAAAGTGCACTAAATATTGTCAAATATTGTAAAAATATTTACTGCTGTAGTTTAACTTCATGTTAAATTAAATTGTATTCATGAGAAACCATATTGTTTTCTTTCGAAAAGTACAAAATGATTAGATGAAGTGTAAAGGTTAATAATGTCAACTGTTGAATTTATGAATGAAATAAATTCTTTCCATTCTGTTGTCAATTGTAGTGTTGCCAATTTATCTTTTTTCGGGCTATAGCTTTTATCATGAAAAAATAACATAACTGCGACCACATGTGCAAGAAATAATAGTTAATGACAGTGAAAGTTTTGGTTGGTTTTGTTTTTGGATATGTACATATATAAAAAAATAATAATAAGACCAACATTACTGGGAAATTTGTGGCGTATTTTTAAAATTCATATGTGAGAAAAATAGAATTTTTGTGGTAATTTGGTTGGCAACTATAACTAAACGCGAAATCATTTGTATAGATATTAATTTGATCAAAAATTCATGCGAAAAATATTTTGCAAAAAATATATATATTTTTTTTATATGTATTAAAAAATTGAAATCATTTGCATAGGTATTAATTTGATCAAAAATTCAAGCAAAAAATCAATATATTAATTAAAAACATATTTTTTTAAATTTTAGTGTCAAAATTATGTGATGGTTATTATACCCATTAAGTTCTTATATATAATTCCCACATTATTCGCACTTGCACTGATTTCTCACACGAAACTGGCATCTATGGTACAGGCTATAGTACAACAAATAAGGTAGCTGCAGCGCTGGCTGTGCTTTCTTTTCGTTACTGCGGTTATTGTCAAAATCAGTTGTGTGGCGAATATATGGCTTGCAGTAAATTTCTTTATATTATTAATTATTTTTAATTTAAGAAACAAGACATATTTTCTTCGTTTACAATTTGAAAATTCTTGCTTGCTCACGTCTTTCTCATAGCTTTGAGATTTTATATGAGTTGTCAATTTCGTTTTGACATTTGTGCCAGTACGCTCTCATCTAGCGAGTTTACCTTTAGTTTTTGTAGTTTATTCAGGCAATGTGAACGAATGAGTTGAATGTAAAAGCTTTTTTGTTTAAAATGTTAAATTAAGTCTATCTGAACGTACAATAATACTAACTTGGGAAGAACAGAATATTGTCCACAAGCATGTTTAAAGACAAAGTTCTAATTGAATCAATCAAAATAATTAGAGTTCTCAGCCTTATTGCTTTGCGTATTTTTCGTGGTAAGACATGTCAACTGTTCTATCTTTTATATCTTCTTAATTTCTACATTAAGTTCTTATGTTAACTGAATTTAATGACTGGATTCTAAAAATTTTATGAAAATACATGACTGTGTAGTTTTTTGAACATTAGAGACAAAACAAATGCCAATAAAGCCCAGAAAACACCAAAAAAATATTTATTCCACCCAAGCAAATTTTTAAGGAAAACATGAGTAGTTGACAACTCTGATGGCATGAAATATAACAGGACTTGCACAAATCGGTTGTGGTGAATATAAAAACACATTGACAAATACAACAAGTGCCAAAAATTACAAATTTCGTTTGGCGATAAAGATTCAAATAAGAAAATGCATGAAGTTATTTGAATGCAGAATATATTCCTGTAACTCAACTTAAAGATTAACATATTAAAACACATAATCCATACTGTATTTAACTTGCGTACAAACGATGTTCTAACTTAAAAATGCAGGAGAAGAAGAAGAACGCTCCTTTTTTAAATTTCACCTCAAGTAGTGGGGGTTTGTGTAAAATAGCGGGGGTTTGTGTAAAAGCAAAATTTTTAAAAATGTTGACAAATACAACAACTGTAGAAATTGGCAAACTTTGTACGCTTGTATAAACAAAAATAAAAGGACTTAAGAAATAGTTTAGGTTGCAAACAGCTTATTACAACTTAACTTAAATATTTATATCATAATAAATTGGGTATGGGCATTATTTAAAGGGGGTGCGAAGTGATTTATTGGGCAGTTTGCGGCCGATGAAGAACAAGAGTGAATTACAGGGTTGCTTTTTTCGGCACACTAATACATGCAAACCTCTTTTGAGGTTATGTTTTTCAAGTTTCCCATCTTGTTATCTTTGCTATATTGTAAGCTCATTAAATAAAGATCAAATACAACAGGCGTAACTTTGTTGGTGCAAACCGCAATCTGCGGAATGAATTCTAAAATTTTATAAAAAAAACTTCAGGTGATATCGCCCTCAAAAATATCTCTTAGGGTTTGAATAGTCTTTTATACCACCCACCGCCCCTCATATGGGCCGATTATGGGAAGCTGCTGTAAAAAGCTTCAAAACTCATTTAAAAAGGTTGCTCAAAATTAAAAATTCAATTATGAATAATTCTCTTCACTCTTAGCTCGAATCGAAGCGGTTCTCAACTCAAGACCACTTTCCCCAATGAGTAATGACCCCACGCAATTATTACCCTTAACACTTGGCCATTTTCTTCGGGGAGCTCCCTTATTGTCCATCCCAGAAGTTGATAAAGGAAATTTGTATCTAATCAACTAATCAATTGGTGGGAAAAATTAAAGGCCATTCATCGTCAGTTCAGTCGTCGCTGGAAAGATGAATATTTAGCAGAGTTACACAAACGGTGTAAATGGAAATACCCAGAGCGTAATGTGAAGATTCCGTTGATATCAAAGACGAATTACTACCCCCCACCGAATGGCGACTTGGTCGCATAGTCAAAACCTACCTCGGGACAGACAATCAAATGCGAGTAGGAGACGTTCGCACTCAGAACAGGGTTGTCTCTCGTCCTATCGTGAAGCTTTGCATTTTAGCATCTCATTAAGTAACTCAATATAAAATTATAAATTTTCATACCCTACCCAACTAGTATTCTACAAGTCATTACGCATTTATTCATACAGTACCTACTCCAAATTCTCTCTCGACATCATAATACTAAATATCCACATAATAATATTTAATATATATATGTATACTAGCTGTACCCTGCCACGCTTCGTTGTGGCACATTGTAATTGAATGGTTGAGAAATGAGAAACAAAACAAAGAATACATTCCATATAAGTTTAATTTTGCAATACTTGTCGATATACAATATTTTTTGTTTTTCCACTGTCTGTGTAGATATAGACTATCTGGTTTGCCGACTCGGGAACACGCAACATACAGTTGTCCATGTGAACAGCAATCCGCATCTAAATCTAGACCACACAATTCTAAAGATTGACCTTGAGCTTACTTGATTGTAATTGGAAATGCCAATCGAATTGGGAATTGCAATCTTTTAAATTGAAAGGGTGTATCGGTCGGGATTATAGGTATTCGAGGAATGAGGACATCTTCACCTTTGAAAGGCCCCGTTAAAATCGTTGCTTCCACTACATTACTCATTAATTTTTTTACTGCAAGTCGCGTGCCGTTGCAGAGTTTTGGCTACTTCGTCTTTAGTTGGAGCATTATATCTCCGGACATGTTCTCCAGCGGGAGTTTTGTCTGCGTGAATAATAATTTTGTGGGTATCTGATGGTATCATATCAATTGCTGTTTTGAACAAACGTACCAAATTGTTCCTTTCGTGAAGAAGCTCTTGCAGCTGCGAAATAATGGATCTTCTTAGCGAGGTATGTATTCAACAACGTGCATCTACTTCATCTCTATCATCACCAATGAAGTACATTTGTAGAAATTTATGGTCACTATCTGAGAACGGGAGCAGGGAGCCAGCTTTGTGATATATTTGCCCTTTGATTTTAAAAGTTGGCATGAATTGAGCAGTCACGATTTCCGCACCAAATGATGTCATTTGGAAGCAAGAGTTATATTTCCTGATGTTCGATAGGAAATGCTTCGATTCAGCGGTAAATCCAGCAAGTAAAGGTTTCAATGGCTCTGATGGTGCATCAAGTTGAGGCAATTTAATTTTTCCGCCAGCGCAACACATCCCTTTCGTTTCATTATTAAACTTAAGAGCCTGGAAGTAGCTACAGACATGACTCATCTGACCAATGACAACATGCTCACTTGCATATCAGCTGTTCTTTCTGTTCGTATTTCAGCTATCCTCACCCTTTCGCGTTCATTCCGTTCAAAACGAACCAAATTTATTGCTGCAGAACGCGACTGACGTGCTCTCAATCGTGCATCCTCAAGCCTGACTGCTCGTCTTTCTGCTGGATCCACATTACGTGTCTGGATAGTGCTTAGTCTGTTCCTCACTCGTACGGATGCTCGCTCTTCCTCAGTTACATTCGAAAGCCGTCTTCTTGATCCTTCTGTGTACCGAGTGTGACGGCCCAAATTTGACTTTCTGCGAGGCATTATTTTGGTTTTCACTAAAGCAGAAGAAAGGAATAAGATTATAACTTCTTATGTCTCTAACAGCTCTTACATTCTCCTATCTCTCGTGATTCTCATACACTCAGAAAAATATCAACTGTAATTAACAGTCGGCCACTGTTATTTCAAAACACTGTTCGATTGAATGATTTGCGTTTAAGTAAACAATTGTTGAATGAACGTTTCAAAGTATTTTTGTGGTGTTAAAATCATCTGTTGAAATATTTTTGTACTTTTGTTGAATTGTCTATTTTTTCAAAGCAATAGTTTATATATGTATTTTGCTATATTTATATTATCGTTGCCAATAGCTCAGTGAAAGTGCACTAGACTGTCATGCGGGGGACGTGGGTTCGAACCCTAGCTGTTTAAGTATCAAAAATTATAATTTTATAATTGGAATAATAATAATTCTGTTTCATTAATAGTTTGGTCAAAAATAATCTTCAAAATAAGTTACTTACAATCTTGCAAAAAAAAAATTGTAAATTTCATTTTTTATTTAAAAAAATATTTTTAATAAAAAAAAAATGTTGTTGGCCTTGGCGGTATTTGAACCGTGGACACTCGAGTATTACACGCACACGTCAGTACACTCGGCCATACATGAACTTTCAAAAAAGTGATAAAATTTCAATAAATAAGTTTTTATACGGGTTTCGTGTTCTATAGACCAACAGTCAACCGACTGTTGATTCGAAAGATTCATTTGTTGGATGGTATTTAACAGTGAAATCTGTTATTTCAACCCATTTGTTTGATATACCAGCATTATTTCCCTCAGTGTAGCTGCAGTTCGACAACAATGAGACACAGGATAGACAGCATTGAAAATTAATGATACTTACTTTATTAATAACAAAGTACCAGGGCGACCGAGCTCCGCTCGGATTCCTACCGTATATTGAAATGTTTTACGGTTTTTAATGTATCGAAAATGCCAACTCTATCTTAGAAACAACATATTTTTCAATAAACCTGAAATGCATTTTTATTTTATGATAGCTTCGTTTTTCAACTAAACGAAATTTGTTTTGGTTTTTTATGCCTTCACAAATACTAAATTATTTCGATAATTTACTTATGCTAAACTTATGCCGGCCATTCCAAGCCTAAGTAAATTTTTTTTTCTCAAAATTAACCTCATGCTCCTTTTCCACTTACAAGAAGAGGAGTTATTTTTTTATGTCGCAATTTTTTCTAAAGTTATGGAGATAACAATTTTTGATCAAAGTAAAAATCTTGAAAATGGAGTCATTTTCAATAACTCATATCTCTGTCATTTGTTACCCCTATTTTTGTAAATGAAGTATCGTTAGAAAGCAATTGAAAAGCAATTTTTAATAAAAAATAAAATAATTTTGGAATTTTTTTGCTAGAGTTGCCTACTTTTTCAAAAATAAAGTAAGCTGGGGCCTTACTCTGTACCGCGATTCGAAAGGCAATGCAATTCGAAAATTTAATGCGATTCGAAAGTAAAATCTCAACAGTTAACTCTTTCGCATTACTGACAGTGACTTAACTTATCGTTTCATCAAATATTCAGTTAAAATAGCATAACTGACTTTTAAACGTTAAAAATGCGAAAATCAGTGTGAAGAAACAGAAGAAATGTCAAAATATTTAATGCGAAAGTCGAATTGCAGAGTATCAAATTTCCGAATTCGAACAATTTAACTTTCGAACCGCGTTACAGAGTAAGGCCCCTGTTCCTATCTCAAAAATGCATTTTCGGTTTTTTTTTACGTAGAATTACGTCTTACAGCGCGGTTTGTATGGAGTAGTTTTAACAAATTTTTTAAGGTCATACCTATGGCCTTTAATACTCATCGTTCAAACATAATATATATACTAAAGTATCAGATATATCCTGCGCTAAACGAATATCTAATTTTGGATTTCGTTACTATTATCACAAAAGCTTAGAAGAAAGTCACAAAAGCTTAGAAGAATAATCTAGATTTTTATATAAGAAAATCAATCATTAGCTGCTTGCATGTTGTGTCTGCTGCTTTCTTTGTTTTTGTTTTTGCTTGTGTTGGTTTTGTTTTGAACGAACCTAATCAGCCAAACAAGCTTGGACTAAGCTTTAAACAAGCTTACAAACGTAAGCCTCAAGCTTGGATAACGCTTTCATTTACTATTGTAGAACGCTTACATGTAATTGTAGGATAAACGAAAGTGAACCCTTGGAATAATATTCCTTACTTCAAGCTTAATCCAAGTGTTGTTTTTACAATTGGATAGAAGTGTTTTAATAAGCTTTTTCCAAGTGTGCTACATTCAACAAATCAATTAGCACTCGCGAAAAATTTTTATTCCGTGGCTCAGTTGGTAAGCCACTGGTTATTTGATTTGTTGTGATTTGGACATCCAAGGTTCAATTCCCAACCAGAACATTTTTATTTTTGTTTATTTTTTATTTTCTTTTGTTAAAATTGAAGTATATATTCATATGAAAAATTGCATGCCTTCAAAAATTTTTGTGTTTGTCACCCCCAGGGATCGAACGCGCGAACCACCGCATATGAGTCGGACACTCTAACAGTTTGCCGTAAGCCTCATAGCTGCTGAGCGAACAAAATGAAAATAAAATACATTTTATATATGTATATATGAGAGCATCACAACTTTGAACAGTTGTAAAACTATTACCGTTGTCAGCGTTTTCTAAGTATGATTGCAAAACACTTAATTAATGCAAGCCTTTCCAAGTATTATTGTACATCACTTGCTTTTTGTGTTTTACACAATAGTTATACAAAGGAACTTGGAAATTTATTACCTGGGCAAGTGTTTTTCAAGCGTGCTTGGATAAGGCTTGCTTTTTGTATTGCATGTAAGCTTAATCCAAGCACTATTTCTAAATGGCTGATTGGGAACTGATTCGCAGCATTGGTGCTCTGCTCCACGTTAAGAGGGTGTTCCGATTAGATTTAACACTTATGAAAAAAACTATTGGCATTATTTTTCGTTGTATGCTATTACCCAATAGATGTCGTTTTCTATTCACTTAATATGATCTTTGCATCTAAAACAGGAACCAGTTGTTACTCGGTTGAGCATAAATCAGCAGAGTCGTGGCTCAGTCGGATAAGCTGTTGTTGTGATAACGTTAATAATCAAAGAAGCCTGGTTCGATCCTCAGCCTGATTGTTAAATATATTTTTTTTTTAATTTTTTATTATTATAATCTTATTTTATTAATTATTTAATGAAACAATTGCATAGTGCAATATTTTTATTTTTTGTCACTTCCTGTTGCTTGCGATAGCATGAACAAAATGTAAGCAAAATGCAGCTTTTATTACCCTTTTAGTTATTTTGTATTAAATTTTTAACCTAAGTTACCATAATTCAAATTGTATTCCCAGTTTATTAAATTTACGTACAGCTTTGACTAAAAATATGGGTAGTATTTTTAATCGTATCAATTTTAAAAACAAGGATTAAAATATGTATTAGTCCAATGTATTGCTTAAAAATTACTCTAAGATTTTTAACCGCAAAGTTGTACTATGTGGTCTGTTTACACTAAGTTCACACTTTAAGATATGTACAAAAAGTGAATTTGTCACTTCATCCGCACCAGACGGCCAATTGAAAAATGTTAAAACTGTAATGCAAATAAAAAAGAAGGAACTAAAAATTTTGTTCCAGCTTTTTACAGTTTTATGGTCCAAGATTTCTTTATCATATACAAAATAATTATTTGAACTAATAAGAAAAACATTTTTGATCCATATTTTAAAACAATATCTCAAACGGTATAGAAGTTATGAACGAGTAAGTGAAATGTATATTAGAAAAAATTGAGATTACGAAAAGCATATCATTTGGCCATTATAATTTTATTTTGGTGGAAACTTAATTTGTTTCTTAAAATTACAAAAAAAGTGCACTTTTTGAGATGTTGAGCAAATAAGATTTTTTTTTTTTTCAAAACGTAGGAAACTCTAGCATAGGAAACTCTTACAAAAATATTTTCCTTTTTAAAATTTGTTTAAGAATTAGTGTAAACTACTCTATTTCTAAGATTTCTTTTTATATCAAAAATTGGGACATCAAAACTGTACTAAAAACGTTTCTATAAAAAAAAATAAATGAAAAATATAACAAATTCACCAAATCACTGTTTGTAAGCTTAAAGATAAAAACAAAAAAATTATTGAGAACGGCGGGAATCGAACTCACAACCTCGACATTATTGGACAAAAGCTCTATTCTCTGAGCTATCCCTGCTATATCAACATCAGCAAACTTAACATAACATATTCGGCAGGAAAATTAACGTATTTATCAAATGCGTGAAAACTCGGAAAAGCAGCTTTTCCCAGAGATGAGACCTAGCTGGATCGATTTTTCAGCCCCCTCTTCATCTATATAGTAAATTTCATCGAAATCGTTAGAGCCGTTTTCGAGAACGCAATTGCAAATATATATATAAATATTGCTCGTTTAATGGAATACGATATGTTTTAGTATTGATTAATTATTTACCTAATATTTTACTTATTTATTTAATTAATAATAAATAAATAATAATTGCAAAAAAATAATATTTTTACTGTCCATCTTTCATATAAAATATAACCTCTACTTACGATTTGGTGAAAGGCACGATCACGCGTGCGTTCGATCACGACACGATCACACAAAAGGTCCTTGATTTAAGTGAAGTATTTAACTAAGATTGTATAATAATCAGAATCAGATGCAAATTTTTTTGTAAATGCACAATGTAATTGGGAAGGAATATTGTTTTCTAGCTCAAAAGAGAGAAGAAGAACAAGCACAAAATAGCTCTCTCGAGCTCGAAACTAGCTCGAAGTGTGCTGGAAGAATTTCTTCCAGCATTATAAGAACAAGCATCAAGAAGAAGCAAACTTCAAATTTACATTTTTAATGTGTCTTATGTTTATGTTGTGCGGCTGAAAATAAATTTAAAAATAGTAAAATTGAATTCATAACAATAAATACATTTTAAAATGAAAAAATATAATGAATAGACATATCTTATTTTGCATTCAGCTGTTTTTGTGCTTAATATGAATAGACAAAACCACCTCTGTCCCAGCCCCAAAAATAATAAAAAAAAAAAAAGTTTATATACCATTCGAAAGGGCTCAATTTGCACCTTCTGAATATTAGCATTTTAGAATTTGCACCCTCTTACTTTTTGCAAAAAAAAATGTGAAAGTTTGCAATATTCAAATGCTCATATCTCAGTAATTAATTGATATTTCGATGTGTACCTTGCGTCAATAATTTGCAACTTTACTCCTCTAATTTGCACCATTGAGAAAATTGCGAAAAATACATCGAATTTTTCTGAAAATGCAAAGAAAATGTTTTAATTCGATAGCTCGTTCTGCGCATGCGTCGTATCAGTGACATGCGCGTGCCGCGCATTCCACTAGGGACTTTGTTGTGATGGGGTTTATCTATTTATAGTTTATAATACTATCTATGTTTTTAAGTATTGATACACAAGTATAGACTATAATAGAACTAATCTTATGATAAAAAAAAAGAAAAAATATTGTCACAAATCAATACAGCACAATAACAAGTTTTACTGTGATCATTTGGCCTCCAATGTCAACTTTAGTAAATGCATCAGTGATGAACTTTATATGTACATTATATATACTGATTTTGATGTAGTCATATCTAGATCAGCCAGACATTGCCACAAAAAAGTCCCTAGCGCGCACCGTGCACGAGAGACGTATTACTATATGTTTTCTGGACAGCGCATGCGCAGTATTGATTTACGTATTTTTACATTATTTACGAAGAACCGGTTGATTTTCTACTAATTTAACGAAGGTGCAAATTAGAATAACAAAATTGCAAATTTTTGGGCCAAGGTGCACTTTGAAATATGCATTTTTAAGCGAGATATGACAGTTTAAAAATTGCATCATATACTCCATTTTCAATCTAATTTATTTCAAAAACTATAAGGGTGCAAATTATTAAATTTACATATTCTGAAGGTGCAAATTAAGCCCTTTCAAATGGTCTATACACTTTTTTCTTTTCGATAATTTTTGGGGCTGGGACAGAGGTGGTATAGACAAATCTTAATTTGCATTGTTTACGTTTGATAGGCAATCAGCTGTTTTTGTGCTTGAAACTAACTAGAAGTTGATTCCGTACTTTTGACACCACCTCTGTCCCAGCCCCAAAAATTATCGAAAAAAAAAAAATGTATAGACCACTTGAAAGGGCTTAATTTGCACCTTCAGAATATGTAAATGTTATAATTTGCACCCTTATAGTTTTTGAAATAAATTAGATTGAAAATGGAGTATATGATGCAATTTTTAAACTGTCATATCTCGCTTAAAAATGCATATTTCAAAGTGCACCTTGGCCCGAAAATTTGCAATTTTGTTATTCTAATTTGCACCTTCGTTAAAATAGTAGAAAATTAATCGGTTCTTCGTAAATAATGTAAAAATACGTAAATCGCATGGATGTCAACCATCGTAGGGGGGTGTATTTTTTTTATTTTTATTTGTCAATTAATTTGAACGAATGGCGCCAGGCACACTTCATTGTGACCCCATCACAAAAAAGTCCCTAGTGAAATGCGCGGCGCGCGCGTGTCACTGATACGACGCATGCGTAGAATGAGCTATCGAATTAAAACATTTTATTTTGCATTTTCAGAAAAATTCGATGTATTTTTCGCTTGTTCTCAATGGTGCAAATTAGAGGAGTAAAGTTGCAAATTATTGACGCAAGGTGCACATCGAAATATCAATTAATTACCGAGATATGAGCATTTGAATTTTGCAAACTTTGACATTTTTTTTTGCAAAAAGTACGAGGGTGCAAATTCTAAAAAGCTTATATTCGGAAGGTGCAAATTGAGCCCTTTTGAATGGTATATATACTTTTTTTTTTTGGATCATTTTTGGGGCTGGGACAGAGGTGGTACTTTTGACAATTCTTTTAAATTTCGTTTTACTCTCTCAGCTTGAACTGGAGCGACAATGCAAAATCAAAATTTTGACTTTGAATGTATTCTCAAACTTAAATTAACAAAAACAGCCTTTAGCTAAGTTAGTTTACCACTTCCATAATGGTGGTCTTTTTATCATCTTTCTCTTCTTGCAACAGCCATCAAAGGGTAAGGAATATTGCTCCCAACCATTATAAGTACTTTTCTATATTCATATATAATCATCTCTTTATATGAAATAAACTTTTCTCGAATATACTTTTATTGCGTTTATATTTATCTCTGTTAAATTTACAATTTTTGTGGAGTTATTTTCTCTAAATGGTATATTAACATTTAAAAAATCCCTACAATCCTAGTGTTCAACAAGACTCAATTCCCCATATTTCAGGATACCGACATGCTGCCCGCCGTCGGTATCCTGAAATTAAAAATTTATTAAAATTTTTTAATTAAAATTTTACAAATTTGTGCTTTAATTGTATAAAACTTTGCTGTCAAATGGACCAAAACAGCTGTTTCGAAGTTTTCTTCGAATTCCCATTCCCATATATTTAGTCATGGGAGAATTTTTTCATGGGGAAAATTCAAATTTTTGGAAGCTGAATCTCCTGAGAGTTTTCATGACTGGGCTGATTAACTAATTCTGATTCTATATGTATAATTATACCATGGCGTAATTAATTATGCATTCCGTCTAATGTTTCTTTTTTTAAGACCTATCGCTAATTACACCTCGGTTTGTTTGAGCCATGAGCACTCTCCAATCCAACGATTTTTTTATTTTTCAGATTACTAAATATGAATTAAATGGCTTAATTGCATCTTAATTTAATTAAATAATAATTTTAAAAAAATCATAAAAATTGATGCAAAACAAAGTAAAAAACCTAAATGTTAAGGAAATTCCTTGGCAATTTGTTTTTTGAAATTATTTTAACCAAAACTAAATAACTACCGACTAACTACGAACATTCATTTACCACCGAAACCACCCATTAAATTCCCTAAACCGCCCAAGCCTCCAGCAGCTCCTTGTTGTAACTGTCTCATCATGTTTTGTAATCCACCGACACCACCCATCTGCTGCAACATACGAGGATCGATCATTTTAGCCATTTGCTGATTAAGTTTGGCCATTTGCGTTGGATTGACGTTTTTTGTCATATCACCTTGTTTAAACAGACCCTTTACGCCACCCATTTTTTTAACTACAGCTGCGAATTTAGTGTAGTGTGATATAAGTTCTTTTACTTCACGCTCTATAACACCAGCACCGTGTGCAACACGCACACATCGTGTTGGTTGTTTGCTGAATAGTTTCGCGCCATCACGATTATCAAGTTCACCATCAGACATACTATCCATCATGGTCATCATGCGCTTAATCCGCGCCATTGATTCTTGTTCACCACCTTTAGTCATAAAGTCCTGTGAAAATCCAGGAATCATTCCCATGATTTGGGAAAATGGTCCCATTTTCATAATGTTCTGGAACTGTTCATACATGTCACGTATTGTAAATTGGCCGTGCTTTATTTTTTCCAACAATTCTTCATTTCCATCCAATTTTAGTTCATTTACCTTTAAGTATGCAAATTTATTGAAAATATTTAATGTAATAAAAAATAAAAAGCTAAAAGTTTTACCTTATCTATCAATCCTTCTATATCGCCCATTCCAAGAAGCTTGCTAACAAAAGGTTTTGTTTTAAAAGGCTCTAGATCATCAATGTGTTCGCCGGTACCAATGAAAATTATAGGTGAATTCGTTGCTGCTACTGCAGATAATGCTCCGCCACCCTTAGCGTGGCCATCTAGTTTTGTTATAATAACTGAACCAATATTGACTTTATCTTTAAATGCTTTTGCTTGTGCTTCGCAGGCTTGGCCGATAGTGGCATCCATAACAAATATAATATTATCAGGATTGACTGCATTTGCCACCGCTAACATTTCTTCAAATAAAGATTCCTCTTGCTTATGTCGTCCGCTAGTGTCGACAATTATCATTTCAAATCCCTCACGCTTGAACATATCCACACCTTCTTGAGCAATGACTACAGGGTCAATTTCAGTATAACTACCATAAAATGGAATGCGTGCTTTGGTTGCGTTTTGTTTAACTTGATCATATGCACCTGCACGGAAAGTATCTGCACACACAAGACATGATTTCCAATTGCGCTTTTGGTAGTGATAAGCTAGCTTTGTACAGGTGGTTGTTTTACCAGAGCCCTGCAGTCCTACAAACATGACAACGTTAGGACGACCCTTCACAGGTTGGTATGGCTTCATACCCGGGTCAACAAGTTTAATTAATTCCTTAAATACAGCAGACTGGATCATTCGCCGCTTATTCAAACCACCTGCCATTTCATCGAAATCTATAACAGCACGAACATTTTCACGCAATTGTTTAACTAAGCGGATATTTACATCAGCCTCCAAGAGCGCAGCACAGATTTCTTTCAACATTGAATTTAAAGCTTCTTCATTGATCACAGTAGCTTTGCTTAACGAGTGCAAAGCAGTCGTAATCTTGCGACCCAAATCCGCTAAAACCATTTTACTGTCTCCGTTTATAAAATTCTTTTAATAATGTTTATACAAATCGCTTTATGTTGGTTAGATTTTTCATGAATTTAATAATTAAATATCTTTTACGAGCACATTTATATAGAAACACATTTTATAGAAATCAAAATCATTTCTGGCTTTGACACGTAGCTGATAATTGTACTATTTATATAGTATATAAACAAGGTTGCATTGGTATGTATTTTCGTACCATTTTGAATATATATTAATTATTTATGTTCTAACATCTTTTTCGTACTAGTACTACCTTATACCGCCCTTGCAAGCATCGGCTACAACAAGATGTATTTAACTGCTGAAGGCGGGAATTTTTGTTCGTTGAAACATGCCTACTTTAAATGGATAGTTCCATATAGGCATCACCCAATGGTCCCCGGATATTTTCCAATCATGGCATCACCACTGTTGTAGTGTTGCCGGTCGGCAACGGCAGAAAAAATTTCAGCGAAACTTTTATTTTCGTTTTTTAGGAATTTTTATGTATTATAGTACGTTCAACTGATTTATAAATGCGCATTTAGAGGTTCGAAAATTCAACCAAATGTCAAGTGTTCACATTAGGGAGAAGCGTAAAATGCGAATTTAAATTGACAAGTGTTCGAACATGCATTGACAAGTATTCGAACATGCCGAACATTTATAAGGCTGTGTGCCAATCGGAAACTTTTCACTCGTGGTAGGAAGGAAAATTCTGAGTTGAACAAAATTTCTGTCTATTGAAATTGAATTATCATTTTAACTGTGCCAAATGAAGCATGAAAAGTTAACTGCTGCGTTTTCTAATACTTTTTTTATTCAAAATTATATATGTTTAATAAATACTGTTGCTTTGCGTAAAATAAGATTATTAAAGCAATAGTTGTGTTAACATGTATTAAAATTAAACAAAAAACCATTTGGCCTTTTGACAAAATAGGTCGTTGTCAATATAATATCTATATTGTGTTAATTTGTTGAAAATGCATAACCAATGAATGCTGCTCAGTACATATGTAGTTCAAATTAGTATTTTGTTCTGAAATGTATTGAAATGTAAAAACAAAATCGACGTTTCTGCACATGTAAAATTTTTCACTTATCAGTTTAGTGTTCTTAATTCATAATTACACTAAATTCATTTATTCATAATTATTTTCATTCAATATATTTTTGATATCATTTTATTCCATTTATAAAATATACTAACGAAAAAAAAAAATCAGTTGCAGTGCTAAAATTTTGTCCACCGAACCTAAAAACCTTAAAACTTAACACGCACTCCAAAAAATCTCAATTAGTCTTGACCTTGCAATACCCGAAGTTCCAAATTTTTAGTAAACCATACAAAGTTTGAACACGTGCTTTGAAAAAAAGTTCCAGTTGTACCCTTTCTAAAATTAACCTTGATGTATTTTACGGTGATTCCCAAAATATTTTGCCTATACGGAAATCCGTCAGTTAACTAATTAAAATTTGCAAAAACCACCAAAAATCATGTTTTTCCGTATATGTATATATTAACAAGTGTAATAGTTGTAAGCAAATAAGCTGTCTCAAGTTATAGGCCTGAAAAAGTTCGTTAAACCTGTATTATATCTGTATTATTATTAGTATTATTATTATTAATAATATTTCAAGTATTATTATTTCATTGTATTATTTCTTATACAATCTTCGTTATAAATATACCATTGGAAAAGTATGGACGGCTGTCATTTATTTTTGGACAGAATTGCTTAAACCGAATAACAAAACAGGACTAATTTAAAAAAAAACAAGTAAAGAAAGTCCAAAGTCGGTCAAGGCCGACTATGAAATACCCTAAACCCACTTTTCAAAAATAAAAAAATTTTATTGTAAATGGGCGTCTCCGTGGGCGTATAAAGCCTATATTTTTATTGCATTTAAATGGTGATGAAAAATTTACACATACTTAGTTTTATTCCTGTAGCTCACAGTTAATGCCTTTATTGTGCTTTCGCTATGGGAGGTGGGCGTGTTCATGGACGGATTACTCCCAATTTTTGAACGCACCTTAGTTTTGGTATAAAATACATACATACCAAATTTAATGTCTCTATGACAAACATAACCTTATTTATTGAGTTTTGAACTTTTTGGGTTGTATGGGAGGTAGGCGTGTCCGTATGCGGATGACGTCCATTTTTCAAACCATCTTTGTCTTGTCATAAAAAACATTCGTGCCAAATTTTAGCTCTGTAGGTTAAACAGAGGCTTATTTATTGCGTTTTCAATTTTTGGGTTGTATGGGAGGTGGGCGTGTCCGTGAGTGGATGACACCCATTTTTCAGAAACATCTTTGAGTTGATACAAAACACATACATACCAAATTTTATTGTTGTAGGTTAACTATGAGCTGAGTTATGCAGTTTTCAATTTTTGCGTTGTATTGGAGGTAGGCGTGTCCGTGGGCGGATTCCAAAAATATTCAATAGTGCAGATTCTTGGGTCCATGTGACTATGTGTACCAAGTTTCATTCAATTATCTCAACTCCTTCTTCTTATCCTGTGTATACGGACAACACACAGACGGACGGACGGACGGACGGACGGACGGACATGGATAGCTCGATTCACGTGGTGACGCTGATCAAGAATATAAATACTTTTATATACCGGACTCGCTTCGTTCTATGCGTTACAAACGTTTGCACAAAGTTAATATACCCTGACCTTTCAGGTTTAGGGTATAATAGCTGTGTTTTTTACCAAGCGAGTAGTTAAAAAACGACCGCTTATCATATGTATACTCGCTTAAATAACACAGGAAACTGTTACTCGCTTAAAAGTTTGCCGACCAAACGAAAAAAAATGCTTCCAAGTTATGTTTCAATAATTGTATAAATTTCCTACAAAGGTGGCAACTATATCTGATTGATAGTCAATAGTGATGTATGAAATGAACATTTTTTGTACCAAATACTTTTCACGAAATACTCATAATTTGCTTCAGATCAATATTTCAATAAAAATACATTATAATTTAACAGGTAAGATAAACAAAATTTATCAAATATACTCATTATGTAAAACTATGTTGTTTGCTTAAGCTTTTAGCACTGAAAATCTTTTGAGTATCGGGTTTGTTTTCAGAACCGAGTCTCCAATGCTTAAAATCTGAAAATTTATGCATCACTAAGTGTCAGAACTTTGATATATAAAATAAATTTGTCAAAAATTGTTTACAAAAATTTTATCAGAACATAAACAACGTTTTTGACTTTTCAGAAAATGCTTCCAAGTTTTAAAAAAAATTCTTAAGCGAGTAAGCAGTCGTTTTTTGACTACTCGCTTGGTAAAAAACACAGCTAATAAAAAGTTAATAATCAACATTTAAGTACCTGACTGTACTTTCAGTACGACATGTAAGTAATTTACACAATTTTTTAAAATTTTTGTTAATTCTATTTTGATTTGATAGTTTAAATCGACTTAATAAATTAGTTAGATTAGATTGCAATTGATTCATTTTAAAGTCATCTCCTAAAAAATAGAAGTTTTACATTTATGAACAGAAAAGTTAAAGTAAGTGCTCATATTAAGCTATTTTCTTTCTTACTTCATAATGTTAAATTTAATTTTTTTTAAAAAAAGCTTAAAAACATAAAAGACGAAATAATTGCTGTCATAAAATCTTCTTTGCTTATTACAAGCAAAATTGCATGTTATTAAAAATTGCATCAGGTGCCATCTCCGTTGAGAGAATATAGTCAATTAATTAAAAAACTTCTATTAAAACATTAATAAAAAACAAATCTTTCTAGATTTGGCACCATTAACGATTTTTGTTGAAATTTAGTAGACATTTAGCAAAATTTGGGTAAAATTTTTTGTGCTGAATCAGAAGAGCCGAAGAGAAGACACCGAAAGCTTTAATTTAGAAGAAATAAACTTTTCACCAAAATAAAAAAACATGCAACAAGGGACAACAGGCTTTGTGCACAAACTTAGTTCGCGACGATCATCAAGAGCATCATCATCATAAAAATCATCATCATGGCAGCCACGAGAAAAATAAAAGTGCGGTATTTATATAAAAAAAAAGAAAATGTGGAAATTGTGTTAAAAACGAAAATTATGAGACGGTAAAATTAGTGAAAATCAGTTAAAAACAATCTAAATAGAATTAAGTTATAAGAAAAAAAAGAAAAGTTAATTTAAAAAAAAAAATGAAAAAGAAAAAAAAAATTATGTACACCTAAACTACATGTATATAGTGCAATTAACGCGCATACCAAAATTCACCACTATGTGCACCGCTAAGAATTAGTTGGGGTATTCACTTCACTGCTAAAATTTCAGAAATCGCAAATTTACGAAAATTTCAGTGCAATTGTTGTTGTTTTGGTTTTCCGAAGTTTGCTTGAATTTAATCATCTATTGAATTGATGAAAATTAATCGTCGTAAATTTGCGAAGAAAAGATCTGTTCAGTAGTCGTTAGTAGAACTGTTCGATTGATGTGAGTCATTGTGAACATGCAAAATATAATTAGAAGAAGAACATTTTGTCTGTTCTCATATTAATTCGTCAAATTAAGCATCATATTTAGTTTATTATGAAATAACTAAATTATAAATTAAAAATAATTAAGACGGTAAACAATATTTATTTTAACAAAAGGTAGACACAATTAATTGTTTTGTTGGCGTTCGATAAAAGCCTGCTATGGCGACTTTCATGTTGACAGAAGCATAAGAAAAAAAATTAAAACGGTCGCTCACTTCAACTCTTCGGAAATTTGCGATTTCGGAAATTTCAGCGTTGAAGTGAATACCCTTAGTGTAAAACTTAAAAGCTAAATGCTTGTGAAAAAAAACTCTGAACTAAAACTCTAGATTTAAATAAACAAAAACAAACTCTAAATTAAACTTAAGACTTAGAATAAATACTCAAAAGCTTTAAATCAACACAACTAAAAACTCTTAATATCTAAAATAACATTCAAATACAATTGAAAATGAATCTAAACTACGCTAAAATATATATATTAAGAACTTAAATCTAAAATAATTCTAAAACTAATCTTCTTTATACTTAAACCTAGCTAAAAACAATAATAATGGTTTTGGTGTTGTTTTTGTACTTAACATAGTACTATACAAAGAAAAGAAAAAAAATTAGTCGAAAGAAAAAGCATGAAAAAAAGTGTTGCATATAATTAAAATTCACCACTCTTAGCAAGTCACTAAGCACGGCTACTAAAGTAAGTAAGATAATGTTATTAAAGCTCTGTTAAGAAAAAAAAAAACAACAAAGAAAAAAAAACAATATATGAGCGCGTTTGTTAAAGTTAAGCTTTAGTCTCATTACTTAAATCAAATAGATAAAAGCTCTTTTTCTTTAAAATTACACAAAATCAAGCACACACATATACATACAAACCCAAAATTCTAGCTTAAACCAACATGAAAGATCTTTCATCGCGGGAGCAGCAGATTCAACCAAGGTAAGTGTTTTTCTCTTAATTTCTCTTTTATTAAATATATTTATAAAAAGCTTTTTCTTTTAAACAAAAAAAAAAAAAAATTATGTATACGAAAATTACAACAAAAACAACAACCAACATTATAACATTAAAGTCAGAATTTTTACTTGCGCTTTAAGAAGAAGAAAAAAAAAAAACAAACCAAAACAATGAAAAAACTTAACTTTGTTTTAATCGATTTTTTTTTGTTTATATCTGTTTAGATTTAATTTATAAGCAATAGATTTATAATGTTAGCTTTAATGAAATTATCAATATATTTTCATATGTTAATTTTTTTTTATGATATGTACATTTTGATTACCCGGAAAGAGCAACGACTCATAAATTTTTGAACATTCAGCTATTAAATCAATTCACGTTAACAATGAAGTGTTTCAGCGACATTCAAGAAACATAGGAGGTTGTCAAGTGCCAATCCTGCTTATTGGAGACTCGGCATTTAAGTTGTCACGATACGTAATGAAACCATTTCCTTTTTCTGTGGGTCAAAACGAATATGAAGAAAAATTAAATAAATATCTTTCTTCGTGCCATCGAGTTTTTGAAAATGCGTTTGGCCACTTGAAAGTACGCTTCAGAAAAATTAGAAAAGGTTTAGAAGTGCGATTTCGGAAATTTCAGCGTTGAAGTGAATACCCTTAGTGTAAAACTTAAAAGCTAAATGCTTGTGAAAAAAAACTCTGAACTAAAACTCTAGATTTAAATAAACAAAAACAAACTCTAAATTAAACTTAAGACTTAGAATAAATACTCAAAAGCTTTAAATCAACACAACTAAAAACTCTTAATATCTAAAATAACATTCAAATACAATTGAAAATGAATCTAAACTACGCTAAAATATATATATTAAGAACTTAAATCTAAAATAATTCTAAAACTAATCTTCTTTATACTTAAACCTAGCTAAAACAATAATAATGGTTTTGGTGTTGTTTTTGTACTTAACATAGTACTATACAAAGAAAAGAAAAAAAATTAGTCGAAAGAAAAAGCATGAAAAAAAGTGTTGCATATAATTAAAATTCACCACTCTTAGCAAGTCACTAAGCACGGCTACTAAAGTAAGTAAGATAATGTTATTAAAGCTCTGTTAAGAAAAAAAAAAACAACAAAGAAAAAAAAACAATATATGAGCGCGTTTGTTAAAGTTAAGCTTTAGTCTCATTACTTAAATCAAATAGATAAAAGCTCTTTTTCTTTAAAATTACACAAAATCAAGCACACACATATACATACAAACCCAAAATTCTAGCTTAAACCAACATGAAAGATCTTTCATCGCGGGAGCAGCAGATTCAACCAAGGTAAGTGTTTTTCTCTTAATTTCTCTTTTATTAAATCTATACTATTATATAAAATTGAAGTGGAAATATTAAGTGCGTCAATGACTCCAAAACTACTGGACCGATTTTTATGAAAAAAATTTTAAAATATCATATTTGTGCTACAGAATGCCATAGGTGGGGTTTATTTAAGAAAATTTAACAATAAATATATTTAATTAAGTTGTTAAGTTTTTTAGGAAATTACCACCTATGCTAAGCATTGCTTGGTCGTTTGCTTTTCACGCGTTTGTGTTACGAGAGTTTCAACTACATGTTGCTATCAACCCTTCTCTTTAAAGTTTACTGATCTCGCTCTCCACACTCATTCGAAGAGTAACCAAAAGCAGTTGGCGCTCTTTAACGTGATGGGAATACACATAGTATAACTAACGAAGTAATAGCAGGATTGAACGTACTCTCTCTGTCAGTACCCTAAATGTCAAAATCGGCCATCTTGGCGAATGCAGACAAAGCAAACAAGCCAAAGCAAGCAAACAAATCTAAATTCAATGGAACATCGTGTTGTGTTAAGTGCAAATAACATTTAATATTTTCGTTGTGATATAGTTTTATTAAACAATAAACTAGATAAAATAAATATAATACAATAACTGAGGAATAACAGTGACTTTAAGGTGTTTGCAGCGAATTGTTCTAAGAGGTCCGAGTTTAAGCAGTAGCAACAGTGACTGCAAACAGCATCCAATAAATTGCAGTTTATTCAATTTGCACTTTTAATTTTATTCATTATTACTTTAACAATAACAATAAAAATAATATACAAAGCGACAAATCACAATTTTCTACAATTATTTAACATAAACACGCGAGAGTTGGTAGCGGATCATTGTTTACATTTTGCCTATTCTTAGCGTTCTACTCGTTCGTAGATTTTGTATGAGCTCTCAACTTCGTTTTGACAATCACGGTAAGCTGCTCTCCTCCCTGCTATTACTTCGTTAGTTATACTATGGGAATACAAGTTAAATAAAGCTTGCTGTGTTGTTGTTGCTGTGGAATGATGAGCTGCAAACCAATGTGTGCATATTTGTTTCGCCGCATACAATTTTTTTACACATATTTTTATTGTAGTTTTCCAAATTTTTAATTTACACTTGAGAAAGAAAGATATTTTAATATTTCAAAATGTGCATTCACAAGTGTGATAGCATATTTTGTATAGATTAAAGATAAATTAAAAGTTTGAAAAATTAAGTGTTCGCATTTCCCTTAAACTACAAATACAGCTACAATTAAATACCTCGACGTAAAACAAGTTTGACAAGTTTAACAGAAAATGCAAGAGCGATGCTCCGCGCTAGGAGAGCAAGAGCAGCGACTCAAAGAGAAAATTGTTGGTAAATTATGCATGTAATTATTTGCTTTCACGACTGCAATTGGAGTGAGGCAGTGGCGTAGCTAGGGTTGCTGGCACCCGGGACCAAAACTAAATTGTTAAGTATGCCCTTTTAGAAGGTTATACTTAACCTCATAAAAGCAATGCTTAAAAAGTACTACGAAATTAATATAATTCTTTTAAATAATAGTTTACTGTTATGATTATTTTGTTAAAGTGCAAATGAGTAAACATAAATATTTTAATTCATTGTATTATTTATAAAAGTCGGTAACAATATACAAAATTAATCTCATCGATAGTAATATATTAGATATCATTCATTTAAAAGATAAATTGGTAACATATACAAAACTGAAAAATTTTCCGCAATCAAGGAATTTTTCAAAAATGTTTTGTTTACGCAAAATTTTGACTAGCAATAGTGAGTAATCCCCAAAGATCTATTTTGAATAATTTTGCATAATTGAGGAAAAAATAGGACCGGGAAGTAAAACGTTAACAAATTTTCCCTCAGTGACCCTGAATAACTATCAATTCAAATATTTTTTCGAGATCAATCCACGTCTTCTATATAAAAGTTAAGTGAAAATAAGAAAAAAATATTAAAATTAATTTAAAAAACTTTTTTTCTAATTTTTATAAATTTCTTTATAGTACTCTTTATACATTTTAGCTTCGACTTAAATAGACAAGACTGAGGTCTGTAACATTTGACTGCCTTATTCTTGACCATAAATATCACAATATCACAGTGATACCAAATTGATATCAGAAATTTGTTTCATAGTCATTATCTATTCAGTCTAGTGTTTCAGTGACATTCAAGAAACATAGGAGGTTGTCAAGTGCCAATCCTGCTTATTGGAGACTCGGCATTTAAGTTGTCACGATTCGTAATGAAACCATTTCCTTTTTCTGTGGGTCAAAACGAATATGAAGAAAAATTAAATAAATATCTTTCTTCGTGCCATCGAGTTTTTGAAAATGCGTTTGGCCACTTGAAAGTACGCTTCAGAAAAATTAGAAAAGGTTTAGAAGTGCGATTTCGGAAATTTCAGCGTTGAAGTGAATACCCTTAGTGTAAAACTTAAAAGCTAAATGCTTGTGAAAAAAAACTCTGAACTAAAACTCTAGATTTAAATAAACAAAAACAAACTCTAAATTAAACTTAAGACTTAGAATAAATACTCAAAAGCTTTAAATCAACACAACTAAAAACTCTTAATATCTAAAATAACATTCAAATACAATTGAAAATGAATCTAAACTACGCTAAAATATATATATTAAGAACTTAAATCTAAAATAATTCTAAAACTAATCTTCTTTATACTTAAACCTAGCTAAAAACAATAATAATGGTTTTGGTGTTGTTTTTGTACTTAACATAGTACTATACAAAGAAAAGAAAAAAAATTAGTCGAAAGAAAAAGCATGAAAAAAAGTGTTGCATATAATTAAAATTCACCACTCTTAGCAAGTCACTAAGCACGGCTACTAAAGTAAGTAAGATAATGTTATTAAAGCTCTGTTAAGAAAAAAAAAAACAACAAAGAAAAAAAAACAATATATGAGCGCGTTTGTTAAAGTTAAGCTTTAGTCTCATTACTTAAATCAAATAGATAAAAGCTCTTTTTCTTTAAAATTACACAAAATCAAGCACACACATATACATACAAACCCAAAATTCTAGCTTAAACCAACATGAAAGATCTTTCATCGCGGGAGCAGCAGATTCAACCAAGGTAAGTGTTTTTCTCTTAATTTCTCTTTTATTAAATCTATACTATTATATAAAATTGAAGTGGAAATATTAAGTGCGTCAATGACTCCAAAACTACTGGACCGATTTTTATGAAAAAAATTTTAAAATATCATATTTGTGCTACAGAATGCCATAGGTGGGGTTTATTTAAGAAAATTTAACAATAAATATATTTAATTAAGTTGTTAAGTTTTTTAGGAAATTACCACCTATGCTAAGCATTGCTTGGTCGTTTGCTTTTCACGCGTTTGTGTTACGAGAGTTTCAACTACATGTTGCTATCAACCCTTCTCTTTAAAGTTTACTGATCTCGCTCTCCACACTCATTCGAAGAGTAACCAAAAGCAGTTGGCGCTCTTTAACGTGATGGGAATACAAGTTAAATAAAGCTTGCTGTGTTGTTGTTGCTGTGGAATGATGAGCTGCAAACCAATGTGTGCATATTTGTTTCGCCGCATACAATTTTTTTACACATATTTTTATTGTAGTTTTCCAAATTTTTAATTTACACTTGAGAAAGAAAGATATTTTAATATTTCAAAATGTGCATTCACAAGTGTGATAGCATATTTTGTATAGATTAAAGATAAATTAAAAGTTTGAAAAATTAAGTGTTCGCATTTCCCTTAAACTACAAATACAGCTACAATTAAATACCTCGACGTAAAACAAGTTTGACAAGTTTAACAGAAAATGCAAGAGCGATGCTCCGCGCTAGGAGAGCAAGAGCAGCGACTCAAAGAGAAAATTGTTGGTAAATTATGCATGTAATTATTTGCTTTCACGACTGCAATTGGAGTGAGGCAGTGGCGTAGCTAGGGTTGCTGGCACCCGGGACCAAAACTAAATTGTTAAGTAAGCCCTTTTAGAAGGTTATACTTAACCTCATAAAAGCAATGCTTAAAAAGTACTACGAAATTAATATAATTCTTTTAAATAATAGTTTACTGTTATGATTATTTTGTTAAAGTGCAAATGAGTAAACATAAATATTTTAATTCATTGTATTATTTATAAAAGTCGGTAACAATATACAAAATTAATCTCATCGATAGTAATATATTAGATATCATTCATTTAAAAGATAAATTGGTAACATATACAAAACTGAAAAATTTTCCGCAATCAAGGAATTTTTCAAAAATGTTTTGTTTACGCAAAATTTTGACTAGCAATAGTGAGTAATCCCCAAAGATCTATTTTGAATAATTTTGCATAATTGAGGAAAAAATAGGACCGGGAAGTAAAACGTTAACAAATTTTCCCTCAGTGACCCTGAATAACTATCAATTCAAATATTTTTTCGAGATCAATCCACGTCTTCTATATAAAAGTTAAGTGAAAATTAGAAAAAAATATTAAAATTAATTTAAAAAACTTTTTTTCTAATTTTTATAAATTTCTTTATAGTACTCTTTATACATTTTAGCTTCGACTTAAATAGACAAGACTGAGGTCTGTAACATTTGACTGCCTTATTCTTGACCATAAATATCACAATATCACAGTGATACCAAATTGATATCAGAAATTTGTTTCATAGTCATTATCTACATAATTCCCAAAGCAAACTTGCCCTGGGAGAACAAAGCCAAGAGTCATGAAAATTAGAATAGTTTTTAGAATAGTTCTTTCTTAAAAAGTGTATTTTTGATAGTTTTTGTTAGTTGATTTGAACAGAATAATAATTATGTATTTTAGTAAATTAAAGGAGTTAGGAAACCATCTTAGAGTTTTAAATAGACATTTTCAAAATAAATCAAAAAAGCATCAGAACGCCAAAAAATTGTTATAAAACGCCATTTCTTTAATTTAAATAAAAAATGTTATGAATTTTAATCAATTTATTTGTTTTTTAGAAATTTTGAAGTAAGTTAATAAAAAAACATCAGAACGCCATAAAATTGTTATAAAACGCCATTTATTTAATTTAAATAAAAAATGTAATGAATTTTAATCCTATTTAAATTTTTTTAGAAATTTTGAAGTAAGTAATAAATTGAGCTTTTAAATTGTTTTATGTAACAGGACACCCAAAAACATATTAGTATTAAAAATTATGTTGTAGCAGGTTAAGAGCTGCAAATAAGGTTTGTTTGTCGATGTATAGTCTCAGAACTTAGTAATCACAAAATTATAAAGTATATTTTTTAACCTTACATTTATGACACGAGGACGTTTTTATAAAAAGCTCTGGAGAAATGTATTGCTGGAGAACATCCCAGCAAAATCTTCGCTTACATATAATCGAAAAAGTAATCCAGAAAATTTCATTCATCGCTTACCCTCTCGCTTACTGAACCCATTATTTTTATATATCCATGTCATTAGAGGTAATCGAAAGCGCTGTCACTTGAAAAGATTAAGCGCTTAAAACGGTTGGTTTATAATTGATTTCACGAAATTAATACTTGAATAACAACTTTCAAGTTGATGTGAATGCATTGCCGTGAATTTATTACGGATTAAATTTAAGTTCTTGCATTAGCATTTATGTAATGCATTTTAGAATCGATTAAAAAACAAGACCTAACGAAAAATTTTGCTGGGATATTGGATGAAATGTCTACTATACTAGCATGTTTGAGCACTTCTCAAGATGAATATTTGAAGTACAAAAGCTTTTTTAAAAACTTTATGGAATATAAAGTTAGGAATATATACATAGAAATATACTTTAATTCATCACTTTAATGATGAATAAAAGACAAATAAAAAATAAAACCATTAAAAAATTATCTTCGACTTGCCCGAAGTCAAAATACAAAGGTTGAAGCTTATTCGGATTTATTTAGGTTATATTTTTTCCAACTTTTCATATTTCAAACTCAGATTACGTTTTATTTATCAAGAAAACAAGACTTATGTATGATCTTTCAATTAAACACATTAATTTTTGTATAAATTATGAAGGTTTTGATATTTTGGTGACATCACTTTCTATGGAAGTATTCATAAAATTTTGTTGAAGTTCAACTGCAGGGTATATGTTTCAAATTTAAGCATTATAGTGGTGCTCCAATTTAGCGAACACCGATTTAATGAACTCCCAATATAAGGACCACTTATTTAATGTTGTTGACTCTATATTCCGAACATTTGAAATTGTAGGTATTCTATTTAACAATATTTGCTTCTCTGAGCTCGCTTCGTTTGTTTTTGAATTTGTAATAACATTAATATGTATTTACTTATCTAATTCTCAAATAGTCCCCTCGGGTTAATATACATATTGTAGGGTTTCCTTTTTAAAAAACATTATAGGAATGTATTGACATAATCTTGGATTTTTCATTTGGAGTGTGAACAGATTTTAACCAGCAGCTTTCTAAACATTTAATAATAATAATTAATAATACCTAAAACAAGTTCAAAAATTCAACTTTATTGGAGTGCATAATTAAAACAAAAAATGTAAGGATATTTGTTTCAAGTTGACAAATTTATAAGTTTTGTTATATGATAAAAAACTCGAAAATAGTATTACCGATTTAATGAGCTTTTTGATTTACCGAACGACCTTGGACTTTATATCTATCGTTAAACTGGAGCACCACTGTATGACAAATCTCAAATCATGAAAATTATTTCATTATGGATTTTAAAGAGATTTGCAATAAAGACACGGCTGTAATCGTGTGGACAAACTAATGAACAGATAGACAGACGAACATGGCTTAATCGACTCATGGTCGTGAAAAAAATTTCGTGACAAAATTATTGTGCCCGCTACGCTTTGCGGATGGAGTATAATAAATATTTAATACAAAACTTTGAAAAACGTAGAAGTAGATTATGGTAAACGAGTCGGTACAGCAGATTATCAGATTTTTCTTATTCCTGGTAATGCCAATGAATCAAAAAACTTTGTTAATACTGAAGTATTAAATAATTAAAATGGAAATATCTTCACTTTATTATAGTTAAACTATTTAATATAATTTGCTTCCAAATACAAATAATATGCTAATATTTTAACGTTTTTTATTATTGAAATTTTTCAAATATACAAAGGTATTATTGATAAAGAGAAAATGTCCGTGGCGAAGCCTCGGACGACTGTGGCCTGCTAGTCTTTTTATAAATAGATATAGCACGAATACAGACGCGACATCATGGACGCGACAAATTTTTCCACAGTAGTAATATACAGTAAAGATGTTCATTATAAATTTTTATAAAAATACATCATAATAAGTTGAATTCAAGTTACATAGCAGAATACTAATCAAAATAAAAACAACTTAATTTAAAAGCTGTTAGAGTGCTTTATTTTAATGTTTTTCTTCACTTTTGGTGGACCTTTTTTGGGAGATGCCCATATATAAAATTACAATTTCTTACAGATATTATAGTTCTGAAACGTCGCGGTGATTAAAAATTCAACTCATACAGCGGTATTCATATTTCGTTTTCAGTTTATTGATTAAGGTCGCAAGTTTAAACTGAAGAAAATTTGTATATAACAAATAACAATTTATAAAACTGCAAGAGTCAAGAAAAAGAAGAAACAATTGTGAATACATGTAATAAGAAAAAAATAATAAAACAAACATGCATATTTGAATAACATCCAAATTATACTGTTCTCTTTTACAATGTGTTTTATCTTTTAAGTGCAGTTGTTATAGAGTTTGGCAGTTAGAAAAAGCAGTAATTGTGTGCAAATTCTTAAAAAATTATAATTTTTCGTTAAAGCATTATAATTTTTCCGTGCCGTGCCCCGCACCGGATTTTGCTTATGTGTGAGATTCAAAAAATTATAGAGCTGCAAAGTGCAAGATTATGCAAATTCAAGTTAATATCGTAAATTTGAAAATACCGAGTAATCAGCCTTAATATTGATTTGTTTTGTATTTGTTTGTTTTATTTTTAAATTATATTCATAATTTTTTGAAGTATTTTGAAGTTCAACAAGAAAAATTGAACAAAAAATATTTCAGTGCTGACCAATTTGACAAGCAACTCTATATACCCTAAACCTACTTTTGAAAAACAGAAAAATTTATATTGTAAATGGGCGTCTCCGTGGGCGGATGACTCCCAATTTTTGAACACACCTTAGTTTTGGTATAACATACATACATACCAAATTTAATTTCTCTTTGACAAACATAACCTTATTTATTGAGTTTTAAACTTTTTGGTTTGCATGGGAGGTAGGCGTGTTCGTTGGCGGATGATGTCCATTTTTCAAAACCATCTTTGTCTTGTCATAAAAAACATAGGTTTCAAATTTTAGCTCTGTAAGTTTAACAGACGCTTATTTATTGCGTTTTAAATTTTTGGGTTGCATGGGAGGTGGGCGTGTCCGTGAGCGGATGACGTCCATTTTTCAAAAACATTTTTGTGTTGATATAAAACACATACATATCAAATTTTATTGTTGTAGGCTAATTATGTGCTCAATTATGCAGTTTTCAATTTTCGCGTTGTATGGGAGGTAGGCGTGTCCGTGGGCGGATGATGTCCACTTTTCAAAATCATCTTTGTTTTGTTACAAAAAACATATGTGCCAAATTTTAGCTCTGTAGGTTAAACAGAGGCTTATTTATTGCGTTTTCAATTTTTGGGTTGTATGGGAGGTGGGCGTGTCCGTAAGCGGATGACGTCCATTTTTCAAAAACATCTTTGTGTTGATATAAAACACATACATACCAAATTTTATTGTTGTAGGCTTATTATGAGCTGAGTTATGCAGTTTTCAATTTTTGCGTTGTATTGGAGGTAGGCGTGTCCGTGGGCGGATTCCAAAAATATTCAATAGTGCAGATCTTTGGGTCCATGTGACTATGTGTACCAAGTTTCATTCAATTATCTCAACTCCTTCTTCTTATCCTGTGTATACGGACAACACACAGACGGACAGACGGACGGACGGACGGACATGGATAGCTCGACTCACGTGGTGACACTGATCAAGAATATATATACTTTTCTATACCGGACTCGCTTCGTTCTATGTATTACAAAAGTTTGCACAAAGTTAATATACCCTGACCTTCAGGTTTAGGGTATAATTAACAAAAGCACTCTACAAACAGCTTTTGGTAAGGGCACGACCCTAGGGAACTGCCAGGCAAATATAACTATAAACTCAAAAAAAATACCTTTGAACTTTTCAAAGGTATGTCGGACAATGGGCTGTTAGGAAATGACTTCCTTTCCAAACACTGTAATGTCGATGGACGAATGATCGTCTTATATTTCCACGTATAAAGTTTAACAGTGAAAAACTGCAAATACCCGTGAAAAACACACATAATAACATTAGTGAAAAACCTAAAATTCACGAGGGACAAAATCACATAAAAACCACTTTAAAGCAATTCAAGTTCACTTGTACGGAGTCAATCGCAGAAGAGTTTTGCTTATCTATGATTGAGAGTAATAATTATTACTTATAATCAAATACTCTGTCAGAAGGCAGTCGAAATAGGACATTACACTGACAAGGTGGAGCCCAAGGAGGTAATTCAAACCACCACCAAAAAAATAATAAAAACAAAATACCTGAAGTCATAGAACGAACAGTTGTTTTCAATATACCTCCTTTCTCACCGGAGCGATGTCATAAGATTATTGAGCTACATGAAATTCTACTCATTCAAGATCAAGCCCCAATAAATCATGAAATGTATAGGTTACCTGAGACACAAAGACAAATAATAAATTACCAAATCAAAGAAATGTGACGTTAGGTGACGATATAGTTCAACCAACCAGAAGTCCATGGAACTCACGTCTTTTAGTAAGTCCCAAAAAAACAGGCCCAGCTGGAGAAAAAAGATGGCGAGTCGTAGTAGATTTCCGTAAACTCAATGAAAAAACTATTGGCGACGCTTATCCCTTGCCAAAAATTGAGGATATGTTGGATCAGTTAGGTCATTCACGTTATCTTCCAAAAAAATTTTGAATTTTTTCTGTCCTGTTTGATTTTTTTTGCATTTTTTTTCGTTCTTTCTCAAATAAAATTCTGACCCCTGAATTTGAATCGTGTTCATTTCTAGAAAATTTTGACTTTAAAAGTAAAAAAAATGCAGAATTTCTGCCCTCTCTACTTCGACGGTTCGAAAAATTCTGACCTCAAATGCCTACTCAAACCAACTGAATTAACAAAATAAGTGACATACACACACTTACAATAGTATACGTACCCTTCCAATGTTACGAATTACTCTGAATAAACCTTAAATAACATATTTTTTTAAGCAAATAAGTATTATTTACATATTGATAAAATATTTTAAGCAAAAAAACATCATCATTTTAAGAAAAAAATTCGACAAACTACGAATTTACCGTTTACTTGCTTCCAAGCAACCTCACAAAAGTATACATACCCGTGATAACGGTTCAATTTATGGTTCGATATTAGGGCGGGTCGATTTAAAAATCGCTCAATGCTCTGTGAAAATCGTATTCTTGGGATCAAAATAAGAAACTTTGCCGAAGGAACCATACCTCTAAAACTAATTCTGATGTCCCCCAATTTGGGTGGAACTTTTGGGTAGGGGAAAATTTTGAAAAATCCCACTTTTCCAGTGGATTTTCCCAGTGATATATTTTTATCGTTGAAAAAATCATTTAATTTTGTTGTTTTGTATTCAGCGGTTTCATGTTCCAGTCTTACGTATCCAATTCAATTTTCCCAGTGATATATTTTTATCGTTGAAAAAATCATTTAATTTGGTTGTTTTGTATTCAGCGGTTTCATGTTTCAGTCTTACGTAAGTCAATTCAGAATTGGGTTCTCTCAAAATAACAAGATGAGGTTCTTTTACCATCCTAGTATGATACTTCTCATCAACTTAAGCTGTCGTTAAAGTATCATCTTTTCTGCCATCGAATGAAAACGCTAACAAATTGGTATGATCTAACCGTTTGCGAACCACTTCTTGTCTGCATTTCTCTTTTTCTCTGCGAACTTTCGATTTATCCATGATGAGAGGTTTGCCATGCTTATCTTTAATTTTAAAATCTTGGAAAAGAGTGGTTCCCAATGTCGATGCTACTCTATCAGGCACACCAAATCTGTCACATACCAAGGCAAAGTTAAAACAATCGTATATCTCTGTGTATTGTGAACTTGTGCTTCTATCCATATCTTCTTGAACCGGTGGCGGTGCGTATGTTGAATCATCGGGATCTTGGTATGTTGGCATTGATGACATAGACGTTGCTCCTTGCTCTTTAGTTTCCATCACAACTGCATCCATTGTTAGTCTTCTCTGATTATGTTGATCGTGCATGAACTCTTTGAGGCGTTCGGGAACCCAGCCGCATGCACATGGAGCTGCCTTCAAATCGCATTTACATGTTCCAATGTAAAAAATTGTTTCCAGAGATTTTACATACTCTGTAAATTGTTGGGTTTTGTTTCTTCTCTTGAATAGTGAATGATTTATGGGAAAACTTTTTTTGTTCTGTTTTAGCACGTTCGCTTAAGTAAAAATAATATCTCAAGATATCCAGATGGGTTGGTAAATTAAGATCAGTCAAATCAGTAGACACACCAAAAACAGTAACATCGTGCTTGGGTATATGACTCATTGGGTTTTCGATAGTTGTTGATGCTTCATCTTGCGGTGTAGAGGATGGTGGATTCATTGTAAACTTTTTGAATTGGAATGGTCAAATTCACTTATTATTTTTTTTTAAATAAATTTTTTATTTGAAATTAGCACTTCACACTTTGAGTTCTTCACAACGACTTAATGCATTCACAAAAACTGTTGCGTTATATATGGTCTACGAGACGTTGTAATAAGAATGAAATGGTAATTTCAATTCTACCTGCTGTGTCTTGTGGTGGCTTAAAAACGCACACAAGCAATTTAAGGATCTGCAATTGTGTCACAGTGATACCTTAATTTTTTAAAAGGGTTGCGGTGCATTCCTGTGATACCTTAATTGTTGAAATAGTTGCATAAAACGCGCATTTCTTAAAAAGGTGCCACAAAATACCCACAAAAAGGGTTGTAAAAACAACCTTCATTTCTTAAGTAGGTGCTATAAAAAAACTACACAAGTAAGTTTACGACATGCAGCTGTGTCTTGTGGTGCCTTAAAAAACGCACACAAGCAATTTTCCGATTTGCAATTGTGTCACAGTGATACCTTCATTTTTTAAAAGGGTTGAATAAATTTCTGAAGAGAAAAAAACTCCAAAAAGAAAAAAACATAGGCATTTCGCTGATTTTTCCATGTAAAGTGCCAAAACTGGCGATTTTTTTAAATGTTTGTGTAGGAAACCCCCAGGGGGTTCCAGGGGGTGTGTCACTGGCATGGGTGGGTCGGGCCTCCAAAGTTTTTGGCGGTCGGTCATACATTTGGACTCGATTGGAGCACTCTAAATGGGTCAAAGTGGGATTTTTCAAAATTTTCCCCTACCCAAAAGTTCGACCCAAATTGGGGGACATCAGAATTCGTTTTAGAGGTATGGTTCCTTGGGCAAATTTTCTTATTTTGATCCCTAGAATACGATTTTCACAGAGCAATGGGCGATTTTTTTGCCTCCCCACAAATCGACCCGGCCTATTCGATATGCACCGCTTCTAAAAAAATGTTTGGTTGTTAGCAATCAGTGATCTGTTTTCTATCAGAAAAGTCCAATATATATTAATAATAAATAATAAATATTTAATATTTATTTATTACTTGTATACATAAGCGCAACCAAAGGGGGGTTTCGGGATTTAAATGCGTTTTTTATAAGTGTTAAAAAATATAAATATATAACACATTATAACACATTTAACTAAAAACTGGTTAAAATAAATCGATTTGCGTACGTAAAAACTCATATGTATCCATTTCCAAAATTTTTTTAGTGTACCATGAAAATATTAAGTTTTTTGCTTATCTTTGGTATGCATTCTGAAGGAAAAAGTTTATGAAAAAAAAATTCGTTTTCTGCAGAAAAGACGTTCAGAAGAACCAAAACCGCTCCAGGGGGATTTCTCCGATCCAAACAAAATTATACACAAATTGTTTTTAAGAGTCGTTTTTAAGATTTCGATCCGGCTTACTACACATGTTTAATTTTTGTTATATTCTGATTCTGACCACTTGAAAGGTTGTTGGCAATACTTCGATTTGAGTTATCTTTTCAACTGCTAGCATGGAGGAAACTTGAAATATTTGGAAACAAATTAATTCAAAAGTAATACATAGTAAAAAAGCCTAAATTTGAGGAAAATCGATTGAATTACTCGCCACTGAAAAAATCAAAGAAATTTCTCGTTAAATTGTTATTTTTCGTTCTTTTTTAAAGTCATTTTTTAAACATCGATAACACAAACTCTACAGAATTAAGTTTATAGTGAAGTCATGTGATTCATTATAAAAATAATTCCGATTGACTTCCGAAAGTGGAGAAAAAAATTTACAATTTCTAATTTTCCATCGTTGTATCCAAAATCCGTTTCATAAAATTTCTCTTAATTTTTAAATATTATCCGATATTAAGGAATTATGGCTTATTAGGTTAAAAATATGTTGGTTTAATTTTTCTTCTGTTCGCCCATCCAGTGACATAATATAGTTAGGACAGTGACATAAAATCCCATTGGATTTTCAAAATCAGTTTCACGAAAATCCATAAAAATTGCGTAAATATTAACCGATTTTGGAAAAGTGTAGGAAAGACCTATCGTTAAAAATATATTTTTTCGATTTCGTCAGCATTTGCGCATTGGACAAGTAATACCAAACGATTTTTTCAAATTCAGACTCTTTGTTTTTCATTCCAAAGTGTCAGAAATTTAGCGATTTTTACTTTCGGAATTGAGCACAATTAGTGCACACTAAAGGACGAATTTTAAAGCTAGTGCCAGCCAATTGGGTATTTTTACAACGAAGTGATGTATGGATGAAAAATTTTCACTGCACTCAGTCAAACGTTTCTCGGAATAAGTAAAAAGACATAATATTTAGAGAAATGTGTTATAGAGTTTGCTCCAGAGAATGCTTTTCTCTAAATGTGGTACTAAAAAATCCCTAAAAATGATAAAAAGCTTCCATGAAAAAGGGAAATATATAAAAATCTATCGTTTTTAGAGATTAAAACTTTTTTATTTTTGAAAAAATATTTCATTTTATTGAAGAAAATACTTCGCACAATGAATTTTTTATCAAAATTTAGTAAAAATTTTTAATTTTCCTTAAATTTTTCTCTATAAATGAGAATTTTTTGTGAGAGAAAAATATTTATCATTATTAGATACATTGAAATATTTCCATTTCCCACAAGTGAAGAAATATTTATTTGAAAATGTGAAAATTTATTCTTATTGAATTATCGAAAATAGAGAAATTTTTTCTGAATGTGTGGGGAGAAAAATATTGAATTTTTGCTGACCTTATTGGGACCCGAGTAAAAATGAAAATATTTTAGCTCAAGCCTTATAACCTTCGTACAACTGCCAAACAAGAAAAAATCCATTAAACGGCCTACAACTGGTGCTTGCAAAATAATTTGGCCGAACAGATCCTAAACAACGTTGAAGCCAGTTTATTTTAAAACGACCGCTACCACTGCTGTTCACCTTCTGTACGGATAAAATGTCCTGACAGTGACCGTTTTAATTTAAAAAAAAAAAAATATGGTGCCGGTCATGACTGAAGTTTAAACAAGGAACCGTTAGTGTCAAAATTGAACGCACTAACTGCTACAACTCAGCCGCTGTAATTACGTAAAATTGTTTTTAAATATAAGTTCTACATTTGATAAAACCGCCCAAAAAAAATTCCTGGTTGCGCCCCTGCTTGTATATATAAATATAATTAAAATATTATTTATATAACACAAGCGGATGTAACCCGGTGTTTCTCGGGGTTGTGCCTCGAGCACAGAAAGAGGATGATTTTCAAAACTACTCTCATTTTTATGTTTTTAAAATTAGCAATTCAATTTAAAAATTTTGTAAATTATCGTTTCTTGCTCCCTCCTTCCATCGAAAGTGTTTAGTAAAATTTCCGTAAAACTGTACCTGCCAGACATGATTAAAACAAAAAATGACATCTTCAACGTCTCAAACTGACGTCGGATTTCTGAGGAAAATGGACACTCAGAAAAAACATATATCTTCCTCCGGTGAAAAATTTCTTTATTTTCGATAACAGCAATTTTCTCTTTTCAAATAAAATTTTCTTCAATTAGAATAAATTTTCACATTTTCGAAGAAATATTTCTTCACTTCTAGGAAATGGAAATATTTCAATGTTTCTTATAATGAAAAATCAGGCATGCACGTTAACGTTATATTTAACGATAACCAAAATATTTTTTTGTTTCGTTGAAGCGAAATCAAAAAATAACGTTTATTCAAAAACGAAAAATATTTATTTCGTTTCGGAGAAAACAATAAAAATTGTTTCGTTTTTGTGCCCAATCAACCGTTAAATATAATGCTAATTTCAACAAAAAAATTTCGTTTTTTTTGTATCAGAAAAAGTTTTTTTTAGCAAAGGAGAAAATAATAGAATATTATTCGTTTTTCAACGAAACGAAATTTGCTTTGATATATATTTAACGTTATTTAAAAAACGAAATAATTTTGATAATTTATTTTTCTGCCTCAACGAAACGTAAAATTTTTGTGGATTTCGTTGTGCATAACTGTGACAAATATATATCTCGCACAAAAAAATTCTCATTTATACAGAAAAGTGTTTTGAAAATGAAAATTTTGAAGTGAAACTTCTTTGGCGGCGAGTGAAATTTCAAGGTTCTTATTCGTGACGCTAGGCTAACGTTTTCAGTTCATATGAAAATTTTCAAAAAATAATAGCCGGCTAGCGGGAATTGAACCCTGACCATCGTTCCTCAAGGGTCGGAATCTATATCATTACGCCACGTAGGCACATGATAAATAGCCAAACAAAATGTAATTAAAACTGAACGCGTTACATACTGAAAATAACATAATTTACATGAACATTACATTAACATTACATTAACATTACATTAACATTACATTAACATTACATT
Organism: Tetanocera ferruginea; assembly: GCA_958299015.1. Taxonomy (NCBI): domain Eukaryota; kingdom Metazoa; phylum Arthropoda; class Insecta; order Diptera; family Sciomyzidae; genus Tetanocera; species Tetanocera ferruginea. The sequence goes on along the minus strand of OY282644.1, from coordinate 56,278,731 downwards.
AACATTACATTAACATTACATTAACATTACATTAACATTACATTAACATTACATTAACATTACATTAACATTACATTAACATTACATTAACATTACATTAACATTACATTAACATTACATTAACATTACATTAACATTACATTAACATTACATTAACATTACATTAACATTACATTAACATTACATTAACATTACATTAACATTACATTAACATTACATTAACATCACATTAACATTACATTAACATTATATTAACATTACATTAACATTACATTAACATTACATTAACATTACATTAACATTACATTAACATTACATTAACATTACATTAACATTACATTACATTAACATTACATTAACATTACATTAACATTACATTAACATTACATTAACATTACATTAACATTACATTAACATCACATTAACATTACATTAACATTATATTAACATTACATTAACATTACATTAACATTACATTAACATTACATTAACATTACATTAACATTACATTAACATTACATTAACATTACATTTACATTACATTAACATTACATTAACATTACATTAACATTACATTAACATTACATTAACATTACATTACATTAACATTACATTAACATTACATTAACATTACATTAACATTACATTAACATTACATTAACATTACATTAACATTGCATTAACATTACATTAACATTACATTAACATTACATTAACATTACATTAACATTACATTAACATTGCATTAACATTACATTAACATTACATTAACATTACATTAACATTACATTAACATTACATTAACATTACATTAACATTACATTAACATTACATTAACATTACATTAACATTACATTAACATTACATTAACATTACATTAACATTACATTAACATTACATTAACATTACATTAACATTACATTAACATTACATTAACATTACATTAACATTACATTAACATTACATTAACATTACATTAACATTACATTAACATTACATTAACATTACATTAACATTACATTAACATTACATTAACATTACATTAACATTACATTAACATTACATTAACATTACATTAACATTACATTAACATTACATTAACATTAACATTAACATTAACATTAACATTTCATTATTAACATAACCGTAACATTAATTTCATCCTACAAGTATGCACGGAAAAAATAATAGAAAAAATAGCTAAAACAGGAGCAGAACGCTTTCGTGAATATAAAGAGCGAATTAGAGCTCTTAAGAATGCAGCCGCAGCTGGGTCTGCAACTAATGATGAAGGTAAGGTGATTGCAACATCGGCTGAGTTCCAAAATGCATTTTTACGAAATATCAGTGTATTTTGGTGAATCTACAAAGAACCAATCCCCAAAAAACACACTGATGCTTTGTTAAAATGTATTTTGGAACTCAGCCATCATCTCAACAAAATTTTATAGCCAACCAAGTTGATACACTCAACAATCAACGTTCGCTGCTTTACGAGGCCCTCACTCAACATAGCAATTATTATGATCAGGAAGCAAAACACAATAATCAACAAGATTTGTCTCTGCTTTCGGAGGCTCCTTCAACGAGTACTATGCTAATGCATTCTAGCATTCAAAAAGTGACAATGTTGAGAAGACATTCGAAAGCAATTTAAACACCAACTGAACTAAAACAAGTAACGAAAATAACTGTTATTTTACAATTTTCAAATGAAAAAAATTGTTGAAAGACTTTTTCAAACATACCATTACGTTACAAATGTCCTCAGCCTCATGAATATTAAGTTCCTTTTAAATTTAAGACTGATTCTTTTAAAGTTAAAATTTAAGTGTTATTGTTTTCCTTGTATTTTTCGAGGAAAAATAAAGGTTCTTTTTACTTTTATTTTATCTTTAATTTTTTCGGTCAAAATTATCAAGCAATTTGTGTATGGTATCAACATTTTTTTAGTCGGTAAAATGACTTGAACAAATATAAACTACCTGATATTTTCGACAGAAAAAATAAACGGCAGAAAATAACTGTTATTTTCGACCGATAAAATAAAAGTCAAAAGCAACTGTTATTTTTGCCCAAAAAACTATAAGGCTCAAAATAACTTATTTTTGTCGGAAAAAAAAACAATGTGACACTTTCGATAAAAACCATAGCTGATACGGCCCTTGGATGCAAATATTAAATCAACAGATTATTATTCCATTTCGTATTGATTGAATTTCTTTTTAGATACATTCTCTCTTTATTTCACACTAAAATCTCTCTTATTTCTTACTGTTAAAGAAGTTTAACTTCTGCCACGTGTACGTTGCTTCACGCGCGTTTTTTTCCTATATTTTGATAAAAAATTCACTATGAGAAGTATTTTCTTCAATAAAAACAAATGCTTTCTCAAAAATAAAGAGCATTTTTCTCTAAAATCGAATTATTTTTATATATTTCTCTTTTTCATAGAAAGTTTTTATCATTTTTAGAGAATTTTAAGGATCGCATTTAGAGAAAAGCATTCTCTGGAGCAAGGTCAATACCACTTTTCAGTAAATATGATGCCATTTTTATCATATTCCGAGAAACTTTTTTCTGAGTGCAGTTTGAAAAGTCATTTCGAGAAAAATGTGTTTTAAGTTTTTCTTAGCATGCATTTAATATGCAATTTTATCTCAATAACATTCCAATTTTAAAAATCCTATAAGCATCGATTCGAGTTTTGGATTGTCTTCGTTCAACTTCGGTTTTGGTCGATACTGTTTGGTTAATTTTTTTTCATCTTTATATAGCTTCTGCTCGTATTCGTTAAACTTCTTTTTTTTTAGTATTTGGTTCTTGACTTCGTTTTACTTCGGCTCATTCCTTGATTTTTTTCGAAAGAACTTTCAAAAGCATAGAATCTATTTCAGTAACAGATACAAATGTCTATCAAGTTTCATCAAAATCAGTTCATCCGTTTTGACGTGAATGAGCCAAACATAGTTGATTGAATAAAGCGCTCTCTCACGGAAGTTTTCTGAAATTTAAATAGCCTCAATTCTGTTGCAGGGTCAAGTTTTTTCATATACCAAATTTAAATCAAATCCGTCAAGTCATTTAGGAGTTACTGAGTCTTAACAATATACTACTTAAAGCGCCCTCTTGCGAAGTCTTTGTAATTTTTTATATTTTATGTTTTATATTGGGCGCAGTTGAACGTTCATACCAAATTTCATTGAAATCGGTTGAGGCGTTTAGGAGTTATTGAGTCTTCAAAACGCACTACTTAAAGCGCCCCCTTACGGAAGTCCTTGGAATATTTTATAGCCTATGTTGTCTTGGACGCAGTCGAACCTTCGTTCCAAATTTAATTGAAATCGGTCCAGGTGTTGAGGAGTTATTATAAAGTACCACGCCCAAATACTTCCGCTCACTTTTTAAGCTATGCTTTATCTTGGGTGCAGTTGAATCTTCATACCAAACTTCATTGAAATCGGTCCAGGAGTTAAGGAGTTATTAAGTCTTGAAAACGCACTACTTAAAGTGCCCTCTTGCGGAAGTCTTTGGAAATTTTTATTGCCTATGTTTTATTTCGTCCAAATTTCAGCTCAATCGGATAAACGGTGCGCGAGCCTATACGGAACAGACAGACAGACAAACATTTGATTTTATATATTAGATAATATTTATATCTAGATAATATTTATATCTATTTATAAGATATCTAACAGTAGACCCTAATTGAATGCGTGTTGCGTTGCGCTTCTATCAGAATTGGTTCATGCACATACATTTTATATGAAGCCTACCGAAATGCGCAACGCACTAGCGCAACTCGATTCGAATTTCCTATTTTGACAGTGCGTTCGGTTGTGAAGTTGGCTGCATAAAACAAAAATATTCGAATAGAGAGCAAGAAACACATAAAAGCAACAAGGAAAACCCAGTGGGAAAATCTATCCTTACATAATGAATTATTCTTTACTTATTTTTCATCCGCAGGGCATGAAAACTTCAATACCAAATGCCCATTACTTTTACACAGGTATGATCGCCACTATAAGCTTCCTTTTGTAATGTATGATATACATCATACGTGCTTACGTGACCCTTTACTAAAATAAAGTGCAGGGAATGTACTTTCGACAATCGGAATCAATCGGGCTTATGCACTTTATTTAATAAGCAGGATGTGTGCATGACAGCGTAAGGCACCCGTACTGTATTGATATACGACGTGCATATAATCTATTTTAACCTTCTTCGCAACGGAAATTGTAAGCTGTGGCCTTACGTTCACTTTTTGTTGTAAGTGTAAACGGAAGCAGTGCTTACAATTTCCGTTGCGAAGAAGGTTGAAATGAAAGGTTAAATCTTAATTTTCATAGAGAAGATATATAATTGTACATAAAGGGTGATTTTTTAAGAGCTTGATAACTTTTTTTTTAAAAAAAACGCATAAAATTTGCAAAATCTCATCGGTTCTTTATTTGAAACGTTAGATTGGTCCATGACATTTACTTTTTGAAGATAATTTCATTTAAATGTTGACCGCGGCTGCGTCTTAGGTGGTCCATTCGGAAAGTCCAATTTTGGGCAACTTTTTCGAGCATTTCGGCCGGAATAGCCCGAATTTCTTCGGAAATGTTGTCTTCCAAAGCTGTAATAGTTGCTGGCTTATTTCTGTAGACTTTAGACTTGACGTAGCTCCACAAAAAATAGTCTAAAGGCGTCAAATCGCATGATCTTGGTGGCCAACTTACCGGTCCATTTCTTGAGATTAATTGTTCTCCGAAGTTTTCCCTCAAAATGGCCATAGAATCGCGAGCTATGTGGCATGTAGCGCCATCTTGTTGAAACCACATGTCAACCAAGTTCAGTTCTTCCATTTTTGGCAACAAAAAGTTTGTTAGCATCGAACGATAGCGATCGCCATTCACCGTAACGTTGCGTCCAACAGCATCTTTGAAAAAATACGGTCCAATGATTCCACCAGCGTACAAACCACACCAAACAGTGCATTTTTCGGGATGCATGGCCAGTTCTTGAACGGCTTCTGGTTGCTCTTCACTCCAAATGCGGCAATTTTGCTTATTTACGTAGCCATTCAACCAGAAATGAGCCTCATCGCTGAACAAAATTTGTCGGTGAAAAAGTTGCCCAAAATTGGACTTTCCGAATGGACCACCTAAGACGCAGCCGCGGTCAACATTTGAATGAAATTATCTTCAAAAAATAAATGTCATGGACCAATCTAACGTTTCAAATAAAGAACCGATGAGATTTTGCAAATTTTATGCGTTTTTTTTAAAAAAAAAGTTATCAAGCTCTTAAAAAATCACCCTTTACATATGACTATTGAACAGTAAAATAAATAAAAAATCTTATTTTTATACATAGCCATTTTTGTATGCGCAATATAAGAAGTATGTAGTAAGATCATTCGTCGATCTTACTACACCGCCGTTCACCATAAGATTGTTCTTTATTTGTTTTTTCTTTTGGTTTTTTGCTACACTTAACATCTTCGTAACGATAGTCAAATACCGTTATGTCATCATACCACTGCATGTCTCTTGCTTTACTAAATAATGTACGTATGGAAATGATCACACGAAGACATGATCGGCTTAAACGTGCATTCCTTTTGCAGTTGCAGTCGTAAGTGAAGATGTAAGGTATGTTAGGTTCACCACCATAAGCTAAAGGAAAACATGAATTATTTATTAAGCACCTTACGATTTTTCCGACTGGGAACATATATGTTTTCGATTGTACGCAGCGCTTTTGTTTAGGCTAAGCGTATACAAAATTTGCGTGTCGCTAGGAAGCGCAACGCAACACGCATTCGATTAGGGTCTACTGTTATACATAAAATCAAATGTTTGTCTATCTGTCTGTCTGTCTGTCTGTCTGTTCCGTATAGGCTGGCGAACCGTTTATCCGATTGAGCTGAAATTTGGACACCGAGTACGTTTAATAAAGAGAAAGAACATAGGGGTGTAAAAAAGTGGGCGTAATTATGTGGGCGTGGCACTCCATAATAACTTCTAAACGCCTGGACCGATTTCAATGAAGCTTGGTATGAAGGTTCAACTGCACCCAATATAAAACATAGCCTATAAAAAATTCCAAAGACTTCTGCAAGAGGGCGCTTTAAGTATAGCGTTTTTTAGACTCAATAACTCATAAGCTCTTGGACCGATTTCAATGAAATTTGGTATGAAGGTTCAACTGCGCCTAAGATAAAACATAGGCTTTAAAAAATTCCAAAGACTTCCGCAAGAGGGTGCTTAAAGTAGTGCATTTTTGAGACTCAATAACTCCTAAACGCCTGGACCGATTTCAATGAAATTTGGTATAAAGGTTCAACTGCAACCAATATAAAGCAAAGGTAAAAAATTGAGCGGAATAATGTGGGCGTGGTCCTCTATAATAACTCCTCAACACCTGGACCGATTTCAATGAAATATGGTACGAAGGTTCGACTGCGCCCAAGATAACATGGGCTATAAGCAATTCCAAAGACTTCCGCAAGGGGGCGCTTTAAGTAGTGCGTTTTCAAGACTCAATAACTCTTTAACTACTGTACCGATTTCAATGAAATTTGGTATGAAGATTCAACTGCACCCAGAATAAAGCATAGCTTAAAAAGTGGGCGGAAGTATTTGGGTGTGGCACTTTATAACAACTCCTCAACACCTTGACCGATATCAATTAAATTTGGAACGAAGGTTCGACTGCGTCCAAGATAACATAGGCTATAAAAAATTTCAAAGACTTCCGTAAGGGGGCGCTTTAAGTAGTGCGTTTTAAAGACTCAATAACTCCTAAACGCCTCAACCGATTTCAATGAAATTTGGTATGAACGTTCAACTGCGCCCAAGATAAAACTTACAATATAAAAAAATTACAAAGACTTCGCAAGAGGGCGCTTTAAGTAGTATATTGTTAAGATTCAATAACTCCTAAATGACTTGACGGATTTGACTTAAATTTGGTATGTGAAATAACTTGAACCTGCAACAGAATTTAGGCTATTTAAATTTCAGAAAACTTCCGTGAGAGAGCGCTTTATTCAATCAACTATGTTTGGCTCATTCACGTCAAAACGGATGAACCGATTTTGATGAAACTTGATAGGCATTTGTATCTGTTACTGAAATAGATTCTATGCTTTTGAAAGTTCTTTCGACAAAAATCAAGGAATGAGCCGAAGGCAAACGAAGTCAAGAACAAAAGACTAAAAAAAAGAAGTTTAACGAATACGAGCAGAAGCTATATAAAGATGAAACAAAATTAACTAAACAGTATCGACCAAAACCGAAGTTGAACGAAGACAATCTAAAACTCGAATCGATGCTTATAGGATTTTTTAAAATTGGAATGTTTTTAGAAAAAATTGCATATTAAATGCATGCTAAGAAAACCTTAAAACGCATTTTTCTCGAAATGACTTTTCAAACTGCACTCAGAAAAAAGTTTCTTGGAATATGGTAAAAATGGCATCGTATTTACTGAAAAAAAAATTTTTTTTTTTTTCGATCCTAAAAATCCTCTAAAAATGATAAAAACCTTCTATGAAAAAGAGAAATATATAAAAATAATTCGATTTTAGAGAAAAAGAAGAGAAGATTTTTGAGAAAACATTTGTTTTTATTGAAGAAAATACTTCTCATAGTAAATTTTTTATCAAAATATAGGAAAAAATTTTCATTTAAAAAAAAATTTTTCTGTATAAATGAGAACTTTTTTGTGCGAGATATATATTTGTCACAGTTATGCACAACTATGTATATCAACAAAAATTTTTCGTTTCATTGGAATCAATAATTATTCAAAGAAATTTGTGAAACCGACAGGGTACGTAACTTTTGTGAGTGTGTGTATGTGGAAAATAGTTAACGTAAGCATTTACAGTTCAGAAAAGATTGAGCTCTTCTACGGAAAACGTCAAAATTCTTCTATAGAAAAAAATAAAATTTTTTCTAGCGGGAAAAAAATTTTTGAATTTGAAGTTTTAAAATTTTTTAATCTTTAATTCTTTTGAAGTTTTTCATAGGGGGTGCCAACTCGAAAACATTTTAAAAAAATTTCCATTCTTTGTGATCTATCCTCAATTAAAAACAGGTCAGAATTCTGTGGGTTCAGGGCAAAATGAAAAAATTCTGTATCTTCAGAGGACAGAATTTATCTTTGAGAAATGAAAACGCTATAAGAAATCACACATTGTCACACGGCACTTAAAAATCACGAAAGTGATTTAAGACAGGAATCTGGCATCTATGTGCCATACTGATCAAATATAACCAACTCACAAGAGATTGTTTGATTGGCAATCAATGAACTTTTCTTAAGTGCCAAATAGACTACACAGACACAGTGGCGTAGCGAGCATAACTGGCGCCGGGGGCAAAACAATTTTTTTGAGACCCCAATGAAATAATGAAAAAAAAATTATATATTATATATAATATTTTAATATATAGTACAAATAATTATAATACACTTATTAAATTATAAGTAAGAATAATTATTACATTAATACAAATAACACTATGCGTCTAAATCAGAAAAAGGTTCTGTACACCACAGTTCATTATATTTTGTTATAGATTTAGGGTCTCTTAACACGAAAATCGCAAAAAAGTTTTTATAGTTAAGCCTAGTAGGATAAACTGGGGTACCCTTGACTTTGGGGCACATTTGACTGTGACGTTTTCGGTATGAACGAACCATTATTTTTCAATAATTTGTTTTATAAATTTTGCATCATTGTATTTCAGTAATCGTCACGAAGTTTCACGATTCTTGCATTACATAAAGAAAAGTAATAGAAAAATTTTTGTGTTTTTGCGCGCGTAACTGTTATTTTCCGACACTGATACGGTGCCGGTTTTAAAAAAGGTAAAAACTATTTATGTTATTGAAAATATAAGTGAATTTCAATAAAACTAAATATAAACTAAAAAAATTTAAAACAAAGAAGCCGAGAGCATTTGGGTACATTTGACATTTTTGATTGGGGTACTTTTGACAAATATTAGTTGTACGAGTACAAAGATTGAGTAACATCAAGATGCTACCAATTCAATTAAGAATTTTTTAATATATTTCTCAATTGGTTTTAATAAAAAAGAAGTGGTTCAAATATCAGAAATAGGACTATCATTAGCTGAAGAAATAAAAGTCTAAAGATAAAAGCAACTCTGGTAACAACTACAGCATTGATTCTTTTGGGTTGTTCAAAGATGCTGGTCTAATTTTTTTCCAAGTATTCAGCCACTTCACTTTTAAATTATTTTTTTTCGTAGAGCATCAACATCAGTTGAATTCCCAAACGCGTTAAGATACTATTACAGTGTGTAAAAAATGAAAAATAATTTTTTGTTTTTTTTTTTTTAGAATCTGGTTCCTTAAGGTTTTAAGAATGGGTATACGAATATTTAGAAAAAAATATCATATAAAAAAAATATATAATATGTATTATATTCGTATGTCGCGCATTTTTTCATGTATTATCGTTTATAGAAGAAAATCTAATCGCGTTTTTCTCGAAACAAGTTTTTTCAAATTGGTTTCTAAGATATCTCGAGTTCTGCTTGATCAATTTCGATGAATCTTGATTCATTGTGATCTTCATAGACTCTGTTAAGCACTCTACCTATAAAAAGCCGAGAAACTTTAATATTTTGTTTTTTACGTCTAAGAATTTCTGCCAAAAAGTGGGGTTTCTTGTAAATTTGTTTTTCAACGAATGCCATTTATTTTGTTTTGTTTGTTTTTTTATTTGCGTAGGTAGAGTGCTCAACTAGAGTGCTTCAACTCTTTACTGAAGAATGCACTTTGACTTTCTACTTTCCGACGTCTTGAAAATGCTGGAGACGGGAAACCAACTTACAACCTTTTTTAAACACGCCAACTTCAACGACCTCTAGAAAATAATCAAGAAATACAAAAACAAAAATAAGTATTTTTTTTTATATCTTCAACTTAAATTGTACATAATGTAAATAAATTTGAATTAAATAATTTTATAAGACTATGTAAAAAAAATTAATAAAAAATATGTTGTTTTTAATAGCTTCACACTGTAATAGTACCTTAAAGAAACTTGTGGTTATCGTTTACTGGCCCTTAACTACCTAACCTGTTAGCTCGTATCCATAACATCTTTGCTAGCAATGTTTATTCCTAACTTTGACAGTTCGATAAAGATAACTGTTGCTTGCTTAACTACTTGCTAACTGAAATAATAAAGATTATATTTTTTATATCAATTGAGTGAATTTTACTATATTTAATTTTTACATCAATTGTATCGAACTGATCATGTTACATTCGATATTTTAACTCTATTCTTCTCTTACAAACACGAACTAAAGATGTATTGAATTTTTGTATGATGAAATTTTTCACATGTTCGTCAAAATATTACTCTGTTCCGCTGTAAAAAATACTCGCAACATTTTTCCACGACAATTTAATTGAACTGCCTATTTATTTTGAAGTGAAAAGTGGCAGTTGTTTTTTATTTTTTATTTTCATATATTTACACACTAAAAAAATTCAAAAATAAATTCACACCGGTGAGCGGATATTAACATTTTTTACACCGAACGGTGTTAATTTACACCGCTTACCCGGTGTGAAATGACAAACTTATCCGATTGGTGTGAAATAAGAAAATCAATGAAGAAAACAATTTTTGGAAGATCAATAAAAATACGTGCAAAATGAACAAAACAATCGGACCAAAGAGAAAAAGTAGAAGAGGTTACAACTTAAACGGAATTCTACGTCTACACTTACCATACTATCGAAACAGTTTCTTTTTTATTAGTTTTTGTTGAACGCCAGATATGTGATTTGACATAAGGGCAGCATTATCATAGCATTGTACTCTACAGATGGCTAACCTAATTATTGAATTAATTAATTAAAACAAATTTGGTTGCAAAATTTTGTTTGTGTTGAGAATGATTTAGCGCCCCTCTGCGAGTGACGCCCAGGGCATGATGACCCCTGCCCCCTCGCTACGCCACTGCACAGACAATCGCACCAAACAATTGTTTGTTGTGCGGTCTAATAACACTGGTTTACAGCCAATATGTACTTTGAATGCCACTATTCTTTTCTCATGTAAAATCGGTCGCTAATTCCGAAAAAAAACTTTTTTATTTTCTGTCACTCCGTTTTCGAGATATTGCCCACTGTAGGGTTTTCAACGAAAAAAAAAAGTTGGTTCCACTTAATTGCATATATCTCCAGAACTAACAACAGTAATCAAACAAATGATATATCAAATAAAAGCTTATAAAATTTCTTACAAACAATGCAAACACCATTTTTTGGTCGAGTTGTTAGTTTTGGCGGAATAAATTCAAATTTCACGGATATTTTTTATTTTTCAGAAAAATTTCCAAAAAAAGACAAAATAGTTGCAAATTTCTTTAAGAAATCAAAATATTTTGTTACTTGTGATATTTTTTACTAAAAGCCTTTATTTTTCCTAAAAAAATAAGCTATTGTTGAAGAAAATCTATTGAGAAATAAAAAAGTTGTGTTTAATGGAACGAAAGAACCCAAATTGTGTGATTATCAATTTATGCATTTGGACTTATTTTATTGCCATAAAAAAAAATGAGAATTAAAGGTTGTTGTAATAAAATCATATATTCTTAATTTTTATTGTTCTTTAAATAATTTACTTTATTTAAATTGTATATAATTATTATTAATAATTTTTATTGTAGCATTAAATCATTTATATCGTTATTTACATTGTAAATGATTTTTATTTATCATTCAGAAATTAAAAATTATTAGAATTCTTGTTTTGGCGTTTATTTAACTCGGGATCGGTTTCTCTGATGAGAAACCAACAATAGTCGCCCATCATTCCTTTGTCCCAAAATCCTTGGTACCGATTCTCTATTACTTTTATCTGTTGGTGGAATCTTTCCCCATGTTCGTCGCTCTCGTCACCGAGATTCTTCGCTTTCTTTGTCTAACGCCTTGACAGTGTTATTCATAAGTCCAAGTTTGATGTGCAACGGTGGGAGAATTATGTTTTCCTTTTTGACGAGTGGGACGTTTTTGACGTTATTCTCTCCAACTTTCGACTCAATTCTTTCTGGACAGTCCTTTTTGTAATAGTGGTGTTCACGTGCTCGACTATCCCACTTGCATACAAAATAGCAGTACTTTGTGTAGCCACTCTGTAAACCACAAAGCATACCAACGACTTTGAGATCAGAACATATTTTCCAGTCGTGTTGTTCATATTTAATACATGTCAATAGCTTCGCCATTGTTTCGTACGTTTCCTTTGTGTTGACTGCATGTGCGATCGGAATCGATGGCTTTTTGTTTCCTATATGAAGTAATACCGCCTTCATGCTTACTTTGCTGCCATCAATAAACAAACGCTACTCTTTGGGAATGTACGGCTGACCGAAGGTATTAAATAAGTCAGGAATGTCTACGCAATAGCAGATATTGTCATTCTTAGTAAAGTGTATAGCAAACGGTTTTTCACGATTTCTGTAGTATGTCACCTTAACATCGGGTCCCAAAAAGTTGAATTGTTGCAAACGAGAACCATGCAATTCCGATTTTTTTCTTTGACAGTTCCAAATCTCTTATCCAATCATTTAGCTGCGCTTGCGATAAAAGGTGAGTTGTGCTTTCAGTTGTAATAGTACTACTACCTGTGGTTCCTTCCGACTCCACTGAATCTACGGATTTTCGATTGTTTTCACGTGTTGAATCGGGACAAGTAGGATATGGAACATCGTCAGAATGAGATACTGCCAATGAAACATTCGGGACAGTGGCGTATATCACTCGTTTGTGTTTTCCAACACCAGTCACTTTGGCCGGACAGAAATAGCAATCGTTTAGGTGGCAAAACGGTTGTCTCCAGATCATCGGAGCATCGAATTTCATGTATCGCTTATTACCCGAGCTCCATTCAGACAATATTAATTTGCACGATTGACACAAAATACTTGGCGTCCATGATTTACCAATGTTCTTAGCCGCAATACCAAAATAATGAAAACATGACATTTGCAATAAATTCGTAAAATTGACTGGTTTCTTTTCGAAAGTAAGTTTACCGCACACATAGCAGAAAATATCTGGGTCATTTTTACACTGGAATTTTCGCAGTCTTTTACTCATTTTATTTTGAAGTATATCTTATTTTTTATTTTTTCCTTTCGTTACAAATTATGCGTCCGTTTGTTTGCCACGTTTTTTAGTATAATGCATGAATGTTTTTGCTTTTATATATCTCGAAAGTGCTGCAGGTAGAGCGACCGCCGAAACTGTCAAAAAAAAACACAAAATAAGTATGCACATGGCATAATAAAAACAGGTAGGCTCTCTATAGCCATAAGTGTCGAAATCAGACGTTTTGCTGTGACGGTTTCGACGGTTGCATTCTCAGTCGTGAGCCGACCAAGCCCTTGACTTGATTCCTATGAACAATAAAAATGAAAAATAAAAAATTATAGTAAAATAACCCAATTTATTTATATGACAAAAAAATTTGTAAAAAAAACATAACTTGGGTTCTTTCGTTCCATTGAACACAACTTTTTCATTTCTCAATAGATTTTCTTCAACAATAGCTTATTTTTTTGGAAAAATAAAGGCTTTTAGTAAAAAATATCAAAAGTAACAAAATATTTTGATTTCTTAACGAAATTTGCAACTATTTTGTCTTTTTTTGGAAATTTTTCTGAAAAATAAAAAAAATCCCCGATATTTGAATTAATTCCGCCAAAACTAACAGCTCGAACAAAAAATGATGTTTGCATTGTTTGTAAGAAATTTTATTAGCTTTTATTTTATATATCATTTGTTTGATTACTGTTGTTGGTTTTGGAGATATATGCAATTAAGTGGAACCAACTTTTTTTTTTCATTGAAAACCCTACAGTGGGCAATATCTCGAAAACGGAGTGACAAAAAAAAATAAACAATTTTTTGCGGAATAAGCGACCGATTTTACATGAGAAAAGGATAGTGGCATTCAAAGTACAAACAACTTTTCGTTATTTGTAAACCAGTGTAATTTATATGGCTGTTTGAAGGTCTGTTCATATGTCTGATAGAAACTTAAATATTAGTAACATTCATGCAACGCCGAAAGCGTGCCGAACATGCTGAAAATCGGAAAAAGCGTACACGCCGTATTTCAACTGTCAAAATTTGTATGGAATTTAAGAAACGGCAAAGTTCCCAGTTTTCCTCATGATTTTGATGCGAAAACAGCGCCGAAAACTTTCGGCAAAGAGTTGCTGCCACCTTTCAAATATTTTACAATATTTTTTCCAAACTAAAAACTTCTTACTCGACTTTTAACTTGAGAATACTTTTAAACAACAAATTGCATGTTGTTAGTTGTCGAATAATAACAAAATTTAATCCGGAATTTCCTTATCTTCAACTTAATTATGAAACCAAAGTGGCCACTTTTGCAATATTACTTCAAGAACAGCTGATTTACGGCACTAAACGAAAATACAAAAAAGGTACCTCATGCAAAAACCGCGACTATATTGCGATAAACGCCATCGGAAAATATTCGGTATTGCATGAATTCCATTATTTTGATTTTCGGCAGTGTCTGACGGATCGTCTGTGTAGTGTGTGGTGAAACCTCAAATACTTGCGAAGCTTTTGATATGCAAAGACGTGTTGTAGCGAAAGAAAGGAAAAATTCTGCTGCTCTTCAACTTGCTGGCTGAATGGTATGTAGCATAAACCGCTCACAAAACATGTTCCCTGAGCAGTCGCCATCTTAGGGAGCAAAAATATTTTATGTTTCCTCGGTTAAGTAGTTTACGCTCACTTCATTTTGACAGAAGAACAATAAGTTTGTTGGAAATTTGACATTTCGTAAAAGAACCCATTCAGCAGTAAGTATCACTTTACTTCGCTACTTCGCTGCCTGAGCGCTTTTTCGGATTGAATGCACTCAATGCAACATTGCTTTATTATCAATTAAACCAGTTTAACCACAGTTGCTCGAATTTCCGCAAAAATTACCTTTTTACTACACTAACAAAAATTGATTACCACAAAAATTGAAAAAATCACAACATAATAAAAAAGAAACAGTTTCGAAAGTATCGTAAGTGTAAACGTAGAATTCCGTTTAAGTTGTAACCTCTTCTACTTTGTCTCTTTGGTCCGATTGTTTTGTTCATTTTGCACGTATTTTTATTGATCTTCCAAAAATTAACAAATAAATGAATAACACTCAATTATGGACTACTTATCGAGGCCAAAACAAAGAAAAAGTTAAAAAGAAAGTATGATTAAATGAGCAAGCAAAAAGAAACAAGCAAAATTTCAAATTTTTTCGATCATTTTGTTAAGTTTGACAGATTGAGTTCATTGACTTAGTTGAAAAGAAAGCGAAGCAAATGCACTTTCCATTGGTGCCTCTTTCGTCTCTGCCCTATATATAGTTTGCGAGCTACAATCAGTTTAACTACTAATTTCAAATTAAAATGAAGACCCCGATTTTTAAAAAATCGTATGGTTACTATATTTCACGCTGAGCACATGTCCTTTCCTCTCATCTCTGTCTGATATTTAGCTACACTTTCATCACTGTTCGATGTATAGTTTGCGAACTACACTCGCTTGTGCTAGTGGGATGTGGAATCCAAATTAATTTGCATTTTAAGCAAAAATTAAAATTTTACGCCACCTATTGGGTAAAAGCATAAAAAGAAATATGATCCAACTCGTTTTTTCATAAGAGTTAAATCTAACCGGATCACAGACCCATTTCGTTAAATTTGATAGATTGAGTTCATTGACTGAGTTGAAAAGAGGTTCATGACCTCTGGTTTCAAAATAGTATACTAGAACAGTAGTGCATACATAACCCAATGCTTACAATGCTGCCAAAGCGAACCAATCAGTTCGTGCTAAACAAAAGCAATACAAGCATAAACAACGAAAGACAAACAAAGAAAGCAGCAGACACATAAGCAGCTGATGATTGATTTTCTTAAATAAAGACATGCATTTTTTTAATTTTTTCATTTGTTCATAGTGAGTTAAGGCTTTTATCTCCTGAACGGGAGATAAAAATGGCGGCGAGATATTTTAACTCCTGAAATATATAACTCGCTCTTATCACACTCATTTTATAATTTTTTTCATTAAGAAAATAATTTTGAGAGTATTCTTCATTCTGATTGGTCGATATTAAAAATAAAATTGAATATTCTCTGAGCAACAAAAAAAAAAGAAAAAAAAATTAATGTAAATTCCTGAATTTTGTTGTTCATCGCAACTGCGCTGCGGAAGTTCTGAATTTTATTTTTCAAAATCAACCAATCAAAATTAAAAAAAAATTGACGTGAGAAAATAATTTGTCAGCTGAAATTTCACTTCACAAATTTTTTCTTAAGAAAATAATTTATTTTTTTATGTAATAGTTTTTATTTTCGCTCCCAAGCTCCATGTGGATGCAGATCGTCGGTGCAACACCGTACCTTTGCGGGTTTTTGTTCTGAATGTTTCCGCATTTAAATATATAGCTAAAAATAAGGATTTAAAGCTTCGACTGTGATATCCTGTGACGCAAAACAGGCTTTGTACATAATAACCATAATAAAGTTTATCGGTGGTTTTTGAAGTACTGTAACGAAAACTTTAAAAAAACATAAAGTTCAGCAAACAGTACAAATAGAGCAAGAAATTACGCTCCCACAAATTTCCTAGCTCAAATGTTTTTCTCAAAGTTATGCTCTCGGCATAAATCAGGAATAAAATGTGAACAAAACCAATTTTTATCTCACAATTTATACGCTTGGAATAAAATTAACCTAGAGATAGTTATCCCCGAGCTAAATCATACTTATGCCTCTTGTGAACAAAACGGGGCTAAAAGTCCCACAAACATTTAAAATTACCACAAAAATACCAAGCATATAAAATATATCACAAAAAATCCCACATGCATCGGATATTACCACATTTATTACCACAGACAGTAACATTTTTTATATAATTGTTTCTATTAAATACTTTTAAATAGTTATATGTGTTAAAAATATTAATTTCCATAAAAACAATAAAAGTACGATTTATTATCAATATTTTAATTTTGTTTTTTCAATCACATGTTTCATTTTCGCTTTAGGGTTTATAATTATTTAACGAGGCGTCTCTACAGGCAATATTTCATAGCTTTCCATCTGTCAAATTTCATTGCTGGCAATGAACAAATTTCAATGGTGGGCATTTCATGATAAGCAATAACCATTCTGAAAATGTCGCCGTTGTGATTTCTCCATTCTGATTTCTCACTATATAACGTCAAATTTATTGTGGCAATACACGGAAAGAAATATTGCTTGCCATAAATTGCCAACCATGGCAATTGAGTGGTCTCCATTGGCAATAATTACCAATTGACAAATGGAAAGCAATAAGGGTATTGACGATGTGGTGTACTTGTGATAAATTTTAATAAAATTTATAATAAGTCGCAAATTTACGAAAATTTCAGTGTAATTGTTGTTCTTTTGATTTTCCAAAGTTTGCTTGAATTTAATCATCTATTGGGCCGAGTGAATAAAAATGTAGTTCAAGGTATAACTAGCAAATTTTAAGTTTAAACTAGTTTTGAGGTGAATAAAAATTTCAGTTAAAGCTAGTGCTTTTTGCAGTCTAGTACAAACTAGTTTTTCCAGCGTTTGCTGGAAATAAGTGTGAATAAAAACTAGTATGAACTTAAAATAACTAGTTTTAAAAAATTTTTTTTAAGCCTGTCATTGAGGTGCTGAAAATAATACTTATTTTTAGTTTTTTTTTTAATAAAAAGTGCTTTGAAAAACCTGTAACATTCGTGAAAGAAAAGAACATCGCGTAAGGACACATTCTCATCCAGCAGATTATTTCAACCTATACAGGTTCAAAAAAGAAAGTGTTAAGTGGCTAGCCCAACACTTTTTGGAGGAAAGCCACGAACAAAGAGGAGCGTAACTGTCGCAAATAAAAAGGATGGAGGTGTTTCTGAGATTTCTAAGCGATCCAGGGTTCCAAATGCGTATTTCAAGGGAAGAAGGGGTACATCGCACGACTGCTTGTGAAACAGTAAAAATGATATTAAAGAATATCACCAATAAAGCTCATTTATGGATTGAATTTCCAAGTAATAGCCATCAAATTAAACTCGCTCAGGAACAGTGGGCATTGCGATTTGACTTTCCTTGCGCTATTGAAGCAATACACTGCACGCATGTTGCAATTCGAAAACCACCAAATCATGGCGATGAATACGTTAATCGTAAGAGTTTTTGCAGTATCAACGTTCAAGCCACTTGCAATGGTAATGAGGAATTTACTTCAATAGATTGCAACTGGCCAGAATCAGTCATGATAGTCGAATTTTAAAGCGATCTCGTATTTTCACTCACATGAATAGTCAGCGCAGCGATGCAATAGTTTTAGGCGATATCGGCTATGGCATTCGACCATGGCTACTGACACCATTCAAAACCCCAACGAATCTTCAGGAAAAAGGTACAACAAAACACACGCAAAAAACAAGTAAGGAAAGTCTAAAGTCGGTCTAGGCCGACTATGAAATACCCTAAACCCACTTTTCAAAAATAAAAAATTTTTTATTGTAAATGGGCGTGTCCGTGGGCGGATGCAGCCTATATTTTAATTGCATTTAAATGGTGATGAAAAATTTAAACATACCAAGTTTTATTCATGTAGCTCACAGTTAATGCCTTTATTGTGCTTTCGCTATAGGAGGTGGGCGTGTTCATGGACGGATTACTCCCAATTTTTGAACACACCTTAGTTTTGGTATAAAATACATACATACCAAATTTAATTTCTATATGACAAACATAACCTTATTTATTGAGTTTTAAACTTTTTGCGTTGTATGGGAGGTAGGCGTGTCCGTATGCGGATGACGTCCAGTTTTCAAAACCATCTTTGTATTGTCATAAAAAACATTCGTGCCAAATTTTAGCTCTGTAGGTTAAACAGAGGCTTATTTATTGCGTTTTAAATTTTTGGGTTGTATGGGAGGTGGGCGTGTCCGTAAACGGATGACACCCATTTTTCAAAAACATTTTTGAGTTGATACAAAACACATACATACCAAATTTTATTGTTGTAGGTTAACTATGAGCTGAGTTATGCAGTTTTCAATTTTTGCGTTGTATTGGAGGTAGGCGTGTCCGTGGGCGGATTCCAAAAATATTCAATAGTGCAGATCCTTGGGTGCATGTGACCATGTGTACCAAGTTTCATCCAATTATCTCGACTCCTTCTTCTTATCCTGTGTTTACGGACAACACACAGACGGACGGACGGACGGACATGAATAGCTCGACTCACGTGGTGACGCTGATCAAGAATATATATACTTTTCTATACCGGACTCACTTCGTTCTATGCGTTACAAACGTTTGCACAAAGTTAATATACCCTGACCTTTCAGGTTTAGGGTATAATTAGGTTATAATAGAGCGTTGCTTTGGACAGTTAAAGAGGCGATTCCCTATATTGCAATAGAAAGTGCGTGTTTCTCTGGAAAAAGTTACAGCTGTTATTGTAAGCTGTGTGGTACTGCACAAAATAGCCAAATTTCTTGGAGACGATTTCCAAAATGACTCTGAAGCTTTTCAAGAGGATGAAGAAGAGGAAGAAAATGATACAGACCCGCCAGATAACTGCAGACAGTTAGGGAAAAGGAGAAAATAAAAAAATGGAAAATGTATTCAGTTCCTTATCACATGCATCATAAATGAGTTTCACTTAAGGTGGGACATAACATTCGCGGCAGAGAAAACAGACCTTTTTTTAAAATTCATATTTCAGTCAAAAACAAACATTTTTCCAAAATTTTTTTTTTATTATTGTAGAAAATTTTTTATTATTGTAGAAAATTGAACAACTTACAAGAAAAAAATTCACAAAAATATATTTTTTGCTCCAACATGGTTTTTAAGAGCTCAAAACTGGCGGCAAGGAAAAAACGGGGCCTCGTGGTTGCAGCGCTGGGAGTCGCAAAAATTGTCCGATCTGGAAAAAATAATTTTATTTATACCTTAACGAAATAAGTTATCGTATGACAGGAGCTTTTTTTAAATTTTTTTTTCAATTTTTGGTGATGTTCAAAATTTGAAAGTGTGTTTATTCGAAAAAATATTGACTTTAAAAATTCATAAAAAATCGAAAAAAAATTTAAAAAAGCTCGTGTCATACGATAGCGAATGAAGTTTAAAAAAATACAAAAAAAAATATTTCGTCAAAAAATGAACCCGCTAGTGCCGCAACCAGTACGAAAAACATAGTTTCGAGATAAACGCGTGAACAAAGAAAAATGCAAGGAAAAATAAAAATGCGCTCTCACTACTCCGGCTGTAACTTTTGAACCCGTAGAAATTTTTGCATGAAATATTTTTTTTCTTAGGATATTAAGAATATTTACTTAAATACAAAATTATAAAATAAAAGTCGATTTCAAAAACCGGCCAATGTCATGCCTCATTTAAAGTGCCCCCACACTATATGTTTCATACATATGACATGCCAAATTTTACAGATAGCTTTGACATACATATAGTGTGGAACATATGGAATTAAAATTGTGACAAGTCGTTTGTATTTCCGTATGTACAAATTTGAATTAGAACTGTTTCTAATTTAATCTGTTTTTCATATGTAAAAGTTTGAAGTTTGAAAAAAAAACAATAACATGCCATAAAAAAAAATCAAGAAAACGTAAAATCTAATTATTTATTAGACAAATTTATATTTTTTAACAATTATTTAGATTGATTGGACAGAAGAAATCATTTTGCAACTTATTGAGCACTGGCGTGGCTTCGTATGAACGAAATTGCCGGAAAACTCAAACATTTAGCAGAAATATCGTGTCAGATAGTTTGTGGTCAAAAGAAAGGAGCTGTTTGACAAAAGTTCAATATTGACATACACATGAAATTCGAAATGAAACTTTTTTGAAAAGTCATTTGTGTTGAACATATAGTGTAGGGGCACTTTTAAACTTTATAATTTTATTAAGTTTACACAACAGTTTGTACATCAGTTTTCTTATGTATGTTTCACTTATTAAAAAAATATTTAAAACACGACTTATTCCATTATTAAAACTTAAAAAAACTAGTAAGGTATAACTTCGACTTGGCCGAAGTTAAAATACCCCCACGGCTGCGGCCGGCCGATTCGAACGACAAAAATCGTAGCTCTTTTTGTATGAGATTTAAAAAGTTATACTATTTTGTTGACGTCTAAAATATATTCATATCAAATTGTTTTCTTGCAAAGTAAATACAAGCCTCTTTATAAAGTTTTCGATTTGTGGTTGAATGGGAGGTGGGCGTGTTCTTGAGTAAAAACAAAGAGTAAAAACAAAGTAAGCATGAAAAAAAATTTCAATATAAATCGATTCGAATGAAATGACAAATAAAAAATAATTTGTTTTTGTAGAAAAAGATTGCCAACTAAAATTATAAAAAAATATTTTTTTTAAGTTGGCAAATTTATCCATGCTCTATGATTGAAAATAGCGGTCAATTTCAATACAAACCTTGCTTAATAAATAAATCCTGTCTAAAACATACATTTTTTACTGACTTTTAATAAAATTTCGATACATAAGTGTTTAAAATCAAAATTTAAATTATTTATAAAACAGGTTGCAACCCTTTTCTGCTTAGCAATATACGGTGTCGAGTGCTCACACTCAAGTTTTGAAAAGTAAACAAAAATTGAGAAACTGAACGAAAAATTGCTTACGCACAACTTGGGCGACGCAATATATTGCTGAGCAAGTACGTTCTTTTGCTCTCTAGCTTTTGTATGCTTACGCATAACTTGGTTGAGCCTTTAGGGTTCTATAGGAGGAAATTAACAAATAATTAATTTAATTTATGTAGCTTTGACACAAGCCTCTTTATATAGTTTTCAATTTTAGAGTTGTATGGGAGGTGGGCATGTTAGGAAGTGTATCACGCCCATTTTTCGAACACACTTCAGTTTTGACATGGATTATACAAATACCGAATTTAAGTTTTGTAGCTGAACTATTTGCTTCTTTATGAAGTTTTCAATATTGGGGTTGTATGGGAGGTAGGCGTGGTTTTCATCCAATTTAGCCCATTCTCGAACTTGATCTTAGTTTTTAAGAAAAAGCTTAAATATCGAATTTCAGCGTGATAACTTCAAAATTACGGCTGTAATCGTGTCCACAGACAGACGGACAGACAGACAGACAGACGAACATGGCTAAATCAACTCAGGTGGTCATGCTGAGCAAGAATATATATACTTTTTTATACCTACCACGCAAAATACGTTATAATTTATAAATAAATACATAAAATCAAAGTATTTCTTCTTCAAACGATTCTTCTAATAGTTCAATTTTTAAGTCTTCATTTATCATACTTTCGTTTTCTTTATTTTTTCATTTTCTTCCTTCCTTTCTTCTTGTTCTTTATTTCTTTCTTCCCGTTCGGTTATATCCAAATTAAACAATTTGAGCTGTCTTCATAGGAATAGTCTCTGAAGCTCTTGATTGCTTAAATTTTTTGTCTCCCCCGTTTCATCAACACATTCATGCTTTTTTCTAGTTTTTTTGCGTCCCCCATATCACCACCAACTTTTCTCTGAGCTTCTTTTGGTGCTTCTAGCTCCACACAACCCAGCGTTCCTTCCATCTCAACACCGAAGCTCACATCCATGGCACCTGAAAGAATATGTAACTATTAAAATCAAAATTGGCATAGATTTACTTTAGCGACCAGGCCCGAATTCTTTTTTCTTATTTTTATTAAACGTATATGGACCTCCTAAGCCCAATGTTGAAAGAAAAAAATTGTCGGTCTCGATTGGTTTAGGAGATAAAATTCGCGAAAGTTTGAAAATTCAGTGCAAATGTTACATTAGCTTTTACATTATGATTTTTTAAATAAAATTACGCTTGCACGTAAATCTGCTTTTTTTTGCATCGTTCCGCATGTTTTGTATTTTTTTTTTAGTTGGCTTTTTGCAATTTTCTGCCCACCTTCAGCATGTATTCTTCACGGAGTGAAGACAAAGCTTTCTCTTTTGCCTCCCTAACTGATGGCACTTGCGATTTTTTAAATAAAATTCTATAATTTTAAACTATATCAAAAAATTTTGCACTGTTTCTGTCACCCATCGTGCCACAAAATATTTATCTTATGATCGACACAAACTGACAGAGTTATCAAATTGTTTTTCTTTTAGTCATGCTAAAAATTTATAAGAAAAATAGACATATTTGTAAACATTGACAACTCTCAAACAGTTTCTGTCAGCTGAGTTTATTGCCGCATTTGTTTTAATATTCCAGTACTAGCTATTAGAGCTGCAAAAATATCGATATTAGCAATACTCGATATTTTCGATACTTTTTCAAAAAATATCGCTACTATCGATTTATATCGTTTCATTCTTCTACTCACCAAGCAAATACACGTAGAATTTCTTGAAAATACAAAACCATAATGTAGGTATATAAATATATTTTATTTAAAAAAAAACAAAACAAAAAACATTTTCAATATTACTAAAAAGCTAATAGTTCAAAGTAATTGCTAAAAGTTAAAACAATAAAGACAAAAAACGCTTAGTAGTGTGCCATGTGTGCTAGCACATTAAGCTAACACTCACAGTGACACAGTAGCACACAAAATGGAAGTTGCGTGAGAACACTGAGTGTTTAAGCACTTTTGTGTTCTGTAGTGATAAATAACACACTACTGTATATAACATGTAAATAATACATTGCTGATTGTGGTGCTATACGACTCTAGGTGTAAGAATTATTTGCTTAAATTTCTGCGTGTTGGTATATGTATAGATTGCATGCATATTCTTAAGATATAATATAAAAAAAAATTTATTTACACTAAAATTCATAAATTTAATTTAGCAATTAACTAACAAAATAACTTACTTACTTACTTACTTAGATGGCGCTTACAACCGTTGGTCGGTTTTGGCCTGGTCTAAGAATTTGCGCCAGCCTCTTTTGTCGTGCGCTTGCTGGCGCCAGTTGGAAATTCCAAGCGTCGTCAGGTTATCCAATGCCTGGTCTTTCCAACGGAGATGCGGTCTTCCTCGTCTGCGTTGGCCACCGCTGGGTACCGAATCCAATATTTTTTTCGCTGGAGCTTCGTCGTTCATTCTCTCGACATGACCTAGCCAGCGAAGCCGCTCTATTTTAATACGCTTGACTATATCGATGTCGGCATATAGCTCATACAACTCGTGGTTCCATCGTATTCGGTACTCGCCATTGACGCAGATTGGACCATAGATCTTGCGAAGGATTTTTCTCTCGAACGCTCCCAAAGTCCTTTCATCAGAGCTGCTCAACGTCCAGGTTTGTGATGCGTATAGTAGGACGGGCATGATTATTGACTTATAGAGCGTCAGTTTTGTTCGTCGAGAGAGAGCTCTGCTTCTCAATTGCCTACTGAGCCCAAAGTAACACCTGTTGGCAAGAGTTATCCTTCGTTTAATCTCAATACTGATATCGTTGGAGGAGTTAATACTGGATCCCAGGTAAACAAAGTCCTTCACTACCTCAAAGGAGGTGTTGTCAACAGTGACGTGGTTTCCAAGACGCTGGGACTGTTTGTTTGTTGACACGAGATACTTCGTTTTATCTGCGTTCACTGCAAGACCCATTCGACTCGACTCTTTTTCTAGCCTGGAGAATGCTGCACTGACTTCGCGCGTATTTTGGCCAATGATGTCAATATCATCAGCATACGCCAGCAGCATAACGCTCTTATAGAAAATTGTGCCGCTGCGTCTCAGGTCAGCAGCTCGGATGATCTTCTCCATTACTATATTAAAGAAGTCGCACGATAAGGAATCACCTTGTCTGAAACCTCGCTTGGTATCGAACGGAAGGGAGAGGTCCTTCCCGATTTTCACTGCGCTGCTGGTGTTGTACAGTGTCATCCTGCAAAGACGTATTAGCTTGGCAGGAATACCAAATTCAGACATGATGGAGTATAGGTGACTCCTTATTGGACTGTCGAAGGCGGCTTTGAAATCGACAAAGAGATGGTGCGTGTCGATTTGTTTTTCGAGGGTCTTTTCCAAGATTTGTCGGAGCGTGAAGATCTGGTCAATGGTGGACTTTCCAGGTCTAAAGCCACACTGATAAGGTCCAATCAGTTGGTTGACGATGGGCTTCAGTCTTTCACACAATAAGCTCGACAGGACCTTATATGCGATATTTAGAAGGCTAATCCCACGGTAGTTGGCGCAAATGGTGGGATCGCCTTTCTTGTGGATTGGGCAGAGCACACTGAGGTTCCAATCATCTGGAATGCATTCTTCCGACCATATTCTGCATAGAAGTCTGTGAATGCATTTAAACAGAGCTTCGCCACCGGTCTTAAACAGCTCAGCCGGTAGACCATCGGCTCCTGCGGCTTTGTTGTTTTTAAGCCGAGCTATAGCTGTTAAGACCTCGTTATAGTCGGGCAGCGGAACTTCAACGCTGTCATCCATGATTGGGGTTTCCGGGATATCCTCTCCACTGGCGGGATTGTTGTCAGCGTCGCCATTTAAAAGACTAGAGAAGTGTTCCCTCCATAGCATCAGTGTACTCTGGATATCTGTCACTAGATTCCCATTCTCATCCTTGCAGGAAGAGGCTCCGGTCTTGAAACCATCGGCCAGGCGTCTTATTTTTTCGAAAAATTTTCGAGTCTCATTCCTGTCGCCATGCATCTCAATTTTCTCGCACTCACGCATTTCCGCCTCTCGTTTTTTTCGCCTGAAAATGCGTCTCTCTTCCCTCCTCTTCTCTCGGTATCGCTCCATAACAGCACGCGTTACAACCGACTGCAGGGTGGCTTTGTAGGCGATGTCCTTCTCTGCAAAGGCGTCGCGGCACTCCTGGTCGTGCCACTGGTTTCGGCGAGGGCGGTGGTAGCCTATCACCTCTTCGGCAGCCGTACGCATAGAGTGGGATATGTGCGTCCACTGTCCGCATATATCGTCGATCGGAGGAGTGCTTTCTTGAAGCAGGAGTGAGAGTCGAGTAGCGAAGGCTTCGGCCGTCCGTTTTGACTGCAGCTTATCGACGTCTAGCTTTCTTTGTGTAGGATTGCGAGCATTCTTAGCTGCGCACAGACGTGTGTGGATCTTGGCTGCGACAAGATAATGATCCGAGTCTATGTTAGCACCACGGATCGTGCGTACGTCTAGTACACTGGAAGAGTGCCTTCCGTCAATCAAAACGTGATCAATTTGGTTGCATGTTTTTTGATCAGGGGACAGCCAAGTGGCCTTATGAATATTGAGATGCTTGAATCTAGTACTACTAACGACCATGTTTCGTGCTGCGGCGAAGTCAATCAACCTCATTCCGTTATCGGATGTGTTGTCGTGGAGGCTGAACTTTCCGACTGTTGGACCAAATATGTTTTCCTTACCCACCTTGGCGTTGAAGTCACCAAGCACGATTTTTATGTCATGACGGGGGCAGCGCTCGTATGCGTCTTCAAGGCGCTCGTAAAAACTTTCTTTGGTCTCGTCATCTTTTTCTTCTGTCGGAGCTTGCGCACATATTAGGCTTATGTTAAAAAATTTTGCCTTGAAGCGGATTATGGCAAGTCGTTCGTTCACAGGAGTGAATCGCAGGACATGATGCCGTATTCTCTTGCCAACTACAAATCCGCATCCAAACTCGTGCTTCTCCGCATGGTCGCTGTAGTAGATATCACAGGATGCTTGCCGTAAGCAACCCTGTCCCTTCCATCGCATTTCTTGGATTGCAGTGATATCAGAATTATATCTTATATCTAACAAAATAACTCATCTCAGAAATCAGTAGCGATGGTTGTTAGCACTTTATACTTTATTTATATTTTGAACGGCGTTATTGAAGGAAATTTTTAACTGTGTCTTGGCACAATTGTGCTAACACAGAGTGCTGACACACATGGGTGCCCATGTGCTAGTGTGTCAACTCTCCAAAAATTGTGCCATTGCCTCTACTACATAGTATAAGCTACTTTTTTATTCACTCGGCCCATTGCGTTGATGAACATTAATCGTCGTGAATCTGTTCAGTAGTCGTTAGTAGACCTGTTCGATTGATGTGAGTCATTGTGAACATGCAAAATATGATAAGAAGAAAAACATTTTGTCTGTTCTCATATAAATTCGTCACATTAAGCATTATACTTATACCCCTATCACCGTCCGCGAATCGAATAAAAAACTATTAAATTCGCCAAGTTGGAATCATTGTTTGCGAATTTCAAAATTTTGATTCGACTGAAAAGTCAAAAACAGACCAATAAAAATACTTGGTGAGCTAGCGAATCATAACAAAACAAAAGACTTGCTTAAAAAAACTTACAAAATAAAGAAAAAGGGAAGTAACGTGCAATATTATAATATTTGTTCCGTTTCTTTCTGGTGTTTAGCAAATTTTAATTTAATTTTAGCATGAAAAAACCAACAGTCGGCAGTTCCCTAAAATTGTGCAGCTTAAGGAGCACAATTTTAACATTGCGTCTGGACTAAGAAGATTTGGTTCCACAAAAGTCAACCGCAAAGACGTCACGGAACAGTTTTGCGGTGGAGTTCAATCACTGGGACTGCCGCTACGTGAAGGAAAAGAATAGCAAAGTGCGGTTGGCTCTTTCACTCTTGGAACTGGCTGTTGATGCTTTACTTAACTTAAGGCATGCTGCGGCCCCCATCGAACAATAACACAGTGCAACACCAAAAAAAATAACCATATACGGACACCACTACGTGATAAAAGACTAAAAAAAAAGACCCGTGTCTCCCAATTTTCCCCAAAGTCATGCACTTTTTGTTTTATGTACCTCCCATACAACACAAATAATGAAAACTCTATAAAGAGGCTAATATCAAAGTTACAAAACTGAAACTCGGTATTTGTGTGTTCTATGTCAAAACTAAAGTGTGTTAGAAAAATGGGCGTTATCCACCCACTAACACGCCCACCTCCAATACAACCCCAAAATTGAAAACTCTATAAAGAGACTAATATTAAAGTTACAAAACTGAAACTCGGTATTTGTGTGTTCTATGTCAAAACTTAGGTGTGTTAGAAAAATGGGTGTTATCCACCTACTAACACTCCCACCTCCCATACAACCCCAAAATTGAAAACTCTATAAAGAGACTAATATTAAAGTTACAAAACTGAAACTCGGTATTTGTGTGTTCTATGTCAAAACTTAGGTGTGTTAGAAAAATGGGCGTTATCCACCCACTAACACTCCCACCTCCCATACAACCCCAAAATTGAAAACTCTATAAAGAGACTAATATTAAAGTTACAAAACTGAAACTCGGTATTTGTGTGTTCTATGTCAAAACTTAGGTGTGTTAGAGAAATGGGCGTTATCCACCCACTAACACTCCCACCTCCCATACAACCCCAAAATTGAAAACTCTATAAAGAGACTAATATTAAAGTTACAAAACTGAAACTCGGTATTTGTGTGTTCTATGTCAAAACTTAGGTGTGTTAGAAAAATGGGCGTTATCCACCCACTAACACGCCCACCTCCTATACAACCCCAAAATTTAATATTTTATAAATAGGCTTATATTTATGCTTTAGAAAAACAATTTGATATGTTTGTATTTTAGACACATACAACTAACAAAATTTTCTAAAATCTCATACAAAAAGCTTTCTAGTTTAAGATTATTTAACCCTTAAGAATCAGTCGTGGGGGTATTTTAACTTCGGCCAAGTCGAAGATATACCTTACTAGTTTTTTAATATTTTTGTAATAGATAGCATAGTAACTCAATGTTGAAGTAAATAAAAAACAAATGAAATTAAAAAACGGTGTTAAGAATCATCTCTAGGAAGTTTATATGTTTTAGAAATTTGTTTATTGAGATCTTTGGTACATTTTTGTAGTTGATTGTTTCCTTGAATTTTGAACGGTTTGCTACCTATGGACCTGAACACGGGAAAAAAGGTAAAAAAAAATCGAAATTTTTTAAGTTTTTTGCGATTTTGACCTGGAAGGTGAAGTTTTTTGGATTTTATATGTTGGCAATTTTTGTTCCTTATGACAAGAGCTACAACTTTGCCTCTGAGAGTAAATCGAAATTCTGAACGGTTTACAAGATATGAGCCTGAGAAAATGATCACATTTTTACGAAAATGATACCGAGGCCCCAAATCTTTGGGGGCCCATAAAACAAAAAGTGCATGACTTTGGGGAAAATTGGGAGACACGGGTCTTTTTTTTTAGTCTTTTATCACGTAGTGGTGTCCGTATATGGTTATTTTTTTTGGTGTTGCACTGTGTAATCTTAAATTAGAGAGCTTTTTGTATGAGATTTTAGAAAATTTTGTTAGTTTTATGTGTCTAAAATACAAACATATCAAATTGTTTTTCTGAAGCATAAATATAAGCCTTTTTAAAAAATATTAAATTTTGGGGTTGTATAGGAGGTGGGCGTGTTAGTGGGTGGATGACGCCCATTTTTCTAACACACCTAAGTTTTGACATAGAACACACAAATACCGAGTTTCAGTTTTGTAACTTTAATATTAGTCTCTTTATAGAGTTTTCAATTTTGGGGTTGTATGGGAGGTGGGAGTGTTAGTGGGTGGATAACACCCATTTTTCTAACACACCTAAGTTTTGACATAGAACACACAAATACCGAGTTTCAGTTTTGTAACTTTAATATTAGTCTCTTTATAGAGATTTCAATTTTGGGGTTGTATGGGAGGTGGGAGTGTTAGTGGGTGGATAACGCCCATTTTTCTAACACACCTTTCAGTTTTGTTACTTTAATATTAGTCTCTTTATAGAGTTTTCAATTTTGGGGTTGTATGGGAGGTGGGAGTGTAAGTGGGTGGATAACGCCCATTTTTCTAACACACTTAAGTTTTGACATAGAACACACAAATACCGAGTTTCAGTTTTGTAACTTTGATATTAGCCTCTTTATAGAGTTTTCATTATTTGTGTTGTATGGGAGGTAGGCGTGGCCCATAAAACAAAAAGTGCATGACTTTGGGGAAAATTGGGAGACACGGGTCTTTTTTTTTAGTCTTTTATCACGTAGTGGTGTCCGTATATGGTTATTTTGCCGTGACTTAAAAATTTACACACAGTGTAATTTAGCAAGAATCAAATTGCGACAGTTTCGGCTTCCACAGATGAAAACTTCTTTGAAAACAACGAAGAAGCGGGTGACGAAGAAGAGGATGAGGTAGCTGTTGATGCATATACTGTTTGTATGAGAAAACCTTCGCCGTAATCTGCACAAAGTTTGAGTTTCCTCAAGTTATCCAAGGATTAGCTCCGTACTGCTTAACATTTTGTTTTTTTTTTAAATTTAAGAATAAAATACAAAATTTGAACTGAACTACATTTTTTTGACGTTTGGTTATATATTTTAACAGTTTTTGCTTCGGCAGCACTGCTGCTGAATTTACGGCGAATAAATGTATTCGCTAACGATGATACCGCAAGAATAATAGTTTGCCAGCTGAGTCGATTCGACTGCAACATTCGACTCGTGGTAGACACGATTAATTGTTTTGTTGGCGTTCGATTAAAGCCAGCTATGGCAACTTTCATGCTGACAGAAGTATAAAAAAAATTAAAAACGGTTGCTCACGTTGAAATTTCAGCGTTGAAGTGAATACCCTTAATATTTACAATTTATGGTGGTCCGTTCAATAAAAGGTCTGTTCCCATACTTTTGTAGAAGAAATAAGCAAGTCGAAAAATTTGAGAGAGTAAGTAAAAAAGTGTTTTCTTTGCGGGAATTGTTTGAAATAATAACTAAATACAATGCTGAAGATGATACCTTAATCCAGGAACTTCTCAAAGTTTTCGAGAAAAGCAAGAGAAACTGTATCAGGAACTATTTGTCTGAAGTTGTTCCTTCATATGCTGAAAATGAATTTCAGAATATCCAAAAACTATGTTTGAAAACCTTCCTGCGAGATTCGATGAGTCGGATTATTACAAAAATCTTCGCGAAGACAAACGCTTCCCATCAAGTACTCATTTAGCAGTGTTTTTATGGTTTGCTGGTCAGAGCTACAATGTTCATTAGTTCCTTAAGTCCTGAAGTCATTAAATGGCCTAATGAAGACAGAAAGAAGGAAAGTGGCAATTTTTTTCAACAAAAATGTGGATTTGGAAAGGCTATTGGTAAGAATTAACAAGTCATAAAAAGTTTTATCTTGGTATATACGAATTGATATTTTGAATACAATAAGGTTGCATAGATGGATGCCACATTGTGATTGATCCTCCAAAAAAAGCCAAGGATGATTGCATAGATAGAAAAGGAAACACAACTATTGCTTTACAGGGTATATGCGACGAGCGGAAAAAAATTTATATATATTTTTGTAGGATTTCCGGGCTCTTCGCATGATAGCTGGATATTTCAGAACTCCCCAATTTACAGAAATCTATTATCGCGTTGCAGAAGTAAGTGGAATTAAAAAAATATTTTGTATGAAAATTAATATGTAAGAAATAATGGTCTTCAGATTTGGTTTCTTTTTGGCTTTCTTATGCTTCTATTGGTCCCTAGCTTGCGTAGAAGTATTTGCATAAAAACACGAAATTCTTTGAAAAATACGAAGCTTAAAAATTCAACTGTTCCGTTTTGTCATAAAAATTTCATATGGCTGAAAAAAATCACCCAATTCCTAACAACAATCACCGTATAATATTTTTAACTGCATTAACTTGTATCATTTCCAGATTATTATTTATTAGGTGACTCGGCTTATCCATGCACGCAGTATGTGGTTACACCTTACAGAGATAATGGACATTTGACACGTTCTCAAAAAGATTTCAACATTTTGTTAAGCTCTGGACGAGTTGCAATAGAACATAGCTTTGAAATTCTTAACAGGGCGTCTCGACTGGCAATAAATCATTGCTTTCCATCTGTCAAACAACATAAATTGCCAATGGAGACCTCTTAATTGCCATGGTTGGCAATATATGGCATGCAATATAGCCTAGACACATTGACTGCGGCTGCAACATAACAACACGAGGTGAAAATGAAAATGTTGGCATGTTGGGTACGATTGATTAATTTGGATGCAGCTCGATAAGCCGTATTTTCATATATTTTTATTATTAAACATAGAATTATCATTAACAAACAAACATTTAACACAAACACAAAGAGAATGAACAATAAAAAACACAAAGAAGCATGAAATTAAACGACGACAGCAACATTGCTGCAATGACGCAGTGTCGTTGCAACATTTTCACCACATTCACCTTCATAAGAAAACCATGCAAAAAAATTTGACGTTTGACGCAATGCTGCAGCCGCAGTCAATGTATCTAGTCTAATATTGCAAACCATATATTGCCAACACGTAGTTGGCAATGAGCTGTCATTTTTATTGTTTGATAACCATATTTTATTTCTCCTGAAAATTAAATGCGTGAACATATTAATAACCAATCTTATAAAGTAATTAATATCACCCTAAATATCAACTTCTTTCTTTTTTCTTCATCATTATATAGTTCGCTCAGTTTTTTTTAGGCCATCTAGCGACCGAGCACATCGTACCAACTTAATCGATGTTCTTTCAAAAATGTAAATAACATAACATAAAAAGCCCACCCTTGCAATATGGCCATTGCTTTCAATTGAATTTGACAGATGGAAAGCAATAAATTATTGCCTGTCGAAACGCCCAGTAAGCAGCGGTTTCGACAATTATATTAATGCAAACTTAGAGGTGTGAAAAACTGTGCAATTTCATAAGAGCTTGTTGTGTGCTGCACAATCTTGCCAATAATGATGATTTAGATTTCTCTCTTGAAACTACATCGGATGAAAATAACGACATCGAAGCAGTTCAAAATGCAATTACTGGAAACGCTGTCAGAGATGCTATCAACGCGAAAGAAATAACCAAGTTGAATATTCAACGCGAAAGAAATAACCAAGGGAATGAACATTAACAATCCATAAATAAACTACATAAATAGTTAAAACATACCAGTCTTAAATTACTTACAAAAAAAAGCGTCCTGTTTTACAGGATTTTTAATTTTTTTAATAAAAATCAACCAAAAAAACATTCAATTTGTATTAAACTTGTATTAGGCTTACAAATTAAATTTCCATGTTTCAGCAAAATATCTTAACCCATTAACGTTGAAGTATGATATATCGTACGCAAAATCAGTTTCAAAATCAAAATGTTTCTCAAAACACAAAAATCAAGGAACCTCGCTGTTGATTATTTATTAAAAAAACATAAGAACGATAAAAACTCAAAAGAGTTGTGTTAAATAAATGAAATTCAAAAGTCTTAACTAAAAATTAAATTAAAGTACGGTGAGATATTTAACTTTTAAGTCATTATTGACCAACCCACTTATGATATAACGTAAGCTTTATTATGGATTTAAAAACCCTACAAAAGTTAAATATCTCACTGCATTTTATATTCATTTTGTAGTTAAGACTTTCCAATTTTAATTATCGAACACATCACCTCTAAAATTTTATGTTTTTTAATGTTTTCTTTTACCAATATTACTTAACGATAAAGCATCTTGTTTTTTTCTGAGTACTGCAAAAATTCAAGCGAAAACTTTCAACAGAAAAGTTTTGAGCAATATCAGGAAAGATTTAAAAGCATTCTTCTATGTTCTTATTCCGTAAGCATTGAAAACATTCACTTGAATGTTAAATTTTGATAACCATTTCGCACAATTAATTTTTTGTACGATATATCATACGTTAATTAAGGTAAACACTAATTAAAAACTAATCAAAACACTAACTTAAAACACTAATGGGTTAATTTAGCAAAAACAAAATTATTACTGATTTTGTAGTTGCAAAACAAAGGACTCTAGAAGCTGCATTTTCCTTTCAGCTCTGTCATTTTTAATTTTTTCCCGCTCTTCCTTTCGCTGCAAGTAGTCCTTAATAGTTTCGTGGAATTGCTTTCTATCCTTATGAAGCTCTTCTAACTTCTTTACCATATCTTCTTGGACTGTCCCGGTTTTTCTTTTTTTTTGAAGCTGGACTTCTCTCTGTATTTAAAAAAAAAACAATAAAGACCTTATTTTAGCTTTTCCTACAAGTGATTTAAATGAAAACTAAGAGCGCATTCTTTTCGGAAAAAATTCTGCCTCACAAAATGCAGAATTTTCAGATTTTGGCCTGAATTTACAGAATATTGACCTCTTTTGAGCTGAGAAAAAAAAAAAACCAATTTTTTTTTCATTTTATGTTGGCTTTACTGCTGTTTTTAATTTCGATGTATTTACAATTGATTGAGGTCGAAAATTTATTGGATTAAATTTTATAAATTTTTTAAAATTGAAAATTTTTGCTTATCGCAATTGCCACAGCACAAAATATGAAATCGCAAAATTATTTCATTTTGTTTTCATGCTGGTATTATTAGAGGGTAGAATTCAGAATCGTCGAATATCACAGGTCAAAAAATGCTGCATTTGTTATGCTTTCGGGGTCAACATTTTCGAAGAACATGATTTATTTTGAGGTCAACATTTTAGAAAAGAAAAAAACAAATGCTGAATTCTTAAAGAAGACAGAAAAAATGCTAAATTTTTTCCAGAAAAGAATGCACCATTAGGTTTATGCTGCTGTCAGCAAATAAATGTATATAGCTTGGTTTGCCAACGTATATTCTTATTGTTTGGCTATTCATTTATAAAATCTAACTCGAAAACCAAAACACCACAACAGTGCTATACCTTGTATATAGCTTGTCAGCAAATAAATGTATATAGCTTGGTTTGCCAACGTATATTCTTATTGTTTGGCTATTAATTTATAAAATCTAACTCGAAAACCAAAACACCACAACAGTGCTATACCTTACTTGAAACCAACTGGACTTCATCATTAGAGCTTGGATCCTGTAGTCAGCTCAGACCGTGAAGTTCCGCTGTCTTCATTGCTCAAAATGTACTCCGGATTTATTCCTCGTCACTCCCCAAACAATTCGTCCAGCTCACTTTAAAAAACAAAAACTTTGTATAATCCAAAAAGGTTGTATTATAATTAATTTACCTTTAATATGGAATTTGCTGTCTATTCTGCCCGGTTTGGCTGTTGTGCAACTTGGCCTTCTAGTAAGTGCGTTCCAGCGACCTATACTTGGATTGCACTTGACCCTCGCTAAAAGAATAGCCATGCTCTTGAAGTGTTGCGCTCACTAACGGCCAAACTTTTTTTTTGCTTTTTAGCTTTGCTGTTTTTTAGGAAAGTATTTTTTAGGAAAGGAATACTTTCCAACTTTAGGAAAGTATTCCTTCAGCAAAGCAATCAATAGTTTGATTGGAGCATCGACCCAAATAGACTTGCCTTCCTCACATATAGTGGCATCCAGTTCCTCGTCAATAGCAGCATCTTCTTCAAGAGTTCCGGCCATCATTTCAGCCACTGCCAAAATTCCGTCGTGCGACTGCAACAAACTGTTGGTGGCACTATATCTGTAATCAATATCTAAAGGGGAAAAAAATTATTTATTATTGGTTAAATTTTGATAAAACTGCATATCACGTTGCATTCTACTAAATGTACCTGACATTTCATCCAATATTTCCAAATCTTCAGTTTCCGACTGCAACAAACTGTTGGTGACAGAATTACTATAGTTGATATCTACGGAAGAAAATACGCTATTTTTTATTGGAAAAAATTATATAATTTTTAAAAATTACATTTTATTCTGCTTAATGTGCCTGTCGAACAATTCTTTTCCACTCTTCTCGACATGTTGCTTTAATGGCTGCCTTTCTAATTTGACTTTAATTAAATTTGTTTATCAGCTGACATTGGTTGACGCAACATAAGCTGTTAAAATATGACACTTGCTAATTGCTGCGAATTTTGCAACTCCAAATTTGTGTAGCGGAAAATAGCAACATTTGACTGGATTTCACATTTTCGGTCTCTTTTGAGATTTTTTTGCGTACGGGAACAGGAAATCGTAGAAAATAGCACGAATTCGTGTGAGTTCGTACGAATGTTCAAGTACGGGAACAGACCTAAAGTCTTGTATTTTTAAGGTTTGTTTATGCATTCATGAAACACTTTTGTGATGAACTGATCATACACAAAACGAAATTTACAAAGAATACAAAAGGGTTTCGTCATTGTATTTTTGCTACAGGGTTGTATTTTGTTTTTGTTGTTTTACAAAATTACTACGAATATCAAAAATACACGATACAAGGGCAAATACACTACATTGTTCTAATTTGATCTCAGTGTGAACATAGTATTAAAGTAATCTGCGAACAATTGAGCTGTGTCCTTTACAGATCTGGTTATATTACCATTAAAAAACATAGAAGGGGATATTAGATAAACTTGATTTAGATCGAATATAGGTCCAAAAAGATTTGGCATCAGAATGAATGCGACTTTCAATGCTGAGGACATATTGTTTGTATAAAAATTTATTGAGAAAATTAAATTCTCGCACAAAGTGTAAATAACTTGCTTTGAAATCGAGATTGCCGGTACTTCTAAATGCATTGAAAAATTTATTACGTAAGTTTTTGAGTTTTTTCAAGCCCTTGGTATAAAACGGAAGCTTAAGTATTGTTTCCTTAATGGAACATTGTCATGTGCACCTTACTGTGTGTACATACTTATGATACACACACCCTGTCAATCGTTCTGGCTTGCTGGTACGCTGGCGTATGCGCGGCTAAGGCTCGTCGGATGTGGGGTGGTGTCCTTGCCAGACTCGACTGACGGCAGGGCCAGACACGAATGAAATCGTACCAGTCTTACCTTTACAAAAAAATATAGACACGACAAATCACGCTAGCCACACCAGAACCGAAACCCCGAAATCGACCGTTCCTCTAACGGAACCATCACTGGCCTCTATGGTGGTCGATGCCTCGATGGCATTGCATCGACCTGGCTACCCTCCCCTTTTGGCTAAATGCCAACCATGGTGACCATTTTGCCTGTAAAATTTCTAGGTCACCCCAAAAAAATACCATACTTACGCCGACTCCGTCTTGTTTATGCCACCCTTAAGCGCGTCTACTGTGTCATAATGAAATTATGCAAAAAACTCAAGGTTATATTAACGTATATAACATATTATAATAATTTTATTCTAAAGTTTTATTTTAAACTTACAGTTTTATGTTAGTCTTAGTTCTTTCCCGATTTTAATAAAGAAAAAAAACATGAAATATTGATTATAAGCTGAATTCAGCAAGGGTTACATATTCGCTCTTTAATGGTGCAAATAACAATTTTTAGTTCCAAAATATT
Source organism: Tetanocera ferruginea (assembly GCA_958299015.1). NCBI lineage: Eukaryota > Metazoa > Arthropoda > Insecta > Diptera > Sciomyzidae > Tetanocera > Tetanocera ferruginea. The sequence goes on along the minus strand of OY282644.1, from coordinate 56,241,366 downwards.
TATAAAATCCCTTACAGTAAGACCGGAAAACATAGTAAGTACACAAAATAAGTTAAACATTTTTTTTTTTAAACTGCAAATTCCAAAATACAAATATAAAAAGTTTTGAAGTTTCAATAAATCACAAAAACAAAAATGCCTAAAAATATGCTATGAAATTTATCAAAAAAAACAAGCGTTCCGCACTCTCATTTTATGGAATCAAGTTATCGTAATTTAGTTTGATTTCTTCATTTTGGTTTTAATTTTTAAGTATTTTTTTTTTTTAGTATTTTTGTATTAATTTTCAATTCTATATATTGTTTTTAGATCTAAAATCTTATTTTGTTTTTTATTTTTACGTTTGTTCTTTTTTTTTATGTATCTGTGTGTGCGTAGCGTCGGTGGTACCACTTGTGGGTCGTATTCGCCCAGGGTTGCACAGTCGCCATTTATCGGCAGTCTGAACGTACTCGATGGTATGCGATCTGTGATTTTTTTGCTACCGTGGGTTGACACGTCATCAAGCCATCCGAACATGGTCGACGCTCATGCCACATCCGGGATACTTTGGAATAGAAAGCCAATTCCAATTGGCTGATGCGGAACCAAGCACATTTTAGCCATATTGTTTTTGACGATCTTTCCAAAGTATCCGGTGTGTAAACATTTTTTACAACCCAGACACGAGATTGCCATATCAGATTGACGTTGCTTGCGTGGTCCACGCCAGATGGCGTTAGTATAAACTAACTTACCATGGGTATTCACGCCTAAAGTGGCCCTGACAAACCCAGTTGATCTCGAAAAGCCTTTCTGCTTGAGAGATAAATGGGAACAGGTGGCAACTCATTTCACTCCAAAAAAAAAAATTCAAAAGCTTGAAAAAAAAATCTAAAAATGTCCACTATTGTTTTAAATCCTTCGCATGAAAAATACCTAATGGTTTACCGTTCAAATCTTCTAATTCATAGAGACTATTCCCGACCGCACGAACTACTCTACATCTCAAAAACCTTTTCGATAGCTTGGCGCTAATTTGCTTAGAGAAATCGCTTAGCTAGAAATTTCGCCTATACACCTCTTGTCCCGGTTTGAAATTTACTTTCCTACTCCTAATGTTATATTCCTTTACATTTTTCTCATAACTTCGGTGTAATTGGTCGCAAATCTTCTTCCGTATCAGATCCTGTCGCACCGGTCTTGGAACTACCAGCATCTCAGGGTCACTAAGAACACCGAGTTTCCTAGCTAACTTATACGTGCTTGCATGAGTAACCATATTATGGCCGAAGAGAGCAAAGTAAGGTGTCATTCCTATCGAGGAGTGTACTGAAGAACGAAGTGCGCATTCAATATCCGACAGATGTTTATCCCAATAAGTTTGGTCTTGGTAAAGGTACGAGCGAATGGCAGCGAGGATAGATTGGTTTACTCTCTCCGAAGCGTTTGCTTGAGGAGCATAGTTGGCTGTACGTACATGTTTTATTCCGAATGTGTTTATCATCTCAGCGAATTCCTTACTAAGGAATTGAACACCGTTGTCAGACATTAAAATTTCAGGCGTTCCAAATTTATGGAAAACTTCTTGAATCAAGAATTGTATAACATTATGGGCAGTGGCTTTCGACATGGCTTTGAGCAAAACTAATTTTGAAAAAAGATCGAGAACTATAAATATGTAGGTGTTTTTCTTGTTTGACCTAACATACGGACCAAGAAAATCTATATAGATTTTTTGAAACGGGCGTTTGACTTGCGCCTCCTGACCCATAGGTGGCCTTAAAACCATTTGCGCTGGTTTACATTCCTTGCATACCTGACAACTATACACAAAATTTCGAACTTGCATATTCATATTTGGCCAATAGAAATATTCTTTAATCCTTTTTAAAGTTTTAGTAAAACCACCGTGTGCTACTTGAGGCGGTTGGTGAGCGTTAGCAATTATCGTGTGGGTCAGCTGAGCTGGAATCCACAACTTCCAGGCGAAATCTTCACCGTCAGGTGTACCGTCATATGGTACTGTGCGTTTATACGCGAAACCTTCGATTACCTTTAAGTCTGGTAACTGGGACTGATTTTCCTAAATGGTGCTTAACAAATCCCTATACTCTTCACTTTGGAACTGCGGTGACTCGAGGTCGATCAATGATTTAACCTGACAACTAATTTCGTCCATATCATAGCGTGACAGTGTATCTGGAACTATATTCTTCGCCCCTTGGCGATGTATTATATCAAAACTAAAACTTTGGAAATATAAACTCCAACGAGCCAGTCGACTCGTCAGGTCCTTATGCAACATAAGCCACTTAAGACTTGAATGCTCAGTTAAAACGCTAAATGGCATCAATTCGATGTAAGCTCGGAACTTCGTTATACCCATGACCACAGCGAGACATTCGCGTTCTGTCACAGAGTAATTTTTCTGGGCGGGCGTCAGTTTTTTTGAATAATACGCAATTGGATGTTCACCACCCTCATCATCTTTTTGAAACCATACGCCCCCTATGCCAATATCCGAAGCGTCAGTTTGGACGTAAAAGTGTTTAGAAAAATCAGGATGCACGAGAACTGGACTTGAAATCAAAGCGGATTTCTATTTATCGAAAGCTATTTTTGCTTCATCACCAAAAGTAAAAGTCTTCGCTTTTTTCAGCGTGTCAAAAACAGGCGCGGCTATAGTAGCGTAGTCTTGAATAAAACGACGGTACCAACCGGTGGCTCCCATGAAACTACGAACTTGTTTAGGGGTCTTTGGGTAAGTGTACCTTTCGATGGCCTGTACTTTTTCAGGGTCTGGCCTCAATTTACCTTCACCTACAATATACCCTAAATATCTTAGCTCGCGACAACAAAATTTTGATTTAGCCACATTTATAGTTAAATTGGCTGTGCTTAACATATGCGCTACCTGTTCTAATTTTGCTATATGGCTATCAAAGTCAGAAGAAACAACCAAAAGATCATCCAAGTAGATAAAGACACTCTCACGAAGACTAGCTTGCACCACTTTGTCCATCAACCGACACAACCTTTGCGCAGCATTGCACAGCCCAAACGGCATGACGGTAAATTGACAAAGTGGTCGACCAGGCACTGTGAATGCAGTTTTTTCCCTGCTGCTGGCGGCAAGTGGAATCTGCCAGAAGGCATCTTTTAAATCCACACTTGAGATAAAGTGTGTATCACCGAGTCGACTGAGCAAGCCCTCAATGTGTGGAAGTGGATAGGCGTCTTTCACTGTGAGTGCATTAAGCTTGCGAGCATCCAGGCACAATCTACATTTTTCGCCTTTACGCACAAAGGCTACTCGATTATTCCACGGACTTTCGCTCGGCTCAATAACTCCCAATGAAAGCATCCTATCCAGCTCCGCGAACATGAGTTTCTGTACAGCTGGCGAAACAGGATAATGTTTATCTTTAACTGGTACCGCATTGCCCGTGTCTATATAATGCTCTTCTAGAGGAGTTTTCCCTAGACCCTTCTTCGTAAAACACGGAAACTTTTCTACGACGGCGTCGAGCTGTTTTCGCTGCTCCGATGTCAGCACCTGCATTTTCGGTAGCACGGTGTTAAGTATTTCTTCCTCTAACGCGATATTGTTTGTTGCAATGCTATCAATATTGAGCTGCATCAGACTAAATTTTTTTATAAAATCGACTCCCAAAAACAATTCTCTTTTTAGTGATGGCGTAAGATAAAAAGTAATTTCTTGTTCTCTATTGTCAAATTTAATGCTTGCTTTTACTCTACCTATTATAGAGTGCATCCGTCCATCTGCAGTCTTATGGCGTTTTCGTTTCTACCAAAAAATGTTGCCTTTTCATTGCCCTTGCCTTTTTTCGTGTTCGATTCTAAAATAAGTGCAAACGGGTGAGTAAATTCTGTGTTCGTTTCTTAAAATGTCACACTCAAAGAGGGCAAAAAAGGCGCATTTTCTGACCTGCAAACTTTTTCAGGGTAGATGATTGCCCTGCATATCAGCTGTTTTTAAAACGATAATATTATCACATGCGTGCGTTAGACAAGGATGGTTATATTCGTTTATTTAAGTTGACATTTTTCGAGTAGGCAAAAACATGCACTTTTACAGGGTTGCGGGCATCGAAACACATCGAAAACATTTTGCACTGCGACAGGGCAACATTTTTTGGTAGAAACGAAAACGCCATTAACAAAAGATTTAAACTTAAAAATTGGCAATTTACACTTTTCTACAAATTCAACGCAGTTCTTTCCTAAGCATGACACCGTGGCTCCACTGTCTAATAATCCTTCAATGCTGTGACCATTTATTTCTATTTTGGTATAAAACCTGCTATCTTCGCCCTCATACAGTTCTGAAGCGGAAACTTCCCTAATCTGTCTTTTTCTAATACAATATCTACACCTTGCTTTCTCGATTCTGGTTGGTTTATCTGAGAATATTTTTCGCCTAGCCTCTTCATATGCTTGTCGCCTAACATGAAATGGTCGGATTTCTTTAACTTTGACCTCCGTTGAATTCGGTACATTGTGATTTTTCAATACTCTAATATTTTCTACAGTCTCGGCCTTTTTGTCCTCTCCTAGTCAATTGGAATCTTCCAAGGTCTGTGTTTGAATCGAGCGTGATTCGAGTCGAGCGTTTGTGTAAATTGGCTTCACGTGTCCCTGACATTTCGGACACTTAGGTGTAACTACTCCATCCGCTCCACATCTAAAACAAAAAATTCGCCTGGTGGTCGAGGTGCATTCCATGAAGTTGTGACCAGGCTGTTTGCAGTTCCAACACTGGAGAATCCGTGAAGACGTTACCGCATCGATATTGAACGTTTGTTCGGAAAAATCCGGGTTTATATCCAACTCATGTATTTGAGCAGTACGTGGCACGTGTTGACGCGGTGGCTGTTGGTATGCTTGACGCTGATAATTAAGATGAGCTTCAGCCTTTTTGCATGCTTTACAAAACTCCGTCAATCCATCTATGCGCATAGCGAATAAAAGCTGAGCCATCTCCTTCCGCAGATTGCTTCGCATTATTTCGACCAAATCCTGCTCTGCCAGTGGACTACGCTGCTGATTCCTCAACGTCAATACCGATTGGTAAAAGTCATCAAATGTTTCCTCACGCTGTTGCCTTCGATCCATTATTTGTCGTTGGATTTCAAAATCACTTTCATGTCTTTTAAATTGGGCCACTAGAGCCTCCCGCAGTACGTGCCAACTTGGTATTCGATTTAGGCGACGGAATCCCCAAAAACCATTGAGCTGCGTTTCCAGTTAACAAGCTATGAAAATTACGGATCACCTCCGGCCAAGGATATCTATAGTCATAGCACAAAGTTTCTACGCGGAAAACGAATTCATCCACAGTTATGGATTTAGTTGTGCCATCGAACTTGAACCCCCATTTATCCATTTCCACTCGCCTTGGTGACTCTGACTGTTGATATTGCGCCGCTGGCACCTGCATGTGTTGTGAATACACGAAGTCGTTTGGATAATGGATAGGTGGTACTGTTCGAGGTTTTTGTGTATGATTTCGAATTCTAGTTGTATTAGCTGTAGGCTGAGTAAACACTTGTAGCTGCTGCCTATTTGACGGTTGTTGTCGGTGCGGTTGCGAAGAATACTGATCTTGCTGAAGATGGTTCCGATTATCAGGTGTTCCAGTAGCTAAATTTTGCTCCAGGCGACCTGGCCATGCTTGTGAGTCTAGAGAAGGAGGTGGTGGTGGTGGTACGCTAGGTATGTTAGACGCTGCTGGTCGACTCTCTGAATGTTGAGGTGTCATGGATCCTAAGCTTTCAGCTATCAGCTGAGGTACCAAAATTCGTAACCGTTCCTCCACTCCACTCATCAGATCCACCTGAGCTAATCCTACCGTTGATTTGATGTAATCCCTGATGTTGGTGTTCATACCACTAGCAGTGTACTGGCCTTGTGTCCTTCCTGACGTTCGGTCTCTAATATTTCCCTGCGCTCCTGTACGTTAAGGGCCGTTAAGTTACTGAATTCTGGAGATGTTATACTACTATTTGACAAATCGAGTTCATCCGAAGTAACTCTACGAGCGGGCTGTTGCAAATTCTGCATAGCTATTGCGGTTGTGATGGTTGTGGTGGCTATTGTTGTAGTTAAAATTGGAATATTAGGTCTAGCTGTAGTAACTTTTGGTATTGTTCCCGTCTCCATTGTTGTTGTTTGAGTCTGGCTTAAGTTGGATATGGCAAAAGAGTTGGCTTCGCTATTTTCTGCCATTTGTCTTTGTTTACGGGTATTTACCATTATTTACCGTAACGCGGTCAAAAAAAAAAAAAATCAGAAAACCAAAAAAAATAAAATCAAAATGTTGGAGTGGTAATCAGCAAGATGTCGATGAAAATTCGGGTATAAAACAATTTATATAAAAAAATAATATTAAAAAAAAGGAATACAAAAAAAAAAATAATGTAACCAAGATTAAATTATAAAATTATTATAAAATACAAATATTACCAGATAATCACCTGCCTGGAATTATCCAGGGGTTATTGCTAGAAATACTGAATAAAAAAATAAAAAAATATCCAAAGCTTCAAAGAAACACTTAGCGTTTTAATTAAGTCTCTTTTAATTGATAATATAATATAGTATATTTACTGTATATAAACTGTAAATCATAAATAATAGAAATATTTTGTATATAAACTGTAAATCATAAGTGATAGAAATATTTTGTATATAAACTGTCAATCATAAATAATAGAAAGATTTTCATAAGGTATAAACGATAAAAATAAGGAAAGAATAAAAAATCAAAAATAAGTTATTGTTGAATAAATGGTACAAAAATTTGCGGAAAACTGTAATTTTAAATGGTGGCGTAAAACATCGAGAGTGGCGTAACAAGAAAAATACAAAAAAATTTAAAGAGACCAGCGATTTTTCCTCCGACTCGGAGCTTTTTTCGAAAACATAAACCTTTTTCACTAACTGCTGAGTCATCTCTGGCATAGTTAGATCGTTGTTAGGTAATATGTTTGCTCTTTTAAACGAGGCGGAGTGTTCTACAAAAATCAAAATAATTATTAGTAGTATGTCGACGTTTCAGGAGATTCTCCTCCGAATCGGAGCACCCTTTTCGTTACCCGAACGACTATTCGTGTTATTTCCTGTCTTGGTGTTCGGTGGCTCTTACACGATACGGAGTGTAATTCAAAAAATCAAAACAATTATTATATTTTTCATATGCTGAGCCGTCCCAGTCATACTTAGGGTTCACTCTCTGGTGAGGTCTTTTTCCTTTGGATCGGAGCGGCTATGCGGCACCCGAACGACACCCATTATCTCCCGGTTTGGCGTTCGGTGATCTCTACGAAACAAAGTGTTACACAAAACAAAAACGACAAGATAATATTCTGACATGGATAGTATGCTGAGCCCTCTCAGTCATACTAAGGTTCACCATTCAGTGTGGCGACGTCGTCTCCTCCGAATCGGAGCGGCTATGCGACGCCCGGACGACCACCAAATATCTCCCGGTCTGGCATCCGGTGTTCTCCACGAAACGGAGTGTTCTTTACAAAAAAAAAAAAAATTACTTGAATAGTATGCTGAGCCCTCTCAGTCATACTTTGGGTTCACCAGGTGGTGAGGTAAAACAGCCGCCCAATCTGGGAACAGAAACTGACCAACACGCCGCCCACTGTGGATCAGACGCGTGTTGGATTCACTAGGGTCCGCGGGGTCGTTAATCCCGTCATCCTCCTAAGGCCCTAAGAGAATGCCCCTGCAATCAAAAAAAACTAATGGTGTTTATGGAAACTGTAAAGCAAAAAAAAATGTATGTGTACTCTGTTAATCTTCAAACACTCGTCGCAACTACAGTCGTGGTTCTGAGACCTTAGCGCTGCAGGACTTACGCGTGTTTGTCGATCACACGTGTAAACTTAGGACTAAAAACTAAAACAATGAAATATCCTTACTGACTAAACCCTAGCCCGTCATCAAACCTCTCCAAGGATCATGCGTCGCAACAACAGTCGTGGTTCTGAGACCTTAGCGCTGCAGGACTTACGCATCATCTTTGGAAATATTCAATGCACGATAACGCCCTAGATTTCAGACTCGACCCAATAGATACGTCGCAACAACAGTCGTGGTTCTTAGACCATAGCGCTGCAGCACTTACGTATCTTCTGAGACAGCTGATTCCAAAAGCCAATCTACCTCCCAAAGGTTACATTTCCATTTAAAGAACACGTCGCAACAGTAGTCGTGGTTCACAGACCTTATCGCTACAGGACTTACGCGTCTTTAAAACTTCCATGGCCTCCCTGAGTTGGTAAATTCCAAAGTGACAAGCAAGAAAAAAAAAATTTACATTTTATATTTGGACACGCAAGAAAATCTAGCATTGGTTTTATGCTGAGTCACCTCAGTCACAATTGGTTTCACCATTCGGTGAGAAGGTACAGCCGCCCACTGTGGGTACAGACGCTGACCAACACGCCGCCCACTGTGAATCAGACGCGTGTTGGATTCACTAGAGTTCGCGGGGTCGTTAATCCCGTCATCTTCCTAAGGCCCTAAAAAGATGCTCCTGCATGCAAAAGAAACTTAAAAAAACTTCGAGGACCTAATCGGGTCAAACGTTGGCTAAATAACAAAATATTCAAACCCACATCGGGTAAATCTTAAAAACCAAAACATTCAGACCTTTTCGGGCCCCACGTTGGGCGCCAATTCTGTCATGTGCACCTTACTGTGTGTACATACTTATGATGCACACACCCTGTCAATCGTTCTGGCTTGCTGGTACGCTGGCGTATGCGCGGCTAAGGCTTGTCGGATGTGGGGTGGTGTCCTTGCCAGACTCGACTGACGGCAGGGCCAGACACGAATGAAATCGTACCAGTCTTACCTTTACAAAAAAATATAGACACGACAAATCACGCTAGCCACACCAGAACCGAAACCCCGAAATCGACCGTTCCTCTAACGGAACCATCACTGGCCTCTATGGTGGTCGATGCCTCGATGGCATTGCATCGACTTGGCTACCCTCCCCTTTTGGCTAAATGCCAACCATGGTGACCATTTTGCCTGTAAAATTTCTAGGTCACCCCAAAAAAATACCATACTTACGCCGACTCCGTCTTGTTTATGCCACCCTTAAGCGCGTCTACTGTGTCATAATGAAATTATGCAAAAAACTCAAGGTTATATTAACGTATATAACATATTATAATAATTTTATTCTAAAGTTTTATTTTAAACTTACAGTTTTATGTTAGTCTTAGTTCTTTCCCGATTTTAATAAAGAAAAAAAACATGAAATATTGATTATAAGCTGAATTCAGCAAGGGTTACATATTCGCTCTTTAATGGTGCAAATAACAATTTTTAGTTCCAAAATATTTATAAAATCCCTTACAGTAAGACCGGAAAATATAGTAAGTACACAAAATAAGTTAAACATTTTTTTTTTTTAAACTGCAAATTCCAAAATACAAATATAAATAGTTTTGAAGTTTCAATAAATCACAAAAACAAAAATGCCTAAAAATATGCTATGAAATTTATCAAAAAAAACAAGCGTTCCGCACTCTCATTTTATGGAATCAAGTTATCGTAATTTAGTTTGATTTCTTCATTTTGGTTTTAATTTTTAAGTATTTTTTTTTTTTGTATTTTTGTATTAATTTTCAATTCTATATATTGTTTTTAGATCTAAAATCTTATTTTGTTTTTTATTTTTACGTTTGTTCTTTTTTTTATGTATCTGTGTGTGCGTAGCGTCGGTGGTACCACTTGTGGGTCGTATTCGCCCAGGGTTGCACAGTCGCCATTTATCGACGATCTTTCCAAAGTATCCGGTGTGTAAACATTTTTTACAACCCAGACACGAGATTGCCATATCAGATTGACGTTGATTGCGTGGTCCACGCCAGATGGCGTTAGTATAAACTAACTTACCATGGGTATTCACGCCTAAAGTGGCCCTGACAACATTAGCAGAAAAAATATTGGTTATGCTTATTAAAAAGATGTCATGGCATCTCGAGATATCCAAGCTACCCAAATGTGATACCCAATCAATGTCATTAATGAGCTTATTTTGGTACTTCCTTTATTTAAGTATTTCTCACACTTTCCTGTCTGAAAAATTTTCATTGGGAATTCTCAATAACCAATCTTGTAAAAGCTTTAAAGTGCTGCCACATTACTACAGTGAAAGTAAAACTTTAATTGTTTGGCAACACCAAAAGAAAAATACATAAAGCCCGTATGATACTTAATTTTTTCCTCAAATTTGAATAAATTGAAAATGAATTTAGAAGAGTTGAAATATAGCGCAAGCGTAAATTCAATTGGTCTGAGTGGATAAGCATATAGTACGAATTAGAGAAAAAATGTGGAATGGACTGTATTTTTAATGCATTGTTATTGACGTTTCTCTCAATTCGTCGTTCTATCCTATTCTCGCATAGTATATTAGAATTGTGTAAAACATTTATTGTCCTGCCCACGCGCCACTTGTTTTCAGTAAGAAAAATTGGACAAAAAAATTAAGTATCATACGGGCCTTATACTATGTTCACACTGGAAGCTAAATGCGCATTTAAAGCTTAATTCGCATTTATTTCATTAATGCTTCTCTAAATGCGCATTTACCCATAGAAAATTCTGTCAAGTTAATTCACTTAAATGCTACTTCTAATGAGCATTTAGCAGTTTGCGACCCTGATTCGATATTCGAAAAACTGCTACTCGCTACTTTTTGCTCATATCTGACTTGAACTCGTTTCATTAGTTGTCAATTTTGTTTACTGTCAGATGACACCTTACTGTGTGTACATACTTATGATGCACACACCCTGTCAATCGTTCTGGCTTGCTGGTACGCTGGCGTATGCGCGGCTAAGGCTTGTCGGATGTGGGGTGGTGTCCTTGCCAGACTCGACTGACGGCAGGGCCAGACACGAATGAAATCGTACCAGTCTTACCTTTACAAAAAAATATAGACACGACAAATCACGCTAGCCACACCAGAACCGAAACCCCGAAATCGACCGTTCCTCTAACGGAACCATCACTGGCCTCTATGGTGGTCGATGCCTCGATGGCATTGCATCGACTTGGCTACCCTCCCCTTTTGGCTAAATGCCAACCATGGTGACCATTTTGCCTGTAAAATTTCTAGGTCACCCCAAAAAAATACCATACTTACGCCGACTCCGTCTTGTTTATGCCACCCTTAAGCGCGTCTACTGTGTCATAATGAAATTATGCAAAAAACTCAAGGTTATATTAACGTATATAACATATTATAATAATTTTATTCTAAAGTTTTATTTTAAACTTACAGTTTTATGTTAGTCTTAGTTCTTTCCCGATTTTAATAAAGAAAAAAAACATGAAATATTGATTATAAGCTGAATTCAGCAAGGGTTACATATTCGCTCTTTAATGGTGCAAATAACAATTTTTAGTTCCAAAATATTTATAAAATCCCTTACAGTAAGACCGGAAAATATAGTAAGTACACAAAATAAGTTAAACATTTTTTTTTTTTAAACTGCAAATTCCAAAATACAAATATAAATAGTTTTGAAGTTTCAATAAATCACAAAAACAAAAATGCCTAAAAATATGCTATGAAATTTATCAAAAAAAACAAGCGTTCCGCACTCTCATTTTATGGAATCAAGTTATCGTAATTTAGTTTGATTTCTTCATTTTGGTTTTAATTTTTAAGTATTTTTTTTTTTTGTATTTTTGTATTAATTTTCAATTCTATATATTGTTTTTAGATCTAAAATCTTATTTTGTTTTTTATTTTTACGTTTGTTCTTTTTTTTATGTATCTGTGTGTGCGTAGCGTCGGTGGTACCACTTGTGGGTCGTATTCGCCCAGGGTTGCACAGTCGCCATTTATCGACGATCTTTCCAAAGTATCCGGTGTGTAAACATTTTTTACAACCCAGACACGAGATTGCCATATCAGATTGACGTTGATTGCGTGGTCCACGCCAGATGGCGTTAGTATAAACTAACTTACCATGGGTATTCACGCCTAAAGTGGCCCTGACAACATTAGCAGAAAAAATATTGGTTATGCTTATTAAAAAGATGTCATGGCATCTCGAGATATCCAAGCTACCCAAATGTGATACCCAATCAATGTCATTAATGAGCTTATTTTGGTACTTCCTTTATTTAAGTATTTCTCACACTTTCCTGTCTGAAAAATTTTCATTGGGAATTCTCAATAACCAATCTTGTAAAAGCTTTAAAGTGCTGCCACATTACTACAGTGAAAGTAAAACTTTAATTGTTTGGCAACACCAAAAGAAAAATACATAAAGCCCGTATGATACTTAATTTTTTCCTCAAATTTGAATAAATTGAAAATGAATTTAGAAGAGTTGAAATATAGCGCAAGCGTAAATTCAATTGGTCTGAGTGGATAAGCATATAGTACGAATTAGAGAAAAAATGTGGAATGGACTGTATTTTTAATGCATTGTTATTGACGTTTCTCTCAATTCGTCGTTCTATCCTATTCTCGCATAGTATATTAGAATTGTGTAAAACATTTATTGTCCTGCCCACGCGCCACTTGTTTTCAGTAAGAAAAATTGGACAAAAAAATTAAGTATCATACGGGCCTTATACTATGTTCACACTGGAAGCTAAATGCGCATTTAAAGCTTAATTCGCATTTATTTCATTAATGCTTCTCTAAATGCGCATTTACCCATAGAAAATTCTGTCAAGTTAATTCACTTAAATGCTACTTCTAATGAGCATTTAGCAGTTTGCGACCCTGATTCGATATTCGAAAAACTGCTACTCGCTACTTTTTGCTCATATCTGACTTGAACTCGTTTCATTAGTTGTCAATTTTGTTTACTGTCAGATTGTTTTGCTTAGGCTGTGTGCCAATCGGAAACTTTTGACTCGGATTGATACTCAGGGTATGGTATAAATTTTGACAAGAGGGAAGAGAATTTTTGACACAAGCGAAAATTAAAAAAAAATGTGCGTGTCAGCTACGACGCGCGATTGGAGTTTACTTCTTATTGATTGCCTTGGAATTTTATATAATCATGTGCAATAGTCAAAGTGGTTAAATATATAAACTCATCATGCATTAACAGTAAACATTATTAATTTCATTACCAAAATGTAATGACGTTACCAACAACTGTGGCAGTAAAATTTAAATAACTAAAACTCGAAACGTAAAAAATTGAAGTAAAATTTTTTACAAATCGTGATGATTGAACAAAATCTAGACGTAACCAGTGTTCTTCCACAAAACCTTAAATATAAATTAAGGTTTTCTCTCAAAATTTTATATTAATATGAAATCCATTAAAGTTTCAATGACCCAGCCTAGACCTCAGATAGTCCAGTTACATCCGCATGACCACAAAATCATCCATTTATGTCTAAATGCTTCGTAGAATTCAAAAAAGTGACAATGACCTAAGAAAATCCCATTGCGTCCGATTGGCTATAGAATCATAAAGTTTGTTCGAAACGTCTCATGGAACCCATAAAAGTACCAATGACCCGTCTATGACCTTAGATAATCCCATTGCATCCGATTGGCCATAGAATCATTCATTTTGGTCCAAATTTTCCATGGAACCCATAAAAGTTTCAATGACCCGCCTGTGACCTCAAATAATCTCATTGCATCCGATTGGCCATAGAATCATCCATTTTCGTCCAAATGTTCAATGGAACCCACAAAAGACACAATGACCCGCCTGTGACCTCAGATAATCCCATTGCATCCTATTGGCCATATAATCACCCATTTTGGTCCAAATATTCCATGGAACCCATAAGAGTTCCAATGACCCGCCTGTGAGCTCAGATAATCCTATTGCATCCGATTGGCCATAGAATCATCCATTTTGGTCCAAATGTCCCATGGAACCCAAACAAGTTCCAATGACCCGCCTGTGACCTCAGATAATCCCATTGCATCCTATTGGCCATAGAATCATACATTTTGGTCCAAATATTCCATGGAACCATTAAAAGTTCCAATGACCCGCCTGTGACCTCAAATAATCTCATTGCATCCGATTGGCCATAGAATCATCCATTTTCGTCCAAATGTTCCATGGAACCCACAAAAGACACAATGACCCGCCTGTGACCTCAGATAATCCCATTGCATCCGATTGGCCATAGAATCATCCATTTTCGTCCAAATGTTCCATGGAACCCACAAAAGACACAATGACCCGCCTGTGACCTCAGATAATCCCATTGCATCCTATTGGCCATATAATCACCCATTTTGGTCCAAATATTCCATGGAACCCATAAGCGTTCCAATGACCCGCCTGTGACCTCAGATAATCCCATTGCATCCTATTGGCCATATAATCACCCATTTTGGTCCAAATATTCCATGGAACCCATAAGAGTTCCAATGACCCGCCTGTGACCTCAGATAATCCTATTGCATCCGATTGGCCATAGAATCATCCATTTTGGTCCGAATGTCCCATGGAACCCAAAAAAGTTCCAATGACCCGCCTGTGACCTCAGATAATCCCATTGCATCCTATTGGCCTTAGAATCATACATTTTGGTCCAAATATTCCATGGAACCATTAAAAGTTCCAATGACCCGCCTGTGACCTCAAATAATCTCATTGCATCCGATTGGCCATAGAATCATCCATTTTCGTCCAAATGTTCCATGGAACCCACAAAAGACAAAATGACCCGCCTGTGACCTCAGATAATCCCATTGCATTCGATTGGCCATAGTATCACCCATTTTGGTCCAAATGTTCCATGGAACCCATAAAAGTTCCAATGACTCCCCTGTCAACTCCATGGATTCCATGGAATCCATTAAAGTGCCAATGACCCGCCTGTGCCCTCAGATAATCCCATTGCATCCGAATGGCCATAGAATCATCCACTTTTGTCCAAATTCTCCAGTGCCAATGAACTGCCTGTGACCTTAGATAATTCCATTACATTCGATTGGCCAAGCATAACGCAAAAATAGTTGAAAATTCAACCATAACGCAAAAATAGTTGAAAATTCAAACGTAACGAAATATAGTTGAAAATTTGACTTTACCCCCTTTGCAAATCGATTCTAAAGGAGTAAACTCCAAAAAAGCATGTTTTAGTTGCACTGAAGTTTGGAAAAATTAAGAGGAGGGTTGTGTAAAATATATAAGCTACATTATTTTGACTTTTTTTTCTGAGAAAATAGTATTGCTTGATGATTTTTCTGGATGCTGTTAATATTCAGAATATATTAATTTTTTATTAAAGCAATGTGCGGGCGGTGGTGTAGTGCTCAAAATGTAATGTATATAAGGATTTATAAATATAATTATAGAGTATAAATATACAGTATTTTGGATTTTGAAAATTTTAGCTTCAGGTAAATTGCACACAAATGGGGAAATAAAATAAGAGCCACACATTATTAAACAAAGAGCCGCACATGCCTATTGATGGTTTACAGTATTTTTCCGGCAGGTCTTTTCTCCAATATAATTTTTTTTTTAAATTAGTCCTTTTTGTTATTCGGTTTAAGCAATTCTGTCCAAAAATAAATGACAGCCGTCCAAACTTTTCCAATGGTATATTGATAACGAAGATTGTATAAGAAATAATGGAGTTATTTGAAGTTTTGTGAAAATAATCTAAAAAAAATACATGAAAACATTATTATCACTAATGCAATTGCAAATATTTTCAAATTTTCGATGCAGATTGAACGAACTTTTTCAGGCCTATAACTTGAGACAGTTTATTTGCTTACAACAATTACACTTATTAATATATACATATACGTAAAACATGATTTTTTGAGGTTTTTTTGCAAAATGGTTTAGCTTACTGACGGATTTCATTATAAACAAAATATTTTGGGAATCACCGTAAAATACATCAAGGTTAATTTTAGAATGGGTAAAACTGGAACTTTTTTTCAAAGCACGTGTTCAAATTTTGTATGGTTTACTAAAAATTTGCAACTTCGGGTGTTGCAAGGTCAAGACTAAGTGAGATTTTTTCGGAGTGCGTGTTAAGTTTTAAGGTTTTTAGGTTCGGTGGACAAAATTTTAGCACTGCTTCTGATTTTTTTTTTCATTAGTATATTTTATAAATGGAATTAAATGATATCAAAAACATGTTGAATAAAAATAATTATGAATAAATCGATGGTTAAGTACACTAAACTGATAAGTGAAAAATTTTACATGTGCAGAAACGTCGATTTTGTTTTTACATTTCAATACATTTCAGAACAAATTACTAATTTGACCTACATATGTACTGAGAAGCATTCATTGGTTATGCATTTTCAACAAATTAACACAATATAGATATTATATTGACGACGACCTATTTTTGTCAAAAGACCCAATGTTTTTTTGTTTGATTTTTATACATGTTTACACAACTATTGCTTTAATAATCTTATTTTACGCAAAGCAACAGTATTTATTAAACATATATAATTTTGAATAAAAAAAATTAGAAAACGCAGCAGTTAACTTTTCATGCATCATTTGGCACAGTAAAAATGAAAATTCAATTTCAATAGACAGAAATTTTATTCAACTTAGAATTTTCCTTCCTACCACGAGTGAAAAGTTTCCGATTGGCACACTTGTCAATTCATGTTCGCATACTTGTCAATTTAAATTCGCATTTTACGCTTCTCCCTAATGTGAACACTTGACATTTGGTTGAATTTTCGAACTTCTAAATGCGCATTTAGAAATGAGTGTGAACGTACTATAAGAGAGAGGGAAAATAAAGTTGTACTGGTACGAAAAAGCTGGTACTTCGTATCAAAAAACTTAAAAGGTATTCAAAATGGTACGATAGTGCGTACTTATGCAACTTTGATGACAACAGCATAGGTAAAAATTATTATTCAGTGCATTCAGCAGAAAATTTGCTACGTAGCTGCTAAACAACTTTCCGGCTGAATGGTATGTAGCATAAACCGCTCAAACAACATGTTCCCTAAGCGGTCGCCATCTTAGGTAGCGAAAATTTTTTATGCTACGGGACTTCCGTTTTATCTCTTAACCATGGAGGGTGTAAATCTCCAATTAAAAAAATAAATTCATTTTAATTAATAGCATCATAAAAAGTATCGAAGTGTTTTAAGTAAAAATACAGTCAGTGGCACGGGAGTCCCATTTCGATCTTTTGAGATGTTATCATTCACATCATAAAACACATGATAAAACATAGTGAGAGCGTTCGAGTTTTCGATAAGCAATCACACACATTTGATAATAAATTTTAACAAAGGCCATAATAAGAACTTCGTGTTCATGATGGCCTTTTCCTAAGTATACGTACTACTCGGCAAAGAATAGTATTTTAAGAAGAAGAAAAAGAAGATTTTATGCAACCTCGGTTGAGTGCTTTACGCTCACTTCATTTTGACAAATGATCAATCAGTTTGTTAGAAATTTGACATTTCGCAAAAAAAACCCATTCAGCAGAAAGTATCACTTTATGCTACTTCGCTACCTGAGCGCTTTTTTGGATTGAATGCATTCATCTGATCTATTACTGAGTTTCCATGGCGAGTTCCCAGGCAGAACGGTAACTGTTATATAACTGGTTATTTATCACGAGCGCTAATAAAAAGTGCGTTACCTCCATATAAAATTTTCCATACAAAGGTTGTTACCTTTGTTCAGACGTCGGGCAAAAGGTAACGTGCTTTTTTGTATACGTGTGATGATGATGATGATGATGAGGTGTCTTTCTAACACCTACGTTTTTTCATACAAAAAGACTATTAGCTGCACTTTGCACACCAATAGAAAATTACATAAGGAAAATTAAACAAACCCAGCCGTTTATAAAAGTTTAATATTTGCTGCTGCGAGACGCTTCTTCTGCGTGGCGTAGTGGTTAGAGCTCTGACTTCTAATGAAAAGATGCTTTGGTACGAGTGTCAAAGAAAATAAACACATTTTTTAAATTTTATTTTGCATTTTATATTTTTTCGACTTTATTTTTTTTAATATTTTTAAAACTAATCTAAAATATTTTTTAATTGCATTAAATCGTCTATTAATAATAAAACTAGATAAAGAATACAATTAATTTTATTTAAAATATATATATATTACAGACATAAAAGTATCTATTAAACAACACAAACATAAAAGCACATACAAAAAAATGAAATTTACAAAAAAAAGGTGCGGAAACAAAATTTCAATATGCAGATTCCATTAAATTCACTTCTATATTTCAATATTCTATCACTTCTTTTTTAAAATTTTTCTTTTAATTTAATTTAATTTTATGTCTTTAACAAATCTTCCTGAGCTGGCGTTGTTTTTGGTGTTTTAATTTATTTTTATATTTCCTCGTTAAAGAAAATAAGAAATATATACAAATATAACCTTCCTTGTTTAACATCAATAAACAATGTATGAGTATATTAGTAATCAACAAAATTTATTTTCGTTGTGTTTGTAAACTTGTTAGCGCTGTCTAGCTGGGTTAACTCTGGGTCTGGGTTTTCGTTGAGTTGACAACATGACTTTGCTGACTCGATAGTGTTTCCATGCACAACACCGAGTCGAGTTGAACTTGTCAATTCTTTTTTGTATTTTTTGTTATATTTTGACTAGTTTCTGTGGCACTCCAAAAAACTCTTGCGTTCGACATTTTAATATTTTTGTTAATATAAAAATTTTCATTATTTTTCAATATTAATGACAGCAATCACTTTGACAGATAGAACATAATTAAATCTTAAAAGTATCGTGGAGTTTCGTAGATGTAACGAAACTCAACTCAACTCGCGTTTCCATAGCGAGTTAACCCTGAGTAAACACCGAGTTAACTCGCCATGGAAACTCAGTAGGGGAGAGTCGTCCCCGTTGTCTCAAGTACTAGTTGTCAATGCCGATATCTTTTGATTCAACACGTTAGCGAGTTGAATATCAATGCAATCTATACGCTATTGCAATGTCTAGCATCCCAAGAAAGTTTAAGGTCCGTTAGTTTTGATTTGCAAACATTAAAAGAGATTTAAGAAACTAAGTTGGATTTGTGTATTTTTATATTTTTTTAAAATTTGTGTTTTAACAAATAGAAGTGTGTTGTATTCAACTTCAAATAAATTTCCAATACAATTAATATTATATTTTGCAAATACTTATGAATTTTTAGATAAAACTTTATATTTAAATTTACAGAACATTGTTTACATTTTTTTCCAAATGGTACAGGTTTTCACAGCGCTTGTGGGGCTTGTTGTCACATATAGTTTTATATAACCATTTTGAAAGTATTCTATGTTTTATTTGAATTTGAGGAAATTGCCAAGAAATCGCAAACGCCTAACAAACCGAGGTCGGACATCTTCAGATATCATGTTGCAAGCTGAATACTTCTAGTATCAACGAAGATAACGTGGATTCACTATGTGTAGTTTGTTGTCAAGCGTCAAATCCAATAACAATTGTCGTCAATGCTTAAAATGCAAACGTAATGCATTGAAAGTGATAGTTTGATAAATTGCTGCTTAAATTGTGTTTCGGACTGTGGCAGCAATGACGATTAAGAAGTGTGACAACGGGGACTACGCATTGGGACAACTAACCCCACGAGTGGGGTAACTTGTCACAGACGAGTTATATTTTTTATCAAGGAAATTTTTTTATCTATTTTAAAATAATATACGTTTTTCATATCAGGATTGAAGAATAAATGAATTTTGAATTTATGTTTTAAAGTTTTGCAGTGGAATTATTGTTTGATTTGTGGGAGTTACAGCGGTTCATTCAAATTTTGTGACAACTAGTACCACTCTCCCCTATAAAGCATAGTATCATTAACGAAGTAGTGTTGGGACAGAACGTACTCATTTTGGAAGTACCATAAATGTCAAAATCGGTCATTTTGACGAATGCAGACAAAGCAAACTTGCCGTAGCAAACAAACAAATCTAAATTCAATTGAACATTGTGTTGTGCTAAGTGCAAGTTATATATCATATTTTCGTTGTGATACTATTTTATAATAACAATAAACTAGATTAAAACAAAAATAATAAAATAACCGAGGAATAACAGTGACTTCAAGGTGTTTGCTGCGAATTCTTCCAAGAGGTCCGAGTTTAAGCAGCAGCAACGGTGACTGCAAACTACTTGTAATGAATCGCAGTTTATTTAATTTGCACATTTATTTTTATTTATTATTACTTTAACAATAACAATAAAAAATATATTCAAAGCGAAAAATCACAATTATCTTCATTTATTTAACATAAAAATGCGAGAGTTGGTAGCGGATCGTTGTTTACATTTTGCCTATCCTTAGCTTTCTACTCGTTCGTAGATTTTGCATGAGCTGTGAACAGCAGTGTCAGATGAATATACCTCAAAAATTACCTTATTCTCGCATTTAATTCTCTCAAATTACTACACGTCAAAAATACCTCACATTACCTCAAAATCGTGCAAATTACCACAAAATTACCGCAAGTCAATAAAATACCTCAATGTTGCTCACATTAAGCGGTGTGTATAGCAATGTATGAAATTATTTAACGAAAGTAAACCTAAATTGCAACATATTAATTAACAACAATTAATAAAACAATAATTTTCATAATAATTCAGTTCTTCAACACTCGAGGACTATCGCCTGGGTGGAATTCACCCATAAGGCTGAACTTCTTGGAGAAGTATATAATTTTTCATGAAAATCATCACTAAATTATAATATAATCCACATTTGAATGTTTATTGATGTAAAGAAGCATTATGTACTCGTTTGAACTAAGGTGATATTTACATAAAGCTTTTGCAGTTTATTAAAAGGCTTGAGTGGTTTACACCCTCGATAGGAATGGCGTTTCAAAATTGTGGGTGTTTTTCACCCACGATAGTAATCAGTAATGAAATATTTTAGATGATTGCTAATATATAAAAACAAAAGAAATCACTAATATTTGAAAAAGTCACACCTACTCTCTCTATACGTACTGCTATGAATAAACTTTGTCAGATACGAACTAATCTATGATGATATATTTAGTAGCTGTAATGAGTAACTAAAATTTGTAAGTATTTTGCGCCTAAAATGTAAAAAATACTTTAAACTTACAGAGTTTAAGAATAACTATGCGACAATGATCTTTTTCTTCGAGACATAATTATTTTGTTTTTCACATTGCTATCAGAAATTATTTATGGTCTTTTGTTGTTAAATATCGAAAACAGTTTAAACACAAACAAACTACCAACAAGAATGCATCAACAAGCGCATTCACTCAGTTAACCTTTACTGTGCACATTTCATTCACGCGTACTTCTTTCTACCACAGCAGGTAAAACTCTCGTTTTGGTAATGTGAGATATTTTGTAGTAATTTCGGTATTTTTTATCTCTCGCGTGGGAAATATCGCACATGTAAAAATTTTCTCGCATGAGAATTTTTCTCACATAAAGCGATGATTTTTACTTTCTCCGCAGTCATAGATGCCAGTTTCGTGTGATAAATCACTTTTCGTGATTTTTTGAGGGCTGCGGGACAATGTGTGATTTCTGAAATGAAGCGAGTGATATTTCACTCTTTCACTAATTGCTCTTGTATGCTGTAAAATTGAAATTCCTTCCGAGTGATTTTCTGTTCTGTGTGTGATTTTTGCGTGATTTTCTGTTCTGTGTGTGTGATTTTGAACGAATTTTTTTCCAAGTGCGTGATTTTTTTGCTGTGAGTGTCACACGAGTGATTTTTACATATATGTTGTGTGATTTAGTGATTTCGGGTGTGAATTTTGGTTGGAATCTATGCCCGCAGTATCTTTCAAGAGCTCAAAAAATACCGAAATTTATCGTACAAATCTGGTAATGCTGGCTGTGAACCTCGTTTTGACAATCACTGTAAGCTCCTCCCCACCATGCTATTACATTCAGTGCATTCAGCAGAAAATTTGCTACGTAGCTGCTACACAACTTTCCGGCTCAATGGTATGTAGCTATACCGCTCACACAACATGTTCCCTGAGCGGTCACCATCTTAGGTAGCGAAAATATTGCCACGATTACGATTTCCGGGGCGCCGCGATTTGAATATGTTTTCTGGTAGAGAACAAGAAAAAAACATGATTCGCCGAACAAAAAATCGATAGCTCTATTAGTTATCGAGTTATCGATTTTTTAAAAAATTTTTTTAAAAAGATCTGTTCAAAAAAACATCTATACATCTTTACCGTTACTCAATGGATCTTTAAGATTGATATATCATTTGAAAGGTCATTTTTATAAAAATATATTTGTTATATATATCATTGCTACAATATTGTTAGTTTTATAAGCGAATTTATTCCAGAGTTGAATTTTTTAATGAAAAGAACCGTTATTTTCTAAAAAATTTACGTTATTAATATACTAAAAATATATTTTTTTCAAAAGCTTACAGTTAGACCTTTTGTTTGACATATAAAAATATACATATTTTATTTAATTTCACACTATTTTACATAAAATTTAAATTTTCCAAGTGTTTTCCTTGTTAAAAAATCTGTTCACAAAATTTTCTATATCTTTGCCAATATCCAATGAATCTTAAAGATTGTTATGCTATTGGAAAGGTAATTAAATGTCTTTTCAACGATATATAATACAAATATAATTTCAAAAAAGTTTTTAAATTTATAACTGACTAAATATCAGATTTGAATTTTTTAATTAAAAGAACCGTTTTTTCTACAAAATTTACGTTTCTAAGATACTAAAAATATATATTTTTTGAAAAGCTGAAAGTTTAACCTTTTTTTCGATAGATAAAAATATGTATATTTTTTTATTAACTGATCGAATAAAATATACAAATTTTTTTCACTGACTCGAAAATCCCGTTAATTCATATAAATATTGTAGCTAAAATGTTGCCTTAAAACAATTATTTATTGTAATGGCAATATTCGTCAATATGGAGTAAGAAAGCCAAACATCTAATACTATGTTCACACTGAGATCAAATTAGGTAATTTCGTGAGATAATTTCGAAATTGTGCAAAAGTGTTCACACACGGCTTGGATAATTTCGTTTGACGTTTGATTTATTTTTTTGTCAACTTAATACTGGCCACATTCAGCACTCTCAACAGTTGCCAACTTAAATGTTGAATTAAAAATATAAAATTCTTACTCAAAGTAAGTTTGCAAAACTATTTCGCGCATAACCGTACATCTTATCAATTGTACAACTTTAATTCATTGAAAACATCGCTCACTTAATTTCACTGAATGGGTTGCAAACCGAAGGGGCAAAACAGCTAAGTATCTTAATGTGGCCATTATCATGTGTCATGTATACTTTTGACGGCTTAGCTGAAATGGATAACAAGATTGTTAATACGTCACAAAAAGGCTGTGTTTAATCCACACTATATTCAGATTTCTGGGTTGCCGGTGAATTTTTGCCTAATTTCGTGAGTAATTTAAACGAAATTACCTTGTTTGAGGTAATTTCCAAATCAACAAATTGTATGGGAAATAACTAGTTTTCGACCGAACGTGAATTTTTGCCGAAGCCGAAGCCGAAGCCGATTCTTCGGCAAAATGGAAATAATCGGCCCAAGGCCGAAGCCGAAGCCAAAGAAGAAACAAATGTTTTCAAGTAAAAAATTATAAAGTTATTCTTTGCTTTTGTTAAGGGCCGATGTTGTATGTGAACCACACCTAAACGTCAAGTTTTTTCTGCATTTCATTTGACATTTCTCAATTTCAGACTAACTCAATTTGAACCATGGAATGATACATAATCAATCCACGCGTTAAAGTTATTCAAGAAATGGCAACAGTGGATGATCTTTTTCGAAGAAAATCATCTTCAGTGATGAGGCACTGTTTCACCTCAGTGGATTCGTCAATAAGCAGAATTGCCGCATTTGGGCGAATGATAGTCCAAGAGTGATTGTCGAAAAACCATTGCACCCATAAAGGGTGACTGTTTGGTTCGGTTTATGGGCTGGCGGCATCATCGGACCGTATTTATTCCAAAATGAGGCCGGTCAGGCAGTTACTGTGAATGTTGTTCGCTATCGTGAGATGATAACGAACTTTTTAAGGCCCAAATTAGTAGATATAAATGTGGACAATATGTGGTTTCAACAGGATGGTACCACTTGCCACACCGCTAACGAAACAATGACTCTTTTGCACTACAAATTCAATGGCCGTGTTATCTCACGTGGTGGAGATATCAATTGGCCGCCAAGATCATGTGATTTGACACCGTTGGACTTCTTTCTTTGAGTTTATTTGAAAGAAAAGGTGCTGGTAAGCCAGCAACAATTCAAGACCTAAAGGATGAGATAATTCGGCACATTAACGACATAGAACCTCAATTATGCCTCAGCGTCATCGAAAATTTGGACCATCGGATGGAGTTGTGCCGACGAGGTCGCGGCAGCCATTTGTCTGATATTTTGTTTCATACATAATTGAACCATACCAATATTATCATAATAAAAAGAAATGACAGTTATTTTCTGAATAATTTGTGTCTTATTCAAAATCAGCAACGGCCCTTAAAATTTAACTACCTTTAATATTCATTTCAGTACAAAAAACTTACTGAAATCATTAAGGGGACGTAACACCTTCAAACATTTTTTTATTTTAATGTTTTAAAATGCGTATAAGTTGAATAGAAAATAAGATATCGTTTTGAAAAATTAAAAATATATTTTTTTTTAAAAAAAACTACTCAAAAAAAATTTTTTTTTATTATTTTAATCAGATGTATTGCTTCAGGAATTTGTTTAAAGAATCATTTATTTAAATTGAAATTTAAATATTTTGTTTTACACTTGTCGATGCATGGCATGAACTACGGACAGAAAAATCGGTTCTATAGTTTTTGAGTTTTTGGCCAATATTGTCCAAAAAAACTTGTCAATTTTTGAAAAAAACACCGCCATTTTGTTATTTTTTGACCAAACTTGTTTCTTCTAGTTCATTCCATGACGGTTTTGATGCTGATAAAAACCCCGTTCTTTGTTTTTTTTCCGATGTTCCAGTGAGTTGTAATCATGCCCGTTATGGTTTTTTGATGCTTTTTTAAAATAATTCCAGTAGCCATATTTGTAGATAAAAAAATCAAAAAAATTAAATCAAATTTTTTTTTGTGTGATTTTTTTACTACAAAATATATATATAATTTTTCAAAATGATATCTTGTTTTTTATTCAACTTAAAGGCATTTTAAAACATAAAAATAAACTTTTTTGAAAGTCCCCTTAAATTCGAGTTAAACGTAAGAGTTTTTCTGCAAAATTCGGATTTTTCTGTAATCGAATTATTGACGTCAGGATAAAGTAGAAGAAAATTGAATATATTTTCGATCCAGTCGAGAAAAGCTACAGAAATGTAATACAAACTGAAATCTGGCAGAAAATTTCTAGCGTTTATATTTTAGTCCATAACAAAAGCAAAAACGTAACAGTCGGACTCGCTGCATTTATCATTTGAATAAAATTTTCAAGGAATGAACACCAACTCATGAGAGAACAGAAAAGGAGAGAAACACAAAGTGAACAATGAAAATGTTTCAAATTTTTACTGAATCATTCAAAAAAATTCAAAAACTTATAAAAAAATTGTTTAGCAAAGCAATAACAATCGGCAAAAATAATCGGCTATTTCGGCCGAAGCAGAAGCCGAAACCGAAGATCAAAATATAGGCCGATTATGCCGATTACCGAAGCCGAAGCAGAATAATCGGTCGGACACTAGAAATTACCATAGTTTTTAGATCATTTCAGTCGAAATTACACAAAAGCTCGAAATTACCTAATTTGATCTCAGTGTGAACATAGTATAAGGTACAAATGAGTGAAATAAGCAATTTCCCGTACAAGGGCAAATCATTGTATCATAAAAAACACCACAAAAAGTCAAATAAATTATATATATTATATACCAAATTAGAGATCAATTTTCAAGCTTTAATAATTTACTTATTTTAATTCATAGTAATAACGGTAATTTTTGAGAAAATAACGGTTTTGTGTAAGAAAATATTTTTTTATTGAACAAAAATGCCTATAAAATATAAAGTACTCAACAGATTTCAATAATTTAAAAGCCTTATATATAACCTTTTATATAATTCCTTAATCATTAATATCGGTTATATATTAAGAATAATATAGCCGATTTTCTTCATAGACTTTATAGCAAAAAATAAAATGTAAAAAATCGATAACTCGAAAACAAATCGATAACACATTTCCTTTGGCTATTCTTATTTTTATCATAGTATAATTAACGAAGTAATATCAGGAGTGAACGTACTCTCTCTGTCAGTACCCTAAATGTCAAAATCGGCCATCTTGGCGAATGCAGACAAAGCAAACAAGCCGAAGCAAACAAACAAATCTAAATTCAATGAACATCGTGTTGTGCTAAGTGCAAATAACATTAAATATGTTCGTTGTGATATTGTTTTATTATAACAATAAACTAGATAAAATAAATATAATAAAATAACTGAGGAATAACAGTGACTTCAAGGTGTTTGCAGCGAATTGTTCTAAGAGGTCCGAGTTAGGCAGCAGCAACAGTGACTGCAAGCAGCATCCAATGAATTGCAGTTTATTCAATTTGCACTTTTAATTTTATTTATTACTTTAACAATAACAATAAAAATAATATACTAAGGCCCGTTAACTGATCTCCGAAGTTTAAATTCCTTAATCTCAGATTTCATAAACAGAGTTTAAATTTTAAACTCAGTTACAATAATTTTCGTAACTTATCTCATTTTTATCGGCAGTTTTCTTAAACTTTGTTTAAAAATTTAAACTGAGATTAAAAAACATATTTGAGCGGCACTGTAGTAAAAATTCTACAACTTTGACGTAGAACATCAAAATATTTCAAAAAGTTTTGATAAAATAATGCAAATTGTCAGTTTCATTGGAATATTTTTTTTCAAAACTTAAAATATGTTTGTTTTTTGTTTATTGTTTTGATTTTTTTGAAGTATGATTTTTTATATTTTGTTTATGATTGAGAATATTTCCAATGTTCTCAGAGAATTTTTGACAAAATCTAAGTTTAAATTTTTTAAACCTAGAATTTCTGTGTTTAAATTTAAACTTGCCTCACCAAGTTAAACTTAGATTTTTTGAGATGAGGTATCAGCGTTAAAATTTAAACTGAGGTTAAGGAATTTTAAACTTTGTTTAAGCTAAACTTTGTTTCAAATTGAGATCAGTTAACGGGCCTAAGCGACAAATCACATTTTTCTACAATTATTTAACATAAACACGTGAGAATTGGTAGCGGATCATTGTTTACATTTTGCCTATTCTTAGCGTTCTACTCGTTCGTAGATTTTGTATGAGCTCTCAACTTCGTTTTGACAATCACGGTTCGCTGCTCTCCTTCCTGATATTACTTCGTTAATTATACTATGATTTTTATTAAGAGTACTCTTTGAATCCATCGTCAAATCGCGGCGCCCCGGAAATCGTAATCTCCCCAAAATATTTTATGCTACCTCGGTTGAGCGCTTTACGCTCACTTCATTTTGACAGATGATCAATCAGTTGGTTGGAAATTCGACATTTCGCAAAGAAACGCATTCAGCAGAAATTATCACTTTATGCTACTTCGCTACCTGAGCGCTTTTTCGGTTTGAATGCACACATTGTTTATTATACTATGATCTTTAGAATTGTGGTAAAGTCGAAAACTTTCGTACATTACGAGTGAGATGTTCTGATGGAAATTAAATTATATTCTATACACATCTGAGCTATGGGTATAAAGGAACTTTGGAGTGTTTTAACTCCATATTGCGAAAAGAAACCAATTCATGTGTTGCGTGGAAAGGTTGTTGCAATCGATTTAGCTGGTTGGGTTTGCGAGGGTCTTAATGTGGTGGATTACTACATTCATCCAAGGAATCATTTAAAGTTATTAAGCATCCAAAAGATTGTTTCTGAATTAAGACTGATGTCTATGAATTATTTAGGAATTTATTTTTTCGCACTTGTTTCCTGTTATGGGAGCAGATAACTCCGGTGTTTGTTCTTGAAGGTGCTTCACCTAAGCTGAAAAGTAAGGTTATGTCTGAACGTAATGGAATAGAATTTCGTGGAGTAAAACCCAAAAGATTATTGAGGAAACAACCGCATTCTCAAAATACTTCTCGTCAAAAATTTGATTATATTCTTCGACAATGCGAGATTTTGTTAAATGCAATGGGTGTTGAATGTGTGATGGGACCAGGAGAGGCTGAGGCGTACTGTGCCTTTCTCAACAAAAAAGGTGTAGGTTCAGTAGTAAATATTTTTTCGTTACAGTAATAAGTTGATGTTAATGTAAATGCAAATGCTTAATCGCAGTTTGTTGATGGTGTGATATCTCAAGATTCTGATTGCTTCGCTTATGGTGCAGTTAGAGTGTATCGTAATTTTTCAATGGCGACGCAGTGTGGATCATCGCAATGTGGTTCAATTGATGTATATGACATAAACGAAATATGCAAATCAATGGGTAAGTTTTATTTCATACAGTTGTTCTGAATAAAATATTGTAATATTCCAGATTTTGGACAAAACAAAACAATTGTTATGGCATTACTCTGCGGTTGTGATTATTGTCCTGAAGGAATTGACGGAATTGGACGTGACGGAGTTCTGAGGCTATTTAATATATACAGAGATAACGAAATACTGGACAAGTAAGCAATTATGAGTCGTGTGTTCGGATTCAAATAACTAAATCTATTTAACCCTTGTTCATGGTTTAATATTGACAGGTTTTTCAAAATGTTACCTTTGACAAGATTAAGACCGTTTTGGTTAATGGTTTCGCTAAAGTTATAATTAAAGTCATTATAATTATTCAAAACCTGGCATCAGGGGTCCAAACAGGAATTATTTTTTGGGGGTTGCATCAAATGTCAGACTTCTATATAAAAACAATTTTATAAAGGCTTCATATCACAGCAATAAGTTTCAACTCTTTGGAGTAATATTTTCAAATATTGGTTTATGCCCTTATGATTTACAACTGAATCAAAAGTTGAGTTGTCAGGTACAAATTGGTATTATACCATACAATTTAACTCTGTTTTTCACAACTCGGTTGTCTTTCAAGTTGAGTTGTAAGAATTTCTGATATTATGGAACACAACCGTAACAAATTTTAGTTGTTAAAACTGACAAAATTATACAACTACATTTTTTATTATTTACTAGCTGACCCGGCAAACGTTGTTTTGCTTTCAATTTGTTTTCACTGAAAGTGTGGTTCCGTTGCAAAGTCGTGGCGGATTGATATTTAGAAGAAGAATGGTAAGTGCACTGAACCGACATATCAAATATTGTTCAATACCGTTAACCGCAGCTGAAATAAAGTATTTTTTTATTTTATGATAGCTTACCCGACTGACGTTGTCCAGTCCTAATAAAAACAATTTGTGTTTGTTTTGTGAATTTGTGAAAAGCTGTTGCAAATTTGTAAAAATAGTTAAAAAGGGTTAATACGTAAATAGTTAAAATACGTTTTTTTTAATGATAATATTTATTCATATAGGTTTGGGGTATCTTTGATTTATATTTGATTGAAAATAAGTACAATGAATCTTATGGTGTTTTATTTACATTTTGATTGAAAGATCTCTTGTCATAGAACTCTGTGATAACATAATTTCATAATTTTTGTTTTGTTATCTGGAGCGAAAACAAATAATGCTGATGGCGTTTATGGTGACAATTGACCATGCGAGAAGCATGAATTTCAAGGTTAATGCCTCAAACACGCAATGACTGCCCTTGAGAATTGTTAATTGTCATTGCAAATGCAAGCCTTACCGGAAACTGCAAGCGTTTAAAATCGAATGGCATGTCGGTCGGAATCATAGGGATCCGTGGTATCAAAACGTCTTCACCTTTGTACTTTCCTTTGAGTATTGTTGCTTCGATGACGTTATTCACCAGGTTTTTTACCGCAAGCCGGCTGCCATTACAAAGGCGTGGTTGGTTTATGTTTCGTAGCATTATGATTGCCGACCCGACTTTTAATTGTGAGGCGGTAATCCGGGTAATTCCAGCGAGTTTAAAAACTCCGTTGGATAGTTGACGACATCATCTTGGGAAGTAACAGAATCCACCGATTTGTACACAATCAATTTGGCAGCTATTTCAGAATGAATCTTAAAATTCAATTCGTTGACATCAATGTTTTTCGCAGCCAATATAGCACGTTCGCTCAACCAATCATGATCAAACTTTGGCCATCAATCATGATTAATTGTTGTAATTTTGTGCAATGTTTGAAAAAACCTTTCGGATGAGTTCGGATTTTGATTCGGTGAACTGGCAGAAAGCGACGGGAAATTGAATACAGTCGGTCGAAATGTCAACCGGGATTTTGCCGTTGCCAATGTTCAGCAATTGTTTTGAAAATACTTCTCCAGATTGATCGTTCTGCAGCTCGACACGCATGTTCACAGTCAATTTGAGTTTCTTGACGAGTTTCCACAAAACGGACGACTTCAAACACGCATTAAGTTCATCGGCTGGAGTTGATCGTGGAATCACTGGCAATGTTTAACGAAAATCACCTGCCAACTGAATCATCGCACCACCCAACTGGTTTTGATTGTTTCGTAAATCTTGCATCGTCTTAAACGTCAAACGATCAGTTTGCTTTGTTGCAAAACTTTGGCCGTCGCACTGTTCTTGAAAATGTTGCATGTTCGATTTTCATTGATTTGCGTATTCAATGGCAACTTGAGTGCTGAATGAGTAGTTCGACCGCCTTCCAACAACGTAGCTGCAATTCCTGATGAAGCAAGTGCAAGTGCAATATAATTCTGCGAGCATATCGTTGCCAAAATCAACGCGAGCAAAAAAGTTTTCCAGTTCCACCGGGAGCGTCAAAAGAAAAATCCCTCCAGTTCCATCGTTCACAACTTTCATAAGAGTGTTATACACATATTTTTGTTGTCTGTTCAACAGTGGAACGCTCGTTCGAACTAATTCCCTCAAGGCATCGCAATCATATTGCTTTTTGCGTCGCAACTCTTGATTGAATGCGTCGTGCATCGGACGATTGGGAGCTGTCATGCCTAAGTCACATAATGGCTTGTTCGACATTTATTTATTTATTTATACATCATCAAGCACATGTCCTCAATTAATATCATAGCCTCGTTGTAAGTTTCCTCGCTCAGTTGCAAA
The DNA here is from genome assembly GCA_958299015.1 of Tetanocera ferruginea. Taxonomy (NCBI): domain Eukaryota; kingdom Metazoa; phylum Arthropoda; class Insecta; order Diptera; family Sciomyzidae; genus Tetanocera; species Tetanocera ferruginea. Next base: position 56,210,147 of record OY282644.1, on the reverse strand, counting down.
TTAGGATTTGATGTTCTAATACGCATCTGATGCAAAATATCATCACACATGGCATCTTTGTATTTGCTCCACAAATCAGTTGGTTTGGATTGCTTCCCATCCATGTCGAGATAATTATAGAAAACAGTGTTCGTATTTGATAGAGGATTTGACGAAAGCACAGCATCTCCGAGGGTGTATATCCAATGAGTGTAATTTTCTAACAATCACAACGTTGACACGCTTCTCTATATGTGTCACACAGTTCACCATTTACAGTTCGCAAATCTTGGAATGATGTTGGGCCACGAACGTTGACTAACAGCAAACGTAAATAGAAGCACTCATCGTTTGTTGGATGGCCTGTGTAAATGCGACCTAATGAGTCGGTGGAAAATAAATTGGGGTAACCTGGAACTGGATTTCCTTGTTTCCGCCGTTGAAATTTCTTTGACGAATACCTTGGAAGTGGACAATTTTTCTTTGTGTAAAAAAATTTTGTAGACTATTACAAACATTTAAAAAAAAATTAGCCAAACCAGCCCAGGCGTTCTGCGATTTTAGATAAATGTATCAAAACAGTGGGCGTGGTCAATTTTTCTTTCAGTAAAAACTTAAATTGGATTACTACGAACATTTAAAAAAAAAATTATACAAATCGGTTCAGCCATTCTCAACTGATGCAATTACCAACGAACGACATTTGATTTTTATTTGTATAGATTTGTTTATTTATTTGTATTTCCTTGGTATACCCAGTGGGCAAAAGCAGGGCTTTGAAGCGCTACTAGCAGACCTTCATATCGGTTATTATGATTTACAACTGAATCAAAAGTTGAGTTGTCAGGCACAAATTGGTATTATACCATACAACTTAACTCTGTTTTTCACAACTCGGTTGTCTTTCAAGTTGAGTTGTAAGAATTTCTGATATTATGGAACACAACCGTAAAAAAATTTTAGTTGTTAGAACTGAGAAAATTATACAACTACATTTTTTATTTATTTGTTTATTTATTTGTATTTCATCAATGGAATACCCAGTGGGCAAATGCAGGGCTTTGAAGCGCTACTAGCTGACCTTCATATCGATTTTGAAGACCTTCCAGCCCATAAACTTTTTTATATGAAACGAACAAATTTTCTAGGCCTTCCTTTGTCGCGACTCTAAAAAGGCCTGATAGAAGCACTTCTTAAGAATGGCTTAAAGAAGGGGTAAACAAAAAGTATTGAAACATAATTTTTATACCCTAAACCTGAAAGGTGAGGGTATATTAACTTTGTGCAAACGTTTGTAACGCATAGAACGAAGCGAGTCCGGTATAGAAAAGTATATATATTCTTGATCAGCGTCACCACGTGAGTCGAGCTATCTGTGTCCGTCCGTCCGTCCGTCTGTGTGTTGTCCGTAAACACAGGATAAGAAGAAGGAGTCGAGATAATTGGATGAAACTTGGTACACATGGTCACATGCACCCAAGGATCTGCACTATTGAATATTTTTGGAATCTGCCCACTGACACGCCTACCTCCCATACAACGCAAAAATTTAAAACTGTATAACTCAGCTCATAATAAGACTACAACAATAAAATTTAGTTTGTGTGTGTTTTATATCAACACAAAGATGTCTTTGAAAAATGGACGTCATCCGCCTACGGACACGCCTACCTCCCATACAACGCGAAAATTGAAAATTGCATAACTCAGGGGCTTTACTCTGTATCGCGATTCGAAAGGCAATGCGATTCGAAAATTAAATGCGATTCGAAAGTTAAATCTCAAAATGTAACTATTTCGCATTAGTGACAGTGACTTAACTTATCGTTTCAACAAATATTCAGTTAAAGATAGCATAACTGGCTTTTAAATGTTAAAAATGCGAAAATCAGTGTGAAGAAATAGAAGAAATGTCAAAATATTTAATGCGAATTTCGAATTGCAGAGTGTCAAATTTCCGAATTCGAACAATTTAGCTTTTGAATCGCGTTGCAGAGTAAGGCCCCAGCTTATAATAAGCCTACAACAATAAAATTTGATATGTATGTGTTTTATACCAACACAAAGATGTCTCCGCCAAGAAACACGCCTACCTCCCATACAACCCAAAAAGTTTAAAACTCAATAAATAAGGTTATGTTTGTAATAGAGAAATTATATTTATAATATTATATTACTAGTGTAAAAGCCCGTCCTTCGACGGGAAGGAACCATTTAGAGTACAAAATGCGACAAAAAATTTATTGGATTTATATATAAAGGTTTTTATTTGAAAACATATTTATTAAATTATTTTGATAAAACTTCTATATATACAACATTTCTAGTAAAAAAATTCTTAGAATTTTTAACCTTGGCCCTTGCCATCTATAATGCTTAGTTTTACATCATCAGCCCGCTCAAAGTGCCCATGACTAAATACCAGTTCTTTTAGAAAAACTCCTAATTTTTGCAATATTTAACCTTGCAATTTATTTATGGTCATTGAAAATGTCAGTTTAATTGGAAATTGTCGTCGCCGGAGAGTGAAAGGCAAATCTGTGTTTGTCGGGGCCAAATCAATTGTAGGTATGAAAACTATTTCATTTTCGCCAGTGCGCCTGTCAATACCTGTGCGATGATTAATTAAGTTTTTCAAAACTAACCACCTTCCATTACAGATATCTCTTTTGGTATTGAAATTTCGAAGAAGTATTATAATACTTCCAATTTTGAGGTTTAACTTATGCAGTGGCATTCCTGAAGGATAAAATTTATTCAAAAACTCGGCAGGGTAATTTTGTTTATCGTTATCATCACTGTCTTCAATTTAATCCGTGCTCAGATCTCTAACTGTGTCACCAACTAAAATATTTAGAACTTGCTCGTTGACTTCGTTCACATCGGAATTTTTTGTGCACAGGATAGCGATTTTGGAATAACGGTTGATGTTATTCGGACTCAAAGTATCGCCAGAAATATATTTAATGGATTTGTCCATTATATTGCACACTTCAGAAAAAAATTTTTTTATTTTCCAACGTCTTTTCTAAAATCAAATAGGTTGGTACTATGAAATGAAGTTGTGCTAACATGACAAAAATAATTTTAGGGAGATATATAACGTTTAACTTAGTTAGATTTTCGATTTTATGCCCAACATAATAACATTTGCATAAATAACGCATTTGCATTTGTCTCCGGTTGTTTTAGTTGAACTAAAATATTATCATGGTTTTGTCCATTATATTAGACAACCTGCCGAAACCAAAGCAGCTCATATAAAAATCAGAGGGATGTTTTTAATCTTTTTATTGCTTAAATGATGGGAATATAAGCTCAAAAAAATTGTCCACGATTATTCTAGGCAAGCCATTGAAAGGGTTAATAAGCGAACCTTTACAAACAAAATGATCGGGAATTTCTATGTTGTCTTCATCTCCATTTCCTAACTTGAGTAGCCAATCGCTAAAACTTGGATCAGAAGACCGATCAAGATCATTCTGATTTAATTCTAGCAATTCCAATTGACACCAACGTCACTGAATGTAATAATTGCTGTTCAGTTTATGCAGACCGAATAGGTTCTGGTTATGTTTATTAAGAAGTACTGTAATAGCAAGACATGATGTTTGATGTTTAGTAGTTAAGGAAAATGACGATAGTCTTCAAGTACAAAGATTTCCAATACATAATTTAAGAATAGGTGCTGGTCCAGACTGAACAGGCCCTAAAAAGTAGGGGAGACTCGTCCCCGTTGTCTCAAGTACTAGTTGTCACAACGCCGATATCTTTTGATTCAACACGTTATCGAATGGAATATCAATGCCATCTATACGCTATTGCAATGTCTAGCATCCCAAGAAAGTTTAAGTGCCGTTAGTTTTGTTTTGCAAAAATTAAAAGAGATTTAAGAAACTAAGTTGGATTTGTGTATTTTTATATTTTTTTAAAATTTGTGTTTTATTAAAAAGAAGTGTGTTGTATTCACCTTTAAATAAATTTCCAATACAATTAATATTATATTTTGCAAATACTTATGAATTTTAAGATAAAACTTTATATTTAAATTTACAGAACATTGTTAACATTTTTTTCCAAATGGTACAGGTTGTCACAGCGCTTGTGGGGCTTGTTGTCACATATAATTTCATATAACTATTTTGAAAGTATTCTATGATTTATTTGAAATTAAGGAAATATGCCCAAGAAATCGCAAATGACTTACAAACCGAGGTCGGACATCTTCAGATATCATGATGCAAGCCGAATACAGCTAATATCAATGAAGATAACGTGGATTCACTATGTGTAGATTGTTGTCGAGCGTCAAATCCAATAACAGTTGTCGTCAATGTATAAAATGCAAACGTTGTGCACATAATGCATTGAAAGTGATGGTTTAATACATTGCTGGTTAAATTGTGTTCCGGAGTGTGGCAAAAATGACGATTAAGAAGTGTGACAACGGGGACTACGCATTGGGACAACTTACCCCACGAGTGGGGTAACTTGTCACAGACGAGTTAAATTTTTTATCAATGAAATTTTTTAATTTATTTTAAAATAAAATATGTTATTCACATCAGGATTGAAGAATAAAAGATTGAATTTATGTTTACAAGTTTTGCAGTGCCATTATTGCTTGATTTGTGGGAGTTACAGCTGTTCATTCAAATTTTGTGACAACTAGTACCACTCTCCCCTACAGTACGTACAAAGATTTCAAATAGATAATTTTACAACAGGTTCTGGTCCAGGATGAACAGGTTTTAAAAAGTACAGTACGTACAAAGATTTCAAATAGATAATTTTACAACAGGTTCTGGTCCAGGCTGAACAGGTTTTACGATATAGATCAAAAGGTTTAGTAAGTACAAACATTTCAAATGAATTATTTATAACTGGTCATGGTCCAGGCTGAACTTGTTTTACGATATAGAGCACGGAGCAGGACGCTTGCCTTTTATATATTAAGATTATAATAATTATAATAATATAAATTTTTTTGTTTTTGAAAAGTAGGTTTAGGGTATTTCATAGTCGGCCTAGACCGACTTTAGACTTTTTTTACTTGTTATACCCTAAAGCTGAAGGTCAAGGTATATTAACTTTGTGCAAACGTTTGCAACGCATAGAACGAAGCGAGTCCGGTATAGAAAAGTATATATATTCTTGATCAGCGTTACCACGTGAGTCAAACTATCCATGTCCGTCCGTCCGTCTGTCCGTCTGTGTGTTGTCCGTATACACAGGATAAGAAGAATGAGTTGAGATAATTGAATGAAACTTGGTACACATAGTCACATGGACCCAAGGATCTGCACTATTGAATATATTTGGAATCCGCCCACGGACACGCCTACCTCCAATACAACGCAAAAATTGAAAACTGCATAACTCAGCTCATAGTTAACCTACAACAATAAAATTTGGTATGTATGTGTTTTGTATCAACTCAAAGATGTTTTTGAAAAATGGGTGTCATCCACTCACGGACACGCCCACCTCCCATACAACCCAAAAATTGAAAACGCAATAAATAAGCCTGTGTTTAACTTAAAAACCTTAAATTTGGCACATATATTTTGTATAACAAAACAAAGATGGTTTTGAAAAATGGACATCATCTGCCCACGGACACGCCTACCTCCCATACAACGCGAAAATTGAAAACTGCATAACTCAGCTCATATTTAGCCTCCAACAATAAAATTTGATATGTATGTGTTTTATACAAACACAAAGATGTCTTCGAAAAATGGACGTCATCTGTTCACGGACACGCCCACCTCCCATACAACCCAAAAATTGAAAACGCAATAAATAAGCCGCTGTTTAACCTAGTGAGCTAAAATTTGGCATGTATGTTTTTTATGACAAGACAAAGATGGTTTTGGAAAATGGACGTCATCCGCCTACGGACACGCCTACCTCCATACAACCCAAAAAGTTGAAAACTCAATAAATAAGGTTATGTTTGTCATAGAGAAATTAAATTTGGTATGTATGTATGTTATACCATAACTAAGGTGTGTTCAAAAATTGGGAGTAATCCGTCCATGAACACGCCCACCTCCCATAGCGAAAGCACAATAAAGTCATTAACTGTGAGCTACAGGAATAAAACTTGGTATTATAACGGATTTTTATTTAAATATATTTTATTTTTTATTCCTTTTTTCTTTACGTCTTCACGCTTTCGTTCTTCGTTCTAGAATAATAATTTTTGCTTTGTCATTTGCCCAGGGTTGCAATTCTTCAGCATGTCATTTATGGCATTGCCAACAATGAGATACCCAGGATTGCAATACTTGAGTTTATTTATGGCATTGCCAACAATGAGATACCCAAGGTTGCCACCTACTACAACTCGACCATTCTGACATTCGATCGACCCGATCGATTCACAAATATAACATCATAAAAGAAATAATTAACAATCGTCAAAGTATTTTCTCTTAAAATTATACAATTCAAAATGTTTTTATAAAACAAAACAAGGTCGAGGTCAATTCCCAAGCGATTTTAGTGAGCATGCAAATAAACAACAATAAAAAGTAACAGACAAATCACACTTCATTTTTGTGCCGGTCCGCTCACCTTCTCATATGTGAGGCTTCAATTATACTGTCGTAAGGGAGTTGGGTAACTTGACAATTCTCAATATCACGAACCACATATCTATCATTTGAAAGTACCTTATGTTTTCGGTATGGACCTTTGAATTTAGCAATGAACTTCTTATTTGTCCCTACAGTTGAGTCAACATTCCTGATCAGAACAAACTCGCCTTCTTCAAATCTAGGTGGGGGTTTATATTTCTCAGAACAATATCTTTAATTTCTTTCTTGAACAATCTTTATAGCAGCGTCAGCATTTGACCGTAAAAATTCCAAATTTCTTTCGGAACCATTAGTAAATTTATTATCAAAATGCTCAGTGAGTAAATCAATGTTACGCCCACGCTGAGGAACTCCAAAAAGCAAATGGCTTGGCGTCTGTTTAGTGCTAGGGTGCACAGAATTGTTTATGGCGTACTCAACATCGGAAATCATTCGCGCCCAATCGGAATGCTGATTTGGTTCAGTAAGCTTAGCTAACATAGCTTTCAAAACTCGGTTCACTCTCTCTATCTGATCATTTGCCTGAGGTGACGCAACAGCAACTTTCAAATGTTCAATATTTTTATCTAACAGATATGAGCTAAATTCAAGCGACGTAAAACATGTACCTCGGTCGCTTATGATTCGTCGCGGGCGACTATAATAGTCGAAATATTTATCTAGACAAGCGCACACTTCTTTCGTCCTTTAACTCTTTCGTGGTATTAACAGCATATAGCTTAACGTGTTTCGTAAATGCGTCAATAATAGCAAGAATGTGTTTTCGTTAAGAAGCAATAGATGGAAGTGGACCAAAATGGTCAATATGGATTGTGTCAAACGGAATTGGTTTTTTTGGAATATTATATAAGTTTCTTGTCTTAGGCCGCGTTCATAGTGGAAGCTGAAGCTGAAACTTTTTACAGCTACTGAAAACGCTTTGTGTACAATCATATGGAAAAAGCGCGAAGTGTTCATAGTGCCAGCTTAAATTCAAGGTTACGCCAGTTTTGAGGCTTTTTGATACTTTTTTCTTCTATCTCACTTTGGCACACGGTGTTGATTTTTTGTTTCATGTCGTACTTATGCTTTGGGTTTTAGCTTATTTTAACATACTTTTTGGCACTTTTTCTTCCATCTCGTTTGTGTACACAGTTTTGATTTTTTGTTTCATGTCGTACGTATGCTTTGTGATGTAGGTTATTTTCATACTTTTTAACGCTTTTCTTGGCTGTTTTTTTTATTTGTTGTTTATGTTTTGCCGCACTGATTTTGTTTTTGTACTTTTCGGCAGCAATGCCCAGCGCTTTAGTTTTATTTTCGCATTATCGGTTGATACGTGTTGTTGTTTTTGTCTATTTAACAATGTCAACATGATCGCAGACGCTGCCAGCATTGCATGTTGTTGTTGGTATGTCTTTTTGTTGTTAGTAAATTCAGCATATGCGATGCGCAAAATATGGAATCGTTCGCTATTCCGACTTTGCCTCAATGCGTGTTGTTGTTTAGATACGTTTTGTTGTTGGTAATTTTTTGTAGGCATCGCTAATTTTCGACGCTTTTTCTTCTTTAGATGCTTACTTCATTCTTGCATCATTTCTTGGTATGTGTGTGAGTTGCACCCCAATCAACCATTTAGAAACAGCCCAATCAACCATTTAGGAATAGTGCTTGGATTAAGCTTACATGCAATACAAAAGCAAGCCTTATCCAAGCACGCTTGAAAAACATTTGCCCGGGTAATAAATTTCCAAGTTGCTTTGTATAACTATTGCGTAAAACACAAAAAGCAAGTGATGTACAATAATACTTGGAAAGGCTTGCATTAAGTAAGTGTTTTGCAATCATACTTAGATAACGCTGACAACGGTAATAGTTTCACAACTGTTCAAAGTTGTGATGCTCTCATATATACATACATAAATGTATTTTATTTTCATTTTGTTCGCTCAGCAGCCATAAGGCTAACGGCAAGCTGTTAGAGTGTCCGACTCATGTGCGGTGGTTCGCGCGTTCGATCCCTGGGGTAGCAAACACAAAAATTTTTTAAGGCATGCAATTTTTCATATAAATATATGCTTCAATTTTAACAAACAAAAATAAAAAATAAATAAAAATAAAAATGTTCGGGTTGGGAATTGAACCTTGGATGTCCAAATCACAACAAATCAAATAACCAGTGGCTTACCAACTGAGCCACGGAATAAAAATTTTTCGCGAGTGCTAATTGATTTGTTGAATGTAGCACACTTGGATAACGCTTATTAAAACACTTATATCCAATTGTAAAAACAACACTTGGATTAAGCTTGAAGTAAGGAATATTATTCCAAGGGTTCACTTTCGTTTATCCTACAATTGCATGTAAGCGTTCTACAATAGTAAATGAAAGCGTTATCCAAGCTTGAGGCTTACGCTTGTAAGCTTGTTTAAAGCTTATTCCAAGCTTGTTTGGCCGATTGGGACGTTTTCAATTTCCTTTGAATGCATTCTTTGTTGTTATATCTTATGTTATTGATCTTTATTTTGTGCGTAGAATATAGACAAAATATTTTATTTGTTGCTTTGTAGAGGATAGGTTTCCAACTTTTTTCGTTTTGTATTTTGTTTGGTATTTTTTGACAATTCTGACTTTCGGCGCATGGCAAAAATTTGTCTTCTCTGTTTAAAATTTATCTAACAACAACTTGTTGTCAACAAGTAACACTATGTTTTTTGCACTAAAAAACTCTTTACTTCCTTCCCACACTCTTTCCACTTCAAAATATGCATTAACTTTCCAAAATACAAGAAATAATTAAAACAAAACATAAGCCAAGCGCATGCAAAAAGCGCGCACAATGAACAGCAACAGCAAGGAAAAGTATCTAAAAGCGCGAAAAAAGCGAGCACTATGAACAGCAACAGCAAGAAAAAGTATCTAAAAGCTCGAAAAAAAGCGCGCACTATGAACAGCAACAGCAAGAAAAAGCGTCATCATATCGCTTGAAAAAGCTTAGCCAGCTTCAGCTTCCACTATGAACGCGGCCTTAGGCTGATCGCATAGTGAGCGCCGAATCAGGCAGACAGACAGACAGGCAGGCAGGCCAACCCGCTCTACAAATAAACACCGCGTAGTGAAAGCAGATCATATCATATCAGATCAGATCAGATTGAGAAATAACTTTTTTTTATTTTCTTTAACTGACTTCATGGCTTCGTTTTGCTTATTGAAAAAAACAAAAAAAAGGCAAAATTGCACGTATTTGTCAACAAAAAAACACCCCTCGCTTTATCATGTGCGCCGACTCAGCCGCTACTGTTGTTTGTATGGGTGTTCTTTTCGTATCTATTCTGTTGTTTATGTTGTCTATTTTCTGTTGTTTTGATTATTTTTCCACTTAAAAGATGACGATCACCAACAACATCAACATAGGTGCACAAGAAGAAATACAAGCTTCACACTCGTTGCTATGTTGTATTTGCATGGTGTGGTTTTTGTATTTTTGTCATAAAATATCCACGTGCGCTGATGCTTATTAAGTTTGTGTGTGTGTTTCGTTCAACGAAAAAATAATAAATAGAAAATGCATAAAATATTGTTCAAATCAGATCAGATTGAAAAATAACTTTTTTTATTTTGGTCAATATAAATAACTGGTCAATCAGTTTCGTTTTGTTTCAGTGCGACATATGTAGTTTGTTTTTTTCGCATTTCTTTTGTTATTAATGCATCTCCACGAAAAATTTACCAACAACAGCAGCGACGCAAAACATTCACTGAAAAGATGACGATCGCCAACAACAACAACATAGATACACAAAAACAATCACCGCTGTCGATTTCACGCATTTGTCGCCAAAAAAAAACAACCCTCACTCTATCATGTGCGCCGACTCAGTGGCTGCTGTTGTTTGTGTGTGTGCTCAAGAACAAAAACCAAATTCACACTCATTGCTATGTTGTGTTTGCATGGTGTTGTTTTTGTGTTTTTTTTTTTTTATAATATATGCACGTATTTATTAAAAATATACAAAAATAAATATCAAATGCATAAAATATATATTTTTCCTTGCGTTAAAAAAATTTTTTTTTATTTGATATTTATTTTTGTATATTTTTAATAAATACGTGCAGATATTATAAAAAAAAAAAAAACAACACCATGCAAACGCAACATAGCAACGAGTGTGAATTTTGCTTTTGTTCTTGAGCACACACACAAACAACAGCAGTCACTGAGTCGGCGCACATGATAGAGTGAGGGTTGTTTTTTTTGGCGACAAATGCGTGAAATCGAAAGCAGTGATTGTTTTTGTGCATCTATGTTGTTGTTGTTGGCGATCGTCATCTTTTCAGTGAATATTTTGCGTCGCTGCTGTTGTTGGTAAATTTTTCGTGGAGTAGCATTAATAACAAAAGAAATTTGAAAAAACAAACTACATATGTCGCACTGAAGCAAAACGAAACTGATTGACCAGTTATTTATATTGACCAAAATAAAAAAAGTTATTTTTTAATCTGATCTGATTTGAACAATATTTTATGCATTTTCTATTTATTATTTTTTCGTTGAACGAAACACACACACAAACTTAATATGCATCAGCGCACGTGAATATTTTATGATAAAAATACAAAAACCACACCATGCAAATACAACATAGCAACGAGTGTGAAGTTTGTATTTCTTCTTGTGCGCCTATGTTGATGTTGTTGGTGATCGTCATCTTTTAAGTGGAAAAATAATCAAAACAACAGAAAATAGACAACATAAACAACAGAATAGATACGAAAAGAACACCCATACAAACAACAGTAGCGGCTGAGTCGGCGCACATGATAAAGCGAGGGGTGTTTTTTTGTTGACAAATACGTGAAATTTTGCCTTTTTTTTGTTTTTTTCAATAAGTAAAACGAAGCTGATTGCCATGAAGTCAGTTAAAGAAAATAAAAAAAAGTTATTTCTCAATCTGATCTGATCTGATATGATATGATCTGCTTTCACTATGCGGTGTTTATTTGTAGAGCGGGTTGGCCTGCCTGCCTGTCTGTCTGTCTGCCTGATTCGGCCGTCACTATGCGTTCAGCCTTAGAATTAGTGTCCGACCGAAACCAAAATTTTGGCCGAAACCGAAACCGAATTTCGGCCATTTTTGTAATATTCGGCCGAAACCGAAACTGAAACTGAATGTCTACTTGAAAATTGTTTTAAAAAACAAATTATTTTTTTTTAATTTTTTTGTTACAAAAATAAAATATATAAATATTCTTTTGCCTTTATTCATAAAAATTTACGAGCCTCTTATAAAGCCTTTACAAAAAAAAATCTCAAAAACAGTATTCATAAATGTCCAATAACGACAAAAATTTCTTATAAAGGCTTCTTAAATGAGTAACCTTCAATAAACCCTTGATAAAGCCTTTTTAAAATTTTTACTCTAATGTGAGCACAAATATTGTCAAAAGTACTTCAAACTGTTTCAAAAAATATGGAAACATGGCAAAACATTTCAAAATATTGAAAATAAAAATTATAAGTGACAATTCTTTTCAGAGAAGAACATAGATTAAACATTTTTTTGACTGTTTGCATGTCAAAATATTGATAAAATTATGACAAATAAACAAAAAATTATTGAATTTATCAAATTCACAAACCATTCTTGTCACTGTTCCCATTTCAAATTGAGAGTGTTCCTATTTTAACAAATTTTAACACATCAAACTGAAATATTCGACGGAGACATGCACCACCATGAAGGAGTACTGCAACTTACGACGGAGGCTAGCTAAGCAAAAAGGACAATTAAGATTTCTAATTATATGCAAAGAATACGGAATAACACCGAAACATTTATGACAAAATAGAAGACATTTTTCACCACAAACTCATGAACTTGGAAATCAAAGAAACCAACATAAACATCAAGAGCACAACAAACTACATATTCCAGACAGAGTTAAAAATGAAAACAACATTAGAAGGAGCAGACTGAAAAGAATACACATCGAGACAAATGCAGATATACAACCAAATCGCCAGCAGAATAAACAAAACACTGGACAAGAAAATTGAGCAACTTAAAGACAAACACATCAAGGAAGTAGGATTCACCCTAAATGAAGATTGGTTTGTTAACAAGACGACAATAGAATTTCCGACGGACAGCAAGTGGCTTCTCTCACTTGGACGTAAATTTACATTACCGATAACGCAGAACAACTTCTCACCTATATGTGATTGCTGACTTAGAACAACACATTCAGACAATAGAAGACGAAAGGGAAAAAAACATTACCAGATCGACAGTTTCAAATAAAATAACATCTTTTAAAAATAGGATAAAAAACACTAAAAAAGAAAAATTTATACTGAAAACGTACGAAAAAACTAAAAACTTCATTAAACGCCACGAAGACCAAATTATAATAACACAGGCCGACAAAGGAAATAAAACAGTAATTATGTACAGAAACGAATGCATGAATAAAATGAACGAACTATTACAAGACAAAAACACATACAAAACAACAAGAATTGACCCGACCAATAAACTACAAAAAAAGAATAACACCATTATTAATTACCTACACAAACAACAATTCATTGATACGTACTTAAAAGTCCGACTAACATGTCCGTCCGCAACTGCACTTCGTTTGTATGGTCTGCCTAAACTACACAAAGTAGATGTTCCTCTTAGACCAATATCTTCCTCCATAGACGTCCCCTGTTACAAATTAGCTAAACATGTTGGACAAATTCTTAAACACCTTATATCAGACGAATATAATATAAAAAACTCAATCCAACTTAAAGAAAAACTTAAAGACTTCAAACTGACAAAGGAAGATATTTTAGTGTCCTTTGATGTGGTGTTTCTATTCACCAACATACCGACACATCTTGCGATAAAGAACATCATGAACCAGTGGGAAAAAAATCAAAAATTTGACAAAAATTCCCCGACAACAATTTCTAAATATTTTAGAATTCTGCCTTAAAGACAATAATTATTTCATATTTGACAACTTAGTATGCCATCAAATATATGGTATGCCTATAGGCAATCCCTTAGCACCAACAATAGCAGACATAATTCTTGACAATTTACTTGACGACGCTATAGAGACTCTAAGAAACAATGGAACAAATATATCCTTTGTATGCAAATATGAAGATGACATTTTAGCCATAATAAATAAGAAAGACTTGGACACAATACTTAAAACATTTAACAGCTACCACAAAAATATTCAATTCACCTCTGAAATGGAAGAAAACCAAAACATTTCTTATCTGGACATCAAATTACACAGAATAAATGACAAAATAACATTCGAATGGTTCACAAAAACAACTGCTTCAGGCAGATTAATAAATTTTCATTCCACACAACCAATGCAACAAAAAATCAACACCGCGACAAACTTAATTAATAAAGTGTTCACATTAACCGACGCACAATTTTTGGACAAAAACATTCGGAAAATAAAAACAATAATGTACAACAATGACTACCCAAATCATCTCACGAATTCCCTCATAAGAACAAGAATTTCAAAAAACAATCAAATCCCGCAAAAAACAAAACACATAGAACAATCTGGCAACTCCAATCAAGAAAACGTAAAGTCCCAATCAGCCAAACAAGCTTGGAATAAGCTTTAAACAAGCTTACAAGCGTAAGCCTCAAGCTTGGATAACGCTTTCATTTATTATTGTATTACATGTAATTGTAGGATAAACGAAAGTGAACCCTTGGAATAATATTCCTTACTTCAAGCTTAATCCAAGTGTTGTTTTTACAATTGGATATAAGTGTTTTAATAAGCTTTTTCCAAGTGTGCTACATTCAACAAATCAATTAGCACTCGCGAAAAATTTTTATTCCGTGGCTTCATTGGTAAGCCACTGGTTATTTGATTTGTTGTGATTTGGACATCCAAGGTTCAATTCCTAACCGAAACATTTTTATTTTTATTTATTTTTTATTTTCGTTTGTTAAAATTGAAGCATATATTGCTATGATAAATTGCATGTCTTCAAAAATTTTTGTGTTTGCTACCCCAGGGATCGAACGCGCGAACTACCGCACATGAGTCGGACACTCTAACATCTTGCCGTAAGCCTTATGGCTGCTGAGCAAACAAAATGAAAATAAAATACATTTATGTATGTATACATGAGAGCATCACAACTTTGAACAGTTGTGAAACTATTACCGTTGCCAGCGTTTTCTAAGTATGATTGCAAAACACTTACTTAATGCAAGCCTTTCCAAGTATTATTGTGCATCACTTGCTTTTTGTGTTTTATACAATAGTTATACAAAGGAACTTGCGAATTTATTACCTGGGCAAGAGTTTTTCAAGCGTGCTTGGATAGGGCTTGCTTTTTGTATTGCATGTAAGCTTAATCCAAGCACTATTTCTAAATGGCTGATTGGGGTACTACCGCATCACATACATACCAAACCTAACAAGCAACACACACATACGCAAAATGATGAGAGCGGACAAAACAATTTTTGCACACAGATCGAATGCGACATTAAACAAAATATTTACTAGAACAAAAACAAAAATTAAGAACGAAGACAAAAACAACGTTGTGTACGAAGTACGATGCAAAGGCAACGAACATGAAAGCTGTGACAAAATATACATAGGCACAACAAAAAGAGCGCTAAAAACAAGAATGACAGAACATAAGCTAGACATCAGAAATAAGAAAACAACAACAGCTTTAGCTCAGCATATAACAACTACAGGCCATACAGCTGATTTTGATTTAGTCAAAATTTTAGACGTTGAAAACAAAACAAACAAAAGACTGACATTAGAAAGCTTAAGAATACAACAAAAAGGGAACAAAGCAATAAATTTTAAAGAAGACACTGACAATATCAACAACAATTATGCAGCAGCATTGGACGGACATTAGTCATAGAACTAAGTTTAAAAGTTTAAGTTAGAATGTGATTTAAAATATTAAGTAGGTGTTTTTATGTTTTTATTGTTAATTGTTTGTGAAATAATAATTTTATTGTGTTATTAGATTGAATTAAATAATCCCCTGAAGATGTCAACAAATTATTGACGAAACGTCGGGAAAATATTGAATTTTTGTTTTTAATATAAAAATTGCAATAAAAAAGCACTGGTCAAAAACCTCCTTAAATAATTAAATAAAAACAACCAAATTGACCCAAAATAACAACAAGCTGAGACAATATTTTTATGAATAACAAAATTTGAAAAAGCATTTTATCTCTAAAAAGCTTTTTGACTATTGAGCACTTTAAATCTATTTCAAGATATTTTTATGAATATTAATATAAATATTTGAATATTAATGTTCAACTTTAAAATAATAAATAAAGAGATCATTTTAATATCACTTTAAGGAACTTTTTAGTATTTAAAGTTAAATAACTTAATATTATAATCTAAAAAAAAAAAATCTACATTTATCGTTTTGTGCTGGACCCAACCCCCACACGGTTAATCAAATGACTGAATTTCACGTTCTACTTAACACCATTAAAAATTTTGATGAAAGCAAACTCACATCTACCATTGAAATATATGTAAGAACCGAATTAGTAGTGTCCGATCAAATATTCGGTTTCGGTTTTGGCCATATTGATGCCGAATAGCCGAAACTGATTAAAAGGGCCGAAACTGGCCGATACCGAAACCGAAACCGAATATTCGGTCGGACACTACTTAGAATGTGACGGAACGGAACACAAAATACTCTTAAGGCCCGTTAACTGATCTCCGAAGTTTAAATTCCTTAATCTCAGATTTCGTAAACAGAGTTTAAATTTTAAACTCAGTTAAAATTATTTTCGTAACTTATCTCATTTTTATCGGCAGTTTACTTAAACTCCGTTTAAAAATTTAAACTGAGATTAAAAAACATATTTGAGCGTCACTGTAATAAAAATTGTACAACTTTGACGTAGAACATCAAAATATTTCAAAAATTTTTGATAAAATAATGCAAATTGTCAGTTTCATTGGAATATTTTTTTTTCAAAACTTAAAATGTGTTTGTTTTTTGTTTATTGTTTTGATTTTTTTGAAGTATGATTTTTTTATTTATTATTTTTTGTTTACGATTGAGAATATTTCCAATGTTCTCAGAGAATTTTTGACAAAATCTAAGTTTAAATTTTTTAAACCTAGAATTTCTGTGTTTAAATTTAAACTTGCCTCACCAAGTTAAACTTAGATTTTTTGAGATGAGGTATCGGCGTTAAAATTTAAACTGAGGTTAAGGAATTTTAAACTTTGTTTAAGCTAAACTTTGTTTAAAATTGAGATCAGTTAACGGGCCTAAGACAGTTTTTGATATAACGCTCAACTTTAATATTCATATCAGGTAACCAGTAATGAAACTGAAGTTTATCAACACACTTGGTGACACTAAGATGCCCTAATTTTTCATGAATATTACGAATTATATTTATTTCCATTTCCCTAGGAACATAAAGAAGTAATTTATTGCTTTTCGTCTTCCGGTACACCAATTCATCATCTAAAACAAAGTTTTTAATTTCTTCTTTTTCAAGTCTTTCTCTTATATTTATTATATCTTGATCACGGCTTTGGGTTAACTGTAACTGAAAATCCATGTCTTCAGGGTTTATTGGCAAAATCATCGGATTCCGACTCAGAGCGTCAACGTGGCCCACAAAAGCACCACTTCTGTGTTGGATTGTATAATTATAGTTTTCCAACTCTAAAGCCCATCTGGCTATGCGTGCATTAATGCTATTTTTATTTAACGTCAATGCTAGGGAATTGCAATCAGTAACAATACGGAACGGAATACCTTCTAAAGCGCTGATTATAATAGACGAAACGGAACGTTGTAGAACGTTGAGAAATGTCACTTTGCAATCTATTATATGAGCTTCTTATGTGAGCGTTTATAATAAGACGGAATGGAACGGCACGCGACGTTGAGATCTATACATTTTTGATTTTTGCGTTGCGTTCCATTCCGTCGAGAATAAACAAATGCTTAAACAAATATCTTTTAATTAACACAATTTTTGGAAAGAAGTTAAAAGAAAGGAAGATTGATGTTTTTCAATGTTTTCTTATGTTTATTTGACCATTTTAACGATTTATTCCGTTTCTATTATAATCGTCACATCGTTTGAAAGCATTTCATCCCGCTACGCTGACACTTGCCTACGTTCCGTTTCGTCTATTATAATCAGCGCTTAAGTATGTTCGGAAGCGTCGTAATGAATAAATAATGGCTAGTGTCTCCAGCTCAATAACGAGCTTCGGCTTGTGTCGTACGTTTGGAAAAATATGCGATCGGATGAAACTTACTATCAGACTGTCGTTGTAATAATACACTGCCAAACCCAATAGTACTGGCGTCACAATGTAACTCAGTTTCTTTCTCAGGGTGATAAATAGATAGGACAGGTGATTCCAGCAACTTGACTTTCAATTCTTTCTTAATTAAGTCTAAGAGAAGTTTTGCTACTCGAGAGAAAGATGGAATAAATCTACGGAAATATGAAAACAGACGTATACATTGTTGAACTTCTCGCTGGTTTGTCGGAACTGGAAGAAATTCATTAGCCTTCAAATGTCTATCAGGTCTTATACCATTTTTATTAACGCAATAACCGAGAAACTCAATTTCAGAATAACAAAATCGACATTTACTAAAGTTTAATTCTAAACGATATTCTGCCAACCGCCATAAAAGTCGCTGCAATGCTAAAAAATGATGTTCTATAGCGTCAGTTATTACAGTTGTATCGTCCATATATACTAAAATAGTCCCGTCATCAATAAACGTTCGCAGAACATAATTTATGAATCGTTGGAACAGCGCTGGAGCATTCTTTAACCCAAAAGGCATCCGAGTATATTCGTATTGACCCATAGGGGTAACGAAAGCGGTATATTTAACTGACGATTCCGAAACTCGGATCTGATGAAAACCACGTTTTAAGTCAAGTGAACTAAAAAATCCCTTTCCCTCCATTCTTTCTAGGCAGTCCTCAATAAGCGGCAAAGGATAATTGTCACGTTCTGTAATTTTGTTCAGAGCTCGACAATCGACACATTTTCGCACTTCATCTGACTTTTTTTTGACTAAAACAATTGGGGAAGCATATGGGGAATCAGTAGCCCTTATCTTATTTTCATGAAGCAGTCTCTGAATAATTTTTTCAAGCTCTTGTTTATCACTATACGACAGTCGTCGTGGATTAAAACTTATCGGAATATCAGATGTGAGCCGAATTTTCATTTCATAGTCATGACTTATCAAAGGAATTTTATCCAAATTAAAATAGCTAACACACAAAATTTTCTGCATTCTTTCAATTTGAACGGAACTCAACTGACAGAAAATATCGATATTTGAAAAAAACAGATCTGTATCTAACTCAATAGCAAATATATCCGGAACGGAACAATCTAGCATGTGATTCGTTATATCGGACCTATCAACGGAATTACCAATGTTTTCACCACTAACAATATCTGAATATTCGGAATCGGAAATATCGAATTGTTTCTCATTACTTTTAAGTATATTTTCATCTTCAACCAAATTGACTTCAACTTTCATCTTAACTGAATCGAAAACACTCGGAATTATTGAGCGTTGAGCAAAGCTAGCCGGACAACCGGTGTCAAATAAAGAAAATTACTCATAAACACGTTCACCAAACCCACTTGGAAAACTGACACTCACCATATTAAATTCAGCTAATCCTTCACAGGTTCTAGATTCAGCTTCCTCCGGATCTGCGCCTTCATCATGTCCCAATAAGGCCACGCGTGATGAACTAGGTGGAGGCGGCTTTGGACAATCTTTTAAGATGTGCTAAGTTGAGCCACAGCGGAAACAAGAGCCCTTTTGACGTTTTGGTTTCGAGTACGCAGCAGACATATCGTCGCTTGAATACTTATTTGTCGTATATGAATTTTGGACTGTTTTGAGCTAGAATGCAATTAGTAATAAACAAAATTAGCTTTATTTTTTGCACCAATCAGAATTGCAATGTCTCCTTTAGTTTAAAAGATATCAGTGGTTAGTTTATCGTATACGCAAAAATTTTACTCAAATTTCACTGCTTTTTTGTCGCATACGGGTAAATATCAAGCTTTGCTTCATATACAACACAAACGCATGGAAAAGGGCGTGAATTAGAAGATTATGCTTATGTGTCGTAAACCTTACAATGTTTTAAAACAGCATGCTGTGAAACTCTTGGTTGAGTCTCCAGCAAGCAGTCAAACGCTGAGAAAAAATAAATTAATAAATGGATTTTTGTGTTACTTTTAAAAAAAATTAAATAATGGAGATTATAACCCAAGAGTAAGTCATTGAAATATACTTTTTTTGTAGTAAATAACGATTGTTAAACATTTTCCAATATGGTCGGAGTCACCAGTTCCATTCATTGATCCGGATATTTTGGAGCTACTGTACGAAATTTTAGAGTCTCTGATTTAGAGGTTCTGATGCAAATCAAAGCATTCAAAAATATGCTTTTTCAAGAAAGTGTAGGTAGCATATTTTTCTTTATAAAAATGTATATTACGTTAATAAGAGCGTTGAATAGTGCGCCCGCCGTTGACACGAGAGTTGACTATTCCGACTCTCAGCCTGAAGATTCGCATGCTGGTTGAAATCTTTGCATCAAAAATTAAATAACTGACTATAATTTTTCACAAAGGAGCTTTATTTTTTTTGCCAACTAGTATTTTGAAGACCAGTGTACAATTGTTTCATTGAATTGGAGAAAAATTTTTATGTTTTATTTGTGTATTGTGTATTGTCGTATGCCTTTGAAAACAAGTCACATTTCGTTTCATGCTTGTTTGTCGTATATTCAGTTTTTTGTAG
The DNA here is from genome assembly GCA_958299015.1 of Tetanocera ferruginea. Taxonomy (NCBI): domain Eukaryota; kingdom Metazoa; phylum Arthropoda; class Insecta; order Diptera; family Sciomyzidae; genus Tetanocera; species Tetanocera ferruginea. Next base: position 56,189,698 of record OY282644.1, on the reverse strand, counting down.
TAAACGCACCTGATGTGAACAGTCGTTGCCTTGAGGCGCATATACGACAAAGCCTGAAAATTTAAAAACACTGTAATTTCTTATTTATTATTAAATTTTATAAATGTTTTTTTTTATATTCACTATCTTAGTTACATATTTTTATATAAATTATAAAAATAAATTAATTAAACATTTAAGATGAGACAAACGGCATTTTAAGCTTAAATTGCGTTTTCCCAAAATTCCAAATATGTCGCATACGACAAATAAGTATTCAAGCGACGATATGGCCATATCCAGAGCAGTTATAGCACTGAATTCGCTTTGGCACTTCATCTCGATTTGGAAAGTCTGAAGAGTTCGGTTTTATCGAAGTTAAGAAGGGCGAATTCAACGCACGCAGCTGAACATAACGCCGTGACAAAGACTTCAATTGTTCAATTGTCGTCGCTGGGTATAAAATGGCAATGCTTGGTGAACGATCGTTGAGCCCATTGATAATACATTGCACCACCTGATTCTCGTCAACTTCAGCTCGGGATGCAATTTCTTGCATTTGCAGAATATATTCAAGAACAGTTGTCTTAGATGCATTGAATTTTGTCATCTTAAGCAGAGCAATGACCTCAGAAACCGACAAAATATTGCCAAATGTTTTTAAAAAATTGTTCTTAAACTCGCCGTATGTCGCTGATTTGTCGAGCAGATTTAAGGCGAAAATTGTCATCGGCACCTAACGAATCGCAGACTCTCTCCAAATTCTCAATCCACTTTTGAGCATCGTACAAGTCATCACCATTAAATGGAACCATGGCATGCTCCACGTCGCTGAAATCAGCTTTTCGACTAAAGCTTGGCGCATCACTCGAGCCTGCGAAATCACATTCAAGCTCACTTAGCTGCTTTCTTAGTTGAGCAATTTCCAGCCGCTTGCGCAATTCGCGGAGCTCGTCATCTTCATTTGCGCCAATGTTCTGGTCGGTATTGCTCCTGACAGAATCAACGTCATCGTCAACGCATGCCTCCAGACCAGCCTACAACTCCTTCAGTTGCTCCTCGCCAATAAGCTGCTTGAGCTCCAGCACAGTAGCCGTACGTGGATAGTCGACATTATTGTCAGCTAACCACTTGGTAAGGTCGTAGCGACGAAGTTTTGTCGACATTTTATCAGTAAATATCCCACTTCTGAGGCTATAACGGATTTTTATTTAAATATATTTTATTTCTTATTCCTTTTCTTTTCTTTACGTCTTCACGCTTTCGTTCTTCGTTCTAGAATAATAGTGGTATTCATGCAATGCCGAATATTTTCCGATGCCGTATATCGGAAAATATACGCTGTTTTTGCATGAGGCACCTTTTTGTATTTTTCGGTTAGTGGCGTATATCAATCAGCTGTTCTTAAAGTTATATTGAAGTTAGAAGTGGCCACTTTGGTTTAATGAATGAGCTGAAAAGTAAATATATAAATAAATAAATAAATGGTTTCATAATATAGGTGAAGACAACGAAATTCCAGATAAATTATTTTATTATTCGACAACTGACAACATGCAATTTGTCGTTTAAAAGGATTCTCAAGTTGGAAGTTGGGTAAGAAGTTTATAGTTTGTAATAAATATTTGAAAGGTGGCAACAACTCTTTGCCGAAAGTTTTCGGCGCTGTTTTCGCATCAAAATCGTGAGGAAAACTGGGAACTTTGCGTATATCAAATTCCATACAAATTTTGACAGTTGATATACGGCGTTTACGCTTTTTCCGATTTTCGGCATATTCGGCACGTTTTCGGCATTGCATGAATACCACCATGGTTGAATAACAAGGTTGCTTCAAAACTGACTGTGCTCTCTTTCGCTTATCCGAAAGTGTCAAAATCAAATGGCTGCTGAAAAACAACAGCAACAACAACAACAGCTCAAGCAGTTCGCTTTGACATTTACGGCAGTCACGCTCTCCGTCTTGCTACTACCTTATTCAGTGTACCCTGAATACCACTAATAATTTTTGCTTTGTCATTTGCCCAGGGTTGCAATACTTGAGCAAGTCATTTATGGCATTGCCAACAATGAGATACCCAGGGTTGCAATACTTGAGTATGTTATTTATGACATTGCCAACAATGAGATACCCAAGGTTGCCACCTACTACAGTATGTGTACATTTTTCATCAACATTTAAATGCATTAAAAAATAAAGGCTTCATCCGCCCACGGACCACAGTGCCTTAAATAAATTCGTTAATAGAATTTATCATCTCGTCTTTTTGTTAACAGTAGAGGGCGCTAAAGTCAGAAAACGTTTGAGGTAAAACTGTTGAACGGAAAAACTGTTTTTACTGTGTTACAAATTTTTTTTTTAAAATTTCATTTTATATTGTATTGCTTTGAAACTTAACAGTTTTGTTTATAACTATAGGTATAAAAAACCAAAAATAATTGTTTGTAAATATTTTATATAGAAAAGTTGTTTGTGCCATCGAAAACTTTTGCGATTTTTTGTTTGGAATTCCCAAAATGCAAAAGTTTGATAGAGTGAAAATTTTTTTTTTGGAAGAATAGGTAATTTTTTATTTTTGATATTAGTATACTTGAAAGGGCTTAAATGGAATATGTGAACAAGTTTTAGATTTTTCACCCGGAAATGTAAAAATGATATGAATTTTTTGAGACATATTTCCTAAGTTTCAGAAAAAGTTGCAAAGACCTAAGTTCATGGTACTGCCAAAATTAAAAAAAAAAAAGTTTATACAATTTTTTTGTTTTTATTACTATTAAAAATGAATAAAATTTTGATGTAGTGTATAATTTTTATTAAATAGTGACAAAAACTTACCAAAAATTGAAAGAATATATTTATTTTTTTTGGCGGAAACCCTAAAGTTTTGCAAACTTTGAAAAAATTAAAAAATTATATAAATAAAAAGTAGGCGATTTTTTATTTTTCATTTATATACATTGTTAACAAATCTAACCACTAGTAAAAAAAAAATTTAAGATTTTTAACCGGAAATTTGAAATTTTGTATTTTTTGAAAACATCTATATTTTTGAGTTTTACAAAGACCAAAAATATGATTATATAATTTTTTCCAAGTTAAGGGCTCCAGCGACGTTCAATGTGCAATTCAATTTTTGCAAGCTGTGCAATTTTATTGACTGTAGGTCTGTTTAAGAACTTTTCGAGTTAAAAATATAAAGTACCTTTTACTGGGAGAGTAAGAATGATTTTACTCTCTCATTAAAAAATATCACAAAAAGTAAACGAACGACATCCAGTAAAGAGTATCAAGTAATCAACATTTGTTTGTAAATAGCTGATTCATGTTTTCCTTTTTGCTTTTCGTTTCATTGGTTTTCCTATGTTTCAACTCATTTACTCCGAGAATTCTTGTTATTTACATTTTGCTATTTTCCGTTATTTTTTATATTTGAGCAAGAGATGAGAGCATGTTTATTTCAGTTTAACGTGATTATTTTCTAATAGTTTGCGATTGTTTTGAAGTTTTCACCATTTTTGTATCAATAATATTTGAATTAATTGTGGAATAACCACTAAAACATTAAATGAATACCTAGTCAATATTGAAATAACCTCGTGCTGCAGTAATCATTATAATCTAATAGTGAGCCCTCGTGAGTTAAATAATCTCACTGGTTCATCTCTATATATGTATATGCATAATAAAACTATTCTGTCAAATTTTTTACTAGTTGTGAAGCAATATTTTTCGATAATGACAAATTGTATTATTAATTCCGATATAGTTGATTTTTGGTTATCAGAGTCTTCAAAAAATAAGAGCCCAGAAGTATATAAATTAATAAAAGGCAAAATTGGGGATTCAAGTCTTGAAAAAGAAGTGTTGTAAAGAAAAATTAAATTGTTTGACAATAAAATAAAAAAATATTGGAGCGAGAGTAGATCCAATAGACAATTCTTCGATAAAAAGTATTCTAAGTGGTTGAATTGGAAATTTTTCGACCCAGACAATATAAGTTGTATATTGATATTCTTTTTAATCTAAGTAAAAAAGTTAAACTTTAGAACTAAAATATTTAGTTGAGTAAATTTAGAAACTAATATATTTATGACCCTTTTTAAAGAGAATATTAAATTATTTGCATTCTGATCACGAATGTAGCTAAAAATTAGTTTTTTTTAAAAAGGATATATGGGAGATGGTCATGTCCTTGTATCGAATGAAGCGAAAGTATTTAGAGAGCCCAAAAATATAGTTTTATAAGTTGTTTTAAGTTTTCAGTGCATTCTGATCACAAATGTAGCTAAAATTTAGTTTTTGGAAAAAAGGATATATGGGAGATGGTCATGTCCATGTATCGAATGAAGCGAAATTTCCCAGAGAGCCCGAAAATATAGTTTTATAAGTTTTTATAAGTTTTCAGTACATTCTGATCACTAATGCAGGTACAATTTAATTTTTGAGAAAAATTATATATGGGAGGTAGTCATGTCCTTGCACCGAATGAAACAAAATTAACCACTAAGCTAAAAGACATATTTTAACAGATAGTTACCAACTTTCGATTTATTCTACATACAATTATAGCCAAAATTAAACTTTTAAATTAAAAGGTGTATGGGAGGTAGTCATGTCCTTGCACCGATTTTTCCGAAACTTCGAATTTTTCTTAATTAACATATTTTGAACTAGCACACCAAATTTCATTTTTCTGCGATAACTTCTCTAATTTTGCCGATTTACTATATGGGGACAAAGCACTGTGCGGACATGCCCATTTACAATAAATTTTTGTTTTGTTTTTGAAAAGTGGGTTTAGGGTATTTTATAGTCGACCTAGACCGCCTTTAGACTTTCATTACTTGTTTTTAAGTCAGATTAATTTCAATCCATAATGCCTTTTGTGCAGAAAAAGAAGGCCTTGAAGAAGTGCTCATAAGAGCAGCGAAGAAAGAAAGCATGTGTTTTGACTTCGTATGAAGAGCGCTGGTTTAATTGCCTATTGGGTAGTTTCCTTACTGACTACAATTAAACATAACGAGAAAAATAAATCTTAATTTATTTAAATGTCAATAGTTATACTCTCTATTGATAACAATACATACAAATTTTAAACAAATTAACAATAAATCCTGTTTGATAATTTTTTTTAGAACAAGTTTTGAGCATAAAAAATAAATTTAAATTTCTTAAGTTAGCCTGTTATATTCAATCAAGGCACGCATTTTTAGCATTCCGACATAAAATAACAGTAGACCCTAATCGAATGCGTGTTGCGTTGCGCTTCCTAGCGACACGCAAATTTTGTATACGCTTAGCCTAAACAAAAGCGCTGCGTGCAATCGAAAACATATATGTTCCCAGTCGGAAAAATCGTAAGGTGCTTACTAAATAATTCATGTTTTCCTTTAGCTTATGGTGGTGAAAACAGGATCATGCTGAAGTAAGTATGTTGTTTGTTACATAAGGAGCACCTTACATCTTCACTTACAACTGCAACTGCAAAAGGAATGCACGTTTAAGCCGATCATGTCTTCGTGTGATCATTTTCATAAGTACATTATTGCGTAAAGCAAGAGACATGCAGTGGTATGATGACATAACGGTATTTGACTATCGGTACGAAGATGTTAAAAAAAATCCAAAAGAAAAAACGAATAAAGAACAATCTTATGGTGAACGGCGGTGTAGTAAGATCATTCGTCGTTGCGCATACAAAAATGGCTAGTGTAAGAATAAGATTTTTTATTTATTTTACTGTTCAATAGCCATATGTATGTACAATTATATATCTTCTCTATAAAAATTACGATTTAACCCTTCATTTAAACCTTCTTCGCAACGGAAATTGTAAGCACTGCTTCCGTTCACACTTACAAAAAAAGGTGAACATAAGGCCACAGCTTACAATTTCCGTTGCGAAGAAGGTTAAAATGGATTATATGCACGTCGTATATCAATACAGTACGGGTGCCTTACGCTGTCATGCATACATCCTGCTTATTAAATAAAGTGCATAAGCCCGATTGATTCCGATTGTCGAAAATACATTCCCTGCACTTTATTTTAGTAAAGGGTCACGTAATGACGCATATCATACATTACAAAAGGAAGCTTATAGTGGCGATCATGCCTGTGTAAAAGTAATGGGCATTTGGTATTGAAGTTTTCATGCCCTGATATGGGATGAAAAATAAGTTAAGAATAATTCATTATGTAAGGATGGATTTTCCCACTGGGTTTTCCTTGTTGCTTTTATGTGTTTGTTGCTCTCTGTTCGAATATTTTTGTTTTATGCAGCCAACTTCACAACCGAACGCACTGTCAAAATAGGAAATTCGAATCGAGTTGCGCTAGTGCGTTGCGCATTTCGGTAGGCTTCATATAAAATGTAAGTGCATGAACCAATTCTGATAGAAGCGCAACGCAACACGCATTCAATTAGGGTCTACTGTAAGGCATAGAACCGGAGTTTTCTTTTAGGTATATTAAAATTAATAGATCCAAAAAGACGCGGGCAATCAGTAGTACCATAAACTAGATCAAAAATGTTCATTAGAGAAAGTATTGTTCTTCTACTTTGTAATGTATTTTAATTTATAAGTAAACATCGCACATTATAAGAGGGAACAGGGCCAATAGGGTATAAAGATCGTAAAGTATAACGAGTAAAGACTTTTTGTAAACGCTGCAAGCGATGGATATGGACAGCATAATAAGGGTTCCAAATTTATGAGGCATACTCAAGTCTAAATCTAACCAAAGAACCCAATAGGCAATTAAACCAGCGCTCTGCATACGAAGGCCTGCATTGACTGCTCCATTTGAAGACCAAACACATCCTTTCCTCGCTGCTCTTATGGGCACTTCTTGAAGGCCTTCTTTTTCTACTTAAAAGGCAGTACAACAAACCTTTTTTTCCTTCAAAGACTGACTTTTATATACTTCAGGGCAACTTTTTCGTTTAAAGTTAGAATATATAACAGTTTAAAAATAAGACATAATAATGGCCCTTCTTACTGCTATATCAAAGATTATAGATTGAAATTAATCTGACTCAAAGAAAAACATAGGAGAGAAGATGAAATCATAGAATATATAATAATAAACAGAAAAAGGTTTAAAAGAAAAAAATATTTTTTTCAATACATTTTGTTTACTCCTTCTTTTAGTCATTCTTAAGAAGTGCTTCTATCAGGCCTCTTGAGCGGTAGGCCTGAAGAATTTTCCCACTTCGTATAAAAAAGAAAGTGTAATTGTATATGAGCGCGGCAGTACTACAAAATCCACAGGAAGGCCTGCTAGCAGCGATGTCATTGTCTACTGGGAAGTATAAAGAATTGTATGCGTGTATGAGTCCAAAAAGGCGGTACTATTTCGTCGCACAAAAGCCATCATAGCATAAGCTTTCGAGAGTATAAAATCAAAATGATTATAGAATGTAAATTTGGTATAAAAAATTAAACCTAAATCTGAAATTTTATCAACTTTCTTCAATACAGAGGTACCGTTGTGATAAGATGTATTGAAGATGTTTTGTGACTTGCAGAACGTTAATTGAAAGCATTTATTAATATCACGGTGTGACCAAATTAAGACAAATACAATCTTCTAGAATTATTCCAAAAAATCATGATAGTGGGCACCTCTAGGAGTGCAATATAGGTTGTCGGAGGACTGGGTCACATCTGGGTTCCGAAATACAGTTATTTTAAAATTTGTATGTTGCGATCACTTATTTACTTTTTACAACGTAAGTTGTGGTCAAAAAAACATTCAAATTTTGGTCGATGATTCCAAATCAAAAAACAAAAAAAAATGTTTGTGATAAAATATATTTAACCATTTTGGTGGTCTTTTTATACCCCCACGTATACCCGTACTGCGTAAGGGGTATATTAATTTTGTCACGACGTATATATAAAGCATATATATTCTTGCTCAGCATCACCACCTGAGTTGATTTAGCCATGTCCGTCTGTCTGTCCGTCTGTCTGTCTCTCAACACGATTACAGCCGTAATTTTGAAGCTATCGTACTGAAATTCGATATGCTTTTGTCTAAAAAACCAAGATCAAGTTCGAGAATGGGCTAAATCGGATGAAAACCACGCCTACCTCCCATACAACCCCAATAATGAAAACTCCATAAAAAAGGAAATATTTAAACTACAAAACTCAAATTCGGTATTTGAATTGAGTTCGTCTTGTACAAAAATGTACATAAAAATGGAATCCATTAAAGTTTCAATGACCACCTGCGAATGACCTCATAAAATTCCATTGCATCCGATTGGCCATAGAATCATCCATTTTGGTCGAAATCATCCATGGAATCCATTAAAGTGTGACCTCAGATAATCCCATTGCATCCGATTGGCCATAGATAATAAAATAACCTTCAAAAAGTACGGTCTAAAATTTTGTTGATTAACTCATCTGTAAGTTCGGACTCAAACCATTGTTTGATAATTTTGTTGCTTCCGAACATCTTATGAATTCTAATTTGTAAGGTTTTGCGAACACCTAGTTTCACTTAATTCACCTAATTCAGCTAATTGGCCTAAATTCACCACAATTCGCCGCAGTTTCATTCGTTTCATCGGTTTTACTACCAGTTTCGTTCACCGTATGTTGTATACGTGGCTAAAGAAGTTTCACTTCAAAAATTCGTTATATTGTTAACCATTGATTCCAACCGATTAACCTTTCCAGGTCAAACACATTCAATTCACATTCAGTTTGCATTGCATCGTTATGGATTAAATCAAATCTTCACTTATTATCTAACTTAATAATAAAGAAAACATGCGAGTCATATATTTATTTTCTATCTATCTTCTGTCTTATATGTTCTATTTTCTTTATATTTTCTATTATGTTCTATTTTCTTATGTTTATGTTCTTTATTTTCTTCTATATATATACAAATTAATTGCCATGCGTCAGTATTGCTAAGACTCCAAAGTGGGTCCACCGATTTTAATAATTTTTTTTTTCGCTTTAGTGCTGATGTTGTTTAGGAAAAAAGAAAATTAGGAAGATACTGAAGGAACAACGGAAAAATCGAAAAAAATTAACTCATTTCATGTGGTTGTGTGAAATTAACTTCATTTAAAATTTTGAAATCATTTTTATTGGAAAAAACTTACTGGATTTTAGCAATAGAATTGAATTTGATTACATTTTGAGAACATTCATTTTGAGCAGTCGTTCTGTTAAGGTAAATTGACTTTTCAGTATTTGACAAAATCACATATTATTAAGTTATACCTCATTTAGACAAAAATAAAATTTTTCTAAACTCGCACAGAGCCATCTTTTGAAAAAATGGATACATTGAATATATAGTTTTGAAAAAAAAAACGTTTTTCAGCTATTGATAAAAATATATCATCAAAGTTAACGCGTTTCCTACGCGTTTGTTAAAAAAATATAGTTTGGCCCACAAGCAAAAAATATTGGCTGGCACAAGCTAGCCAATGCCCCTCGGGCCAATAAATTAAACTCACAAATTTATACAAGTATTTAGTTCTTTATTCTTACAATACCCAAAAATAACTGAACCGAGATTAACAATAGATTTTCCCACTGCTCCAAGCCAAGTGTCTGCATGCGCAGATGCCTAAAAGCTCAATCTTCAGGTACGGCGCTCAGGTTACATGTCTTGGTTGCTGTCGTCTGTCGTTGACTCCTCCCTCTTTAAAAATCTGCGTCTCGCAGATTATGTTTCAACTGCGTTTTTATGGTGGTGTGTATCCTCGATCTGGATGACGGCTGGTACGATCTTGGGTAAGTTAAGGCTTTGGCTTGATTACCACAAAAAAAATGCTGCGATCAGGATGATATCAAGGGTAGCCACTAGGTCTGAAAACAGAGAGAGCTTTATTTTTTTTGTCAAGTTACCCAATCGCTCGATGTTGTTTAATGTAGCCCCGTGTAGGTAGGATAGGTCGATTTTATCTGATCCTTTGGTTACGTTGGTAAACAACTGTGGAAGTGCTTGGACCCTGGTTACTGTAGATGCCGAGAAAATTCTGTCGTTCACATAAATCGTTTCATTTTCCAGTTGTACAACGTATGTGCCTTCAAGGTGACTTGAAAAGTTTTTGGAGCTAACCATTCCTCTAAAATTTGACAAAAAGAGTGTTTCCCCACCAACAAGCTCAACTATTTCTTCTATGCTGGTCTTGAAGGTACAATTAGCGTTACCGTCCTTAATAATTCTTACCACACAACTGTCTTCTGGAATTTTTGTGAGTAATGCTGCCTTACAGATTGTTGAATTTCTCATCAGAAGACATCCTTCTTTTATTCCGAATGTTTCTTTTTGGTTCACGAACATTTCATCGAACGGAATATCCACCTGACTGTTGTTGATGACGGCGGCTCGTGCAAGGATATGGTTGTAATTCTCTTGTTGAACCTTTGGTAAGGAAATGACATAAAGAAGCATTGTATCGTTAGCAAAAATTGTTGGGGTGGTGAATTCAAGGGCTTCGATCTGATTTTCTTGGGGAAGTGTCTCAACTTCGGATAACACCTTGTTCATTTCTTTACTGTCCAGGAGATTTGTGTTCACTATTCCGCTCCTAGCCATTTGGCATGCACGAATGATTTCGTGGACCTGGTCCCATAAAATAAACGATTTTTCTAAGAGGCCTTGCTCCAGCTTAGTGGTGAGTCGGTTATCTATGTCGTTATGTATTATTTCAACTAATTTGTTGTATTTGGTGATAGCTTGGTGGGTCACTTCAAACAATTCCCTGTTGATCTTATATTGCTAGTTGTTATTCTCTACAATAGCCTGCTAGCTACGTAACACTGTTTCCCAGTCCACGGCGTCTGGACTTCCTGCAAGCCATTTCCATGCTGATCCTATCCAATTAATAGAGCGGGCTACTCTCTGTTTCCTACCTCTTAAATCGTGAAGACCTTTCTGAACTCGAGTAAGGTGATATTGCAACAGTGAAATCGTATCGTCTGTAGTTGATATGTTTTTAGCCGCTTCGTCAATCTCTGATGTCAGCTTTTCGAATCGTGCCAGGTCAATAACATGAACGAGGTTGAAATGACCATTGAGGATATAACCGTTGCCTTTCCTTAAGGTAACTAGAGGAGACTTGTATTCGTAAAGATGGAGAGCGCATACTGCCTTCTAAAAAAGTATTTTGCAACGATGGTGGGACTTGGCATTGGTAGTGGTTTGTGATGATCATGTGGATCGGTAAGATCTGCTATGTTTATATTGCAGAAAACCGAAGAAGAGCATATGTCAAATATTTCTACAGTTTTCGCACGACTCCTAGAAGCAAACCGAAGGGTAAATTTAGATAAAACTCAATTTTTTAAAACAGAGGTAGAATTCTTAGGATACCTGATAACGTCTGAAGGAATTAAAGCTGACCCGAAAAAATAGAGGCAATTCAGCGTATCACACCCCCAACAAATTTGAAGGAACTCAAGTCATTTCCTGGATTGACTTCCTATTATAGAAAATTCATTCAAGATTATGCAAAAGTTGCTAAGCCACTGACCAACCTCACACGAAACGAAAATTCTCGAGTAAAAGCGAACCAATCTAGGAAAATTTCAATTACATTAAATAAGGAGGCAATGATCGCATTCAATAATTTAAAGGAACTCTTAACTTCTTCGGAAGTACTTGCTTTCCCTGACTTTAATATACCTTTCAATCTAACTACCGATGCTTCCAATTATGCGATAGGTGCTGTTTTATCACAGGGAAAGTCTGGTAGAGACAAGCCGATTGCCTACATTTCTAGATCTCTGAACAAAACGGAGGAAAATTACGCTACCAACGAAAAATAAATGTTGGCAATTGTGTGGACTCTTGATAACCTTAGATCGTATTTATATGGAGCAAGGAAAGTTCGAATTTTTACAGACCACCAACCGCTTACCTATGCGTTGGGAAATAGAAATTTTAATTCCAAGCTAAAACGATGGAAGGCACGGATAGAGGAGTATGACCACGATTTAATTTATAAAAAAGGTAAGGGAAACTACGTGGCCGACGCTCTTTCCAGATTAAAAACAGGAAAAAATCATTTATCATCTCCAGTTTTAGAACAAATGGTTAATCAACTCGAAGCATCAGGAGACGGGGACGAAACGGAAAATGCCAGTGAGGGTCAAAGCTTACAAGGGGACCGTACTATAACAGCAAGTGATGTTTCGACAATGCACAGCGCTGAACAAGATGGTTCAGACCTAATTCCGCACGTCCAGGCTCCACTGAATGTATTTCGCAACCAACTTATATTTAGGCAAGGAAAAAGAGAATTGCATAGCCACATAGAGCCACACAGAGGCTATCATCGACATCACATCTCAGTCGGTGTGATTACTAGGGCAATTCTGGTATACTATCTGGTACGCACATCAAAATATTCATATTTATTTTATACAGGTTCCAAGCTGATTCAGGTTCCAAGGTGATTCCTAGTTGTTTTTGTTTTTGTTGCTCTTTGCTTGGGTCCTCGTCAAAATATCTGCAAGAAATTTTTGGTTCAGGATTTGTTTCTTGAACCGATGCTATCGCCACACTTCCATTTGCGCTCTCTGCAAAATGTTCTTTTGTGAATAGTGCAGATTGGTTACTTGCTTATTTACACTTTCCCACTATCTGGAGGGACTGCGTAATCCTTTTTAGAAGCTGCCCATCAGCGACTTACTCAGGCACAGTTGACCTCACGCCCCGCCAATAACCATCTGACACTTTTTTGTTAGCAGAGTGTCCTGAAATATTGGTTGTGAGGAGATAGTTTTTCCTAAACAATAAGCTGGAGGGTCCCCCTTTCGGAGTGAATCGCAGATTATTTTCCACCAAAGCTAATCAAACTGGAGGGTCCCCCTTTCGGAGCGAATCGCAGCTTGTTCCCCTTGCAAGTTACCAATAACGCCAGGATAGTATTAGGCAGACAGCTTCGGTCCCTGCTCGGGCGCCAGTTAACGCGTTTCCTACGCGTTTGTTAAAAAAATATATTTTGGTCAAGCTTGTGCTAGCAGTCTGAGTATTGCCTCAGATGATTGTGCTAGCCAATGCCCCTCGGGCCAATAAATTAAACTCACAAATTTATACAAGTATAAGTTCTTTATTCTTCTTATTCTGCCCAAAAATAACTGAACCGAGATTAACAATAGAAATGACTTAAATACTAATTTGTTGAATTAGAAGAAGCATACATTTAAGGAACAAGAACAAGATTAATATAATAAAATCTAAGCTAATAGCTTATGGTGTGTGAAAATGCAGCGTCTGACTGGTCGACATTAAAAAAAAATTGTATATTCTCGGAGCAGAAAAATAAATGAAAAAAAAATTAATGTATATTCCTCAATTTTGTTGTTCATCGCAACTGCGCTACGGAAGTACTGAATTTTATTTTCAAAATCAACCAATCAAAATTGAAAAACTAGCTTATTACCCATCTTCCGAATCAACACAATGCTTTCGCATTAATAGGGGGCATCCCCTGAGCGTTGGTTCAAGCTAAAAAAAAAAGTAAAGAAAGTCCAAAGTCGGTCAAGGCCGACTATGAAATACCCTAAACCCACTTTTCAAAAATAAAAATATTTTTATTGTAAATGGGCGTCTCCGTGGGCGGATGAAACCTGTATTAATTAATATTATTATTAATTGCATTTAAATGGTGATGAAAAATTTATACATACCAAGTTTATTCCTGTAGCTCACAGTTAATGCCTTTATTGTGCTTTCGCTATGGGAGGTGGGCGTGTTCATGGACGGATTACTTCCAATTTTTGAACACACCTTAGTTTTGGTATAAAATACATGCATACTAAATTTAATTTCTCTATGACAAACATAACCTTATTTATTGAGTTTTAAGCTTTTTGGGTTGTATGGGAGGTGGGCGTGTCCGTAGGCGGATGACGTCCATTTTTCAAAACCATCTTTGTCTTGTCATAAAAAACATACGTGCCAAATTTTAGCTCTGTAGGTCAAACAGAGGCTTATTAATTGCGTTTTAAATTTTTGGGTTGTATGGGAGGTGGGCGTGTCCGTGAACAGATGACGTCCATTTTTCGAAAAAATCTTCGTGTTTGTATAAAACACATACATATCAACTTTTATTGTTGTAGGCTAATTATGAGCTCAATTATGCAGTTTTCAATTTTCACGTTGTATGGGAGGTAGGCGTGTCCGTGGGCGGATGATGTCCATTTTTCAAAATCATCTTTGTTTTGTTACAAAAAACATATGTGCCAAATTTTAGCTCTGTGGGTTAAACAGAGGCTTATTTATTGCGTTTTAAATTTTTGGGTTGTATGGGAGGTCGGCGTGTCCGTAAGCGGATGACGTCCATTTTTCAAAAACATCTTTGTGTTGATATAAAACACATACATACCAAATTTTATTGTTGTAGGCTAATTATGAGCTGAGTTATGCAGTTTTAAATTTTTGCGTTGTATTGGAGGTAGGCGTGTCCGTGGGCGGATTACAAAAATATTCAATAGTGCAGATCCTTGGGTCCATGTGACTATGTGTACCAAGTTTCATTCAATTATCTCAACTCCTTCTTCTTATCCTGTGTATACGGACAACACACAGACGGACAGACGGACGGACGGACGGTGTGATCATTTGTTCTGAATGTTTGCGCATTTAAATATATAGAAAAAAAGTAAAAAACACTCAAAAAAAGCATAAAGTTCAGCAAACAATACAAAAAGAGCAAGAAATTACGCTCTTAAAAATTTTCTAGCTTTAAAAATAATTTCTCACTGCGTATCGAAAAATGAAACTAAAAAATGTTCTTCTCTTTTGAAACGGGCTATACCTATTTATGTACAAAGATTTACTGCATCTTGCTGTAAAACGAAAGAGCACGCAAACGATAAGCAAGACACGAGAAGCACTACTTTATTCCATACAAAAATCTATTGCTTCACGTGTCTTACTTATCTTTAGTGTGCTGTTTCGTTTTACAGCAAGATGCAGTTAATAAAACGCACAAAACAATTAATTACAAGAACTTCGCTCAAAGTCCTTTTAGCGGCTGAAATGGCCCATTCGTTTTCGATACGAAATGTATGAATACAAAATTAATTTTACTTTATTGTAATGTAATTTATCAATATATTTTTTTAAATAATTTTCGTAGACTTACTTTAATTGAAGTTATAATTTGCAAAGTTAACATAGAAAACATTATTTTCGTTTAAATTTTTAGAATAAGATCGTGGCGTCGGCAAGATACAAGATATTCTGAACTCGAAATTCGAGTTGAAGATAAATCCATATGCGGAAGTTGTGGACACCAAGGAAATTCAATTAATCACTCTAAAAACGGCTGTGGACTGTGTTGCACGTTACACGGATGTGATGATAGTCTATGGAAGTAAGTAATAAAAATTAATATATGAAACCAAATATATAAAATTTTGTTATTTAGGGAACAACGTTTGTGTATTAAAGCTGAGTTAAATCTTCGGAAAAAAGCACTTTCCCAAAATTCAACATTTCCACCAGAAGATGTTATAAAAGAGTTTTTATTTGAACCTTCTACTATACCTTGTCTTCAAATAAGCTGGAGGCAACCAAATATTATTAAATTTATTAATCAAATGAGCCACTTATTGCAGTGGTCTGAAATTTATTGTTTTCAAAAAATGTTCCCCATTTTAACACGTTGGCAATTACTGAATTCAAACATTAGAAGAAAAACGCCTTCGACGGCTTGCCTAGTTCCATGCAGCATTCAAAAGAAACGCACCTTCAAAGGTATCCCTAGCTTGGAGGTCTTGTGGAAAGATGAAAATGAAAATTTCAAGGGATTAATACCTGATGAGCAGCTAAAGGAATTTGAAGTTAGAAACAGCAATGGCTTGGAAAATCTCTGGACCACGGTAGAACCAACAAATTTAATGCAACTAGCCCACTCATCTATGGTACAAGCCTTTGTAAGTTCTAAGGAAGAAAAAAATAATTTTGGGTCGAAAAGAAGAAAAAAAGTGGTCAAATATGGTAATCAAAAGAAAGATGAAGGCATCACCATAGGATCCATTGATAATTTACAAGATTTAATCGATGCTACAAATGAAGTTGATAAATGTTTGAAAACAAATAAGGAAAGAAAACATAATTCTAACTCAGGTTTGCAGAAGATTGATAAATTCTTAAGACAAAATAATGATAATAACCTAAAGTCAAGATGTTCTGAAAAATACTCCCCAATGTGTTCGACTCCTAAAAATACTTATTTTTCATCAGACATAGAAATGCACAACGAAACTAATGAGACTCAAAATGTGTCGGACATTGTAACTGGCATAATTAATGGAAATGGCAAAGAGGCAACATTTGCTGAAATTTCAAAGCATTGCGGCCGTGCTTTATTTTATGAATAAAGTACTTTTTAGGTTATTTTACAATTGCAATTTTTTTTTCATTTAATTGCAACTTATATAATACAGAAATAAATCATTTTAAGACGAGATTCAAATGAAAATTTAATAGTATTTCAATATACATGTGGGAAGGGAGCTTGACGGACGCACAAGAAGTGGACGGGAACACGACAACACTGACTAGACGATGAACAGGACAACAGCATGGACTAAACTGGACGATGACCGAGACGACACTAGAAAACTTGACGAAGCGTGTGCAGGAACAAGAACGACGTACGAACAATTGGACAGTTTAAAAAGAGACGCGCACCGAAACGCAACGTTAAATTGAGCTACAAATAAATGTATTCGTTTTAATAAACTTCATCAATAACACAGTGCGACACGAAAAAATAATTTCAAATATCTCAATGGTTTCTAGTAGTGCATGGTCTATATATTATGCCCTCATACTCAGTTTTATCGGATTAGGTCAAATAAGAGAGATATTCAAGGTCAAATTTCACCTTTAAGTCACAAATTTTTTCTTATAACTCTTAAACTAAATTCAAATCCTGTGTAGTAACTGCATCTAAATATTTGCAATGGATGGTTCTTAACATTTTGAGACCATTTTTTACTCAAAAGGTTTCGTAAGGGGGTTAATTTTTTCTTCGAAAACAGGGCTTTTTTGAAATAAAAAAAATTTTCAATAGTTCAGTTACTTTGTATTTGTCTTCAAAAACAATCAGATTTTGCTGAATTTTTGCATACACCTAAAATAAAATAAAGTTATCCATCTCTGAAAAGATCACAACAGTTACATGTGCGCATCAAAAGATATTCGGATTCAAAGATTACCAAAGATGGTAACTACGTTAATGTTATCCCTAGAGTAAAATCATTCAGATGAAAATTATAGACCCAACAATTTTCTTCAAAACTGTTCTTAACATCTTTACCGAAAGAGTTACAGTTTTAAAGATATGCGCGTAAATATGTAATTACAACATGTATGAAAAATTTTGATCTTGGAAAGAAATAGAAATAAAAATAATTTTTATTTTTACCGTTTTAATTTTTCATATATGTTGAAATTACATATTTACGCTCATATCTTTAAAACGGTAACTCTTTCGGTAAAGATGTTAAGAACAGTTTTGAAGAAAATTGTTGTCTCTATAATTTCCATCTGAATGATTTTACTCTAGGGCTTACATTAGCTGCGTTCGATTCGCCAGCCTATACTCGCTTATTGTCGCTTATTTCAAAATTTATATGAGAAAACAACAACAAAGTCTCCAGCTAGTTGAGCATAGACAAAGTCAACTACCTATTGAGTTGAGTAAAGTTGCGTTGCCAAGTTCTTATTTTTTACTTGGTTTGTGTACGGGATAGAGTTGACTGTCATAGATTCTGTCAAAATGTGATGTGAGTACAAAGACAAAATTAAATTTCTTCAAGCAGTCAACTTCTTATACCCTAAACCTGAAAGGTCAGGTTATATTAACTTTGTGCAAACGTTTGTAACACCTAGAAATAAGCGAGCCCGGTGTAGAAAAGTGCATATATTCATGATCAGAGTGACCTCGTGGGTTGATTAAGCTATGTCCTTCTGTCCGTCCGTCTGTCTGTGTGTTGTCCGTCAACACATGGACCCAAGGATCTGCACTATTGAATATTTTTGGAATTCGCCCAAGGACACGCCTACCTCTCATACAACAAAAATATTGAAAATACCATAAAAAGGTATATACATGGCCTACAGGGATTACAATTGGAATGGGAGGATCTTATATCAAAACTAAGGTGTATCCACAAAATAAGCGTCACCCGCCCACGAACACGCATACCTCCCATACAACTCACAATATTGAAAATACCATAAAAAGGTTTGTATATAACTTACAGGGATTAAACTTTGTATGAGAGAATTTTATATTAAAACTAAGGTGCGCACAAAAAATGGGTGCCACCCACCCACGAACACGCTCTACTCCCATACAACCCACATTAGTGCAAACTGTAAGGGAATACATGGACTTTGAAAAAATAAGAATTTATTTATGTTTGGAGGTTTAATGTATTCCATAGTCGGGCTAGACCGACTTTAAAGTTTCTTTGCTTGTTTATTTTCAAAATTTTTCAAAATGTCTTATGTCGATTGATTTTTTGGCAGGTAAAAAATTTTAATTTATTTATTTATGTGGTCGTCATGACAAAAGTGTTGCCAACTATTGAGCAAATAAAAGTTAAGCGAGTAGACGTTTTATTCACAAGCGAGTTGAGCACTGGCGAATCGAACGCAGCTATTATCGAAGTTACCATCTTTGGTAATCTTTGAATCCGAATATCTTTGGATGCGCACATGTAATTGTTCTGATCTTTTCAGAGGTGGTTTATTTTATTTTACTTAAGGTGTGTGCAAAAATTCAGCAAAATCTGACTGTTTTTGAAGACAAATACAAAGTAACTGAACTATTGAAAATTTTGTTATTTATTATAAAAAGGCCTGTTTTCGAAGAAATTATACCCCCCTTACTTAACTTTTTGAGCAAAAAATGGTCTCAAAATGTAACTAACCATCCATTGCAAATACTTAGAGACAGTTACTACACATGATTTGAATCTAGTTTAAGAGTTATAAGAAAAAATGTGTGACTTAAAGATGAAATTTGACCTTGAATTTCTCTCTTATTTGGCCTAATCCGATAAAACTGAGTATGAGGGCATAATCTATAGACCATGCACTATTATAAACCTTTGCGATATTTGAGGTTATTCCAATTGGGCCTAAAATTGTCGCACAGTGTAATCTTTTTCATAAATTACAAATAAATGAACTATAAATAAATGAACTATAAAGTGAATCATGTATTTGTGTATTTAAAAAATTCCCACATGGTGGCTCGTCCGGGATTAATCAAACAGTTCAGTGATTGAATTTGACAAACAATAATGTGCGTATTTTTGTGATTTGTGTAAAAGTTTTGCAACGTTTAACCTTCTAGAAAGAAATCGGTTAAAACGTTGAAAATGTTTGCAATAACTAAAACAAACTAATACAACATATTGTGCAAACATAACTATAAAATCACATTATCGTTTCATTGTGCGTGTTTATAATACAGACAGTGCTGAATTTCAAATTCCACGAAAAAAACCCAATTCTTTTTGTCGCTGGGACTTTTTGAATATGGTGTACATAAAATCACCAAGCGTCCAAAAACTTCTAGAAGCATCGTTGAGAGACGTTGGCACCAGCATTTTTTTACGTTGAGCGACAGTTAGCAAACATTGCTGGCAGGGGAAAATAGAGACGCTGGCAACAGCAAAAACTTTTGTATGAGCGTAGAGAGCGCTTATAATTGAGAAGCGTGGAGAAACGTATAAGAAGGAAAGGCACTATAAAGACGATACTTACAGCAGAGAGCATAGTAAAATAAACCCGTGGGTATTTGCCAGGGTACACTGAATAAGGTAGTAGCAAGACGGAGAGCGTGACTGCCGTAAATGTCAAAGCGAACTGCTTGAGCTGTTGTTGTTGTTTTTCAGCAGCCATTTGATTTTGACACTTTCGGATATGCGAAAGAGAGCACAGTCAGTTTTGCAGCAACCTTGTTATTCAACCATGGTATTTGCTAGTGTAGAGCGCGTTTGTAAAACCACACAGCATTGTCGGCATGGTTGAATAACAAGGTTGCCTCAAAACTGACTGTGCTCTCTTTCGCTTATCCGAAAGTGTCAAAATCAAATGGCTGCTGAAAAACAACAGCAACAACAACAACAGCTCAAGCAGTTCGCTTTGACATTTACGGCAGTCACGCTCTCCGTCTTGCTACTACCTTATTCAGTGTACCCTGATTGTCGGCATTGATAGCACCGATAGCAGAGCAGCATAGAGAAGCTGTGAACAGAACACTCTCAACAGAGTAGCATAGAGACGCTACCTTCAATAGACGCAGAGAGCGTTGATAGAGGAGCAGTGCAGAGAAGCTGCAAATAGATAATATTCAGGGGAAGGATCGAGTTTATCACAGCAGAGGGGAAAACAGCAAAGCCAGTACTGGTGGCAGCATAATAATTGCAGCAGAAATAGAGGCCGGTGGAAGAGATTCAACAGAGCTGGCAACTGAGAGAGAGAGAGAGCGGAGAAACTAATAGAAAGCATCGAGTTATAGTAGAGAAAATAAAACCACCCTTATTTTGATATCAGAGTTGGTGAGCGTATTATTTTAAGTTTATTCAAAGCAGTGTTGTTGAGCGTTTGTTCATTTATATATTCTTTGTCTACTGCAAATTTTACTTGCTCGAATGCTTTAAATGCTATAAGAAATTAAATAAAATCTTGCCGATGTTTAAATTAAATCATTAGTAAAATTAAGAATAAAAATATTACTAGCATAATAGTAATACAAAATTATTTTCTTTTATACAAAATTAAAAAAAACTAGTAAGGTATATCTTCGACTTGGCCGAAGTTAAAATACCCCCACGACCGATTCTTAAGGGTTAAAGAATCTTAAATTGGAGAGATTTTTGTTTGAGATTTTAGAAGATTTTGTTATTTTTATGTGTCTAAAATACAAACATATCAATTGTTTTCCTGAAGCATAATAAGCATAATAAGCCTTTTTATAAAATTTCCAATTTTGGGGTTATATGGGAGGTGTGGACACCCACTAACACGCCAGTGCGTTGATGACGCCCATTTTTCTAACACACCTTAGTTTTGACATAGAATATACAAATACCGACTTTCAGTTTTGTAACTTTAATATTAGTCTCTTTATAGAGCTTTAAATTTTAGGGTTATATGGGAGGTGGGCGTGTTAGTGAGTGGATAACGCCCATTTTTCTAACACACCTAAGTTTTGTCATAAAACACACAAATACTGAGTTTCAGTTTTGTTACTTTAATATTAGTCTCTTTATAGAGTTTTCATTATTTGGGTTGTATGGGAGGTAGGCGTGGTTTTCAGCCGATTTAGCCCATTCTCGAACTTGATCTTAGTTTTTTAGAAAAAAGCTTAAATATCGAATTTCAGCACAATAGCTTTGAAATTACGACTGTAATCGTGTCCACAGACAGACAGACGGACAGACAGACGGACAGACAGACAGACGGACATGGCTAAATCAACTCAGGTGGTGATGCTGATCAAGAATATATATACTTTTCTATACCTACCACGCCTCTTTATGGGCGTTACACACGTCGTGACAAAATTAATATACCCCTTACGCAGTACGCGTGGGGGTATAAAAATAAAAACAAACAACACTGTCTACTTACATCTGAAATACAATAAACTAAATATTATAAGTTGTAATAACTAAATCTCATTGCATGAGTTTAAAATAAAAAAAAAAATGTTTTTGTAAAGTAAAGAAAAGTGCACATCCCAACTAACAATTTTCCTTCTAATTTTAAACTTATAGTATGATTTAATGTTATAAACGTTGTATAGTGCTTCAATTTGGAAGAATTGCTGTTATAGCAGTGTTTACTAGTATAAATCATTGCAAGAACATTCTCTGAATCTACTTATTCAGGGTTTATAGAAAAACTACATTCATATTGTATAATGATGTTATATTCTTTGTATTAAATAACTATGAAGTGATTCTTCCTATAAACATCGCATAACAAAATTATACAATGTTTATGACTTTGTACCTCTCAGTTCGAAGTTCGAAAACTGTTCGAAACGAATACAGAAATCGCCATGACACAAATTTTCTCTTTTTCGAACTTAGCTTGTCATTCAGAATATATAAAAAAAAAATTATTTATATTTTATTAAAAAAAAAAATTCTTTATGCGCCCGCAGCATTTGAACCATGGACCTTCATGTTCCAAGATGAAAACATTAGCACCCGACCTATTTGACAAACTTCGAATTCTCATATAATTTCTAATATAAAAAGCGAGTTCACCTTCAATTGTAGTTTAAAAATGTATGTCAATCACAAGTAATGTAAACACAAATAATAAAATTAGGGAGTTTTTACCATTTGGAATTTTAAATTCTGCATGTGTTTATAAGCCCACATATATTAAATTTTATATTTATTGATAAGAGTCACCTCCTGACAAGATATAGCACTTTCAATCTGTCGGTCGACAGGATTACAACCGTAATTTGTGACCTATCGACATAAAATTATAATTATTTCATAAAAATGCACTCTCAAAGAGCTGATGTTGCTTGTCTTTCGTATTAAAAATAAAACACTTTTCAAGAAATATTTAGGAAGGTAGGAGAAGTAGATAGCACTACGGTGTGGATGTGATAGACGTCAATCTACTTCTGCCACCTTCTTTAAATAAATCTTGACACTTTCTATAGATCTTTTTGATATAATTACGTAGACACGTGTAGGAGCTATGCAAGAGCTGGCTGCGTGCTACCTTGAAAATGGTAAAAGGAATAACTAAGTTTATTTATTCCACAGAGGTAATTTGGTAATATGAAAGCGTAAGACGAGGATTTATTTTTAAGAAAAACGTTAAAAATTGTAAAAAACAAACCTAAAAATTATAAGCTCGATTTTGTTGGGTAATACTTAAATATTACTACCAAGAATGGGCACTTTAACTTCGGGCATGCCGAAAATAATTATTTATAATTTTTTTAATGTTAAAGTTTAATAAAAAATGTTTTTGAACCAGGAAATTATGTTTACTTATTCGTATAAAACAATAAAAATTTGAAAAATAACAGTTCACTTAATATGAAAAATATTACCTGTTAATAAATAATGAATTATAAATACTTAATAAAGAGTGACTAGTTAAACAAAAATTTCGCCCTTTTCTTATAAAGAAAATAAAATAAGCATCACCTCAATACGACATTATTGAGATTTCGAATAAATGTCACATATAAATATTGAAGCTACCAATAGGCAGCGCAGTCGTTTTTAATTAAAAATTTTTTCAAAGTATTGAATATGAAAAAATGGGCGAGAGGTTAATGTGTCGGACTGGCAACACGGAGGTACCAAGATCGAATCCGCTTCCAACACAATAAATAAATTTTTATAACGCAAAAATCTGTTAGGAAAAAAAAAAGAGAAAGTCAACTTCAATTTGTCACATGAAAACAAAGAAAAGGAAAACTGGAATAGAACACTTCAAAATTATTTTTTTTTTCGAATAACATTTTTTTTTTTCGAACATTTATTTTGACATATTTGACACGGCTATAAAACTTCAATGTTTTCATGATATAAATATTCTCTAATGCCCAAGATGTATTAAGGAAGGTGGCAGAAGTAGGTTGACGTCTCAGAAGTCAACACCGCTGCAATGTCAAAATCAAAAAAACGTAGTGATGCCGTATTTTGAACAATAATCCTATGAAAAATCCGATGCCTTGTCACTTTGTCTAACAGCTTCGAGTTTTTTGTATATTTCTTGTGATATTTCTTATGTAATTTTTTGTTGTGATTAATACGAAATCTATATTAAATATGCTGAAAAGCTGTTGTTTCGTTACTTGTTCTTACGATTTCGAGTAAACTACACGCGTTTTAAGCGACTTTTTTTTACTTTGCTTGTGATTTGTCTTGTTTGTTGTTTTTTGCAAAAAATATGTTTTGAAAAATGCAGAATTTTTTCGAGAAGAGAAAACGCTATTTGTAAGTTTATCTCTTCTTTTTCCTATAGCAAAACACCCTCTCAAAGTGTTTGTCCCACATATAAAAAGAAAAAGTAAAAGTGGCAGCACTGCAATTAAGTTTGACAGCACAACGGTGTGGATATGATAGACGTCAATCTACTTCTGCCACCTTATTTAAATACATCTTGCTAATGCCTTCTATAGCAACAAACACTGATATAAGACTGAAAAAATAATATAAAGCTCCTTTAAAGTAATGATAAGAATATGTTCAACAGAATATAATTTTACTGATGTAGGGTTTAATACAAACAAAAAACCGCCTTTTTTGTCTTATACGATTATTATACAATGATTATATCCGTAACTGTTGTGTTTTAATATGTTGTTGAGAATGTTCTTAGGTGTTTTATAAGAGGAAAATTGTAAAAGTGCCCCCACACTATATGTTTCACACATATGACATGCCAAACTTTACAGATAGCTTTGACATACATATAGTGTGGAACATATGGAATTTTAATTCTGACAAGTCGTTTGTATTTCCGTATGTACAAATTTGAATTAGAACTGTTTCTAATTTGATCTGTTTTTCATATGTAAAAGTTTGAAGTTTGAAAAAGAAAACCGTAACATGCCATAAAAAAAATCAAGAAAACGTAAAATCTAATTATTTGTTCCACAAATTCATATTTTTTTACAATTATTTAGATTGATTGGACAGAAGAAATCATTTTGCAACTTATTGAGCACTGGCGTGGCTTCGAATGAACGAAATTGCCGGAAAACTCAAACATTTAGCAGAAATATCGTGTCAGATAGTCTGTGGTCAAAAGAAAGGAGCTGTTTGAGAAAAGTTCAATATTGACATACATATGAAATTCGAAATGAAACTTGTTTGACAAGTCATTTGTGTTGAACATATAGTGTAGGGGCACTTTTACTTGGGATGTTTAAAATTTCATTGCATGAATTTTGAAAAAAATTAATATGTTTTCATAAAGTAAAAAGTAAACAAAAGTGCACATGTTTTAAATATAAACAACGAGACGATACAAATATTCTTAAAAGTTTTGAAATATCTAACAGTAAATTTAAACAAAGACAAAATTTAAAAGGAAAAAGGTTAACCAATTAAAGAAGAAAACTTATCGACGATTTTGCTATTTTAAAATATTTTGGATGATAACTGATAAACATTTTAATATTAATATTATTACATTTAATAATATAATTTTAAGCTACAAAAATAATTTGAAAATATTGACCATATTTGAACACATTTGTATCTTAATTATAGTATATAAAATAACATTTTGCTGCTTTAAATGGACAGAAATAGTATTTTGACATTGAACGTAGACGGGTTAAAGGACAGACTGGCAGGTTTGGGATTGGGTACGAATGGGCGGAAGACAATATTACAGGACAGGCTCCTGGACCACTTTTGCCTGACCAGAGAGGGAGATGAAGGAGAGGAAGGAGAGTCAGAATACGACGACACCTCATCCGAAATGCCTCGGGCAACCGTAGTTCCGCAATCTACTTTCACCCTTAGGGACATAGAAGATTCTTTAACGTCATTCACTGGTAGTGGACACCCTAACGTTAATAAATGGATTGAGGAATTTGAAGAAAATGCCCTGACAGTGAATTGGAACGAGCTCCAAAAATTTATCTATGGCAAACAACTTCTCAAAGGCGGTTCTAAAATATTTATCAGAAACCAGTCTTCAATAACGGATTGGACATCTTTGAAATTAGCACATAAAAGGGAATTTGGAGAAAATTTAACTTCAATTGAGGTGCATCGGATCCTTAGAAACCGTCGCAAGAGACCCCATGAAGACTACCGGGAGTATCTCTATAGCCTTATGGAGATAGGGAGCCAAATAGCGTTAGACGAAGGTTGTCTTATAGAATATTTTATAGACGGCATCCCTGATTCTAAATTCAACAAGAGCTCATTATACCAAGCGTAATCGGTCAGTGAGTTAAAACAACAGATCAAGGTGTACGAAAGAATCAAAGGTTCTATTCAGCAGTCATCAAACACAAGGGTTAGCCAGCCACAGCCAGGGCCACAGTCTTCTTCAAAATCAGAGGTTACCAACCAGCCAGTGCGTAAAGATTTCAAATGTTTCAAGTGCGGTAATCAAGGCCATTTGGCAAAAGATTGTTAAGCAAGGGCAATTACATGTTTTAAATGTCAAAAACAGGGACATAGGGCATCAGAATGCAGATCGACGACGGTGGAATACAAGGTTAAGGCAGAGCGCGGTAATCTTAATATGTTAGCATCTTCATTCAAAGACAGCAACAAAAATACGTCACTTATACATGATTATAACAGAATTTTCAAAGATCTTGTGGTTAAACACACACACAAATTGGCCATTTCAGCCCTTGAAAGGACTTTGACCGAGCTTCTTATGATCAATTGTGTTGTGTGTGTTATTAAATGTTTGCACACAATTGACCGAGAACTGGACCTACATGTTTTATGCCGACTCCGAACGGCTCATGTTCTCAAGAAGCTTTACATGGCATTATTTACTCTCTGAGGTTTGCCATTGTCTGCAGAGAGGTGGTGACCGATCAGAAAAAATTTATATTGAAAAAACTTTTCTCGCCGCGGCTGGGGATCGAACCCGGGCTCCGAGCATGCTAAGCCACACACTTAACCTGCATGCCACGGTCACCATCTTGTGGTTAAGGGAATCAAAATATCAGCACTCTTGGACACAGGCAGTGATATCTGCCTTATGAGATATGACACCGTGATGATGCTTGGAGATGTTGAGTTGAAAGACATCAGGAAAAAGTTCTTGGGAATTGGGCAGTCAGAAATTACCACCATCGGGTGCTGTAGCGTTTGGGTGAAGTTCGATGAAATCTCTATAAATATGGACTTTCATGAAGTCAGAGAGAGCGACATTTTATATTCGGCTATTATTGGAAATGATGTCCTTTAACAGGTGAACCAAGTAATTGATTCAGAGGGAGCAAGGTTCTTGAAGAAACCACAGGCCACGAGTAATGGTGGCAAAAATATTAAGTCTAGTATAGGAACACTGTTACAGGAGTTTGAGCAAATTTGCATTTCTACAGTTTTAGATGATTTACCTTGCGATCTGTCTCACCTTGATAAGTCGAGTGGTGATAGGTTAATCAGTATCATCAGAGATTATAAACCAGTTAGTCAAGAAGAATCTCCTGTAGCAATGAAAATTATTGCTTCTGATGAGGTTCCGGTATTTCAAAGGCCGAGGCGGCTTTCTAGTGCTGACCAAGAAATAGTTAAAAAACAGGTCAAAGAGTGGCTTGATGAAGGTATTGTACAAGCTAGTTTTTCTGAATATGCTTCGCCAATTGTTCTCGCATCCAAAAAATGTGGAACAAAAGGACTTTGTTGTGATTACCGTAAAATCAACGAAAAGATCATACGCGACAATTTCCCCATGGTTTTAATTGACGATGTCCTGTCGTGCCTACAAAAGGCAAAAGTATTTACCACGCTTGACTTACGGAACGGATTTTTCCATGTACCCGTGGATGCATGTTCTCGAAAATACACCTCTTTTGTCACTCATAACGGCCAATATGAGTTCTTATTCGTTCCTTTTGGTATATCCAATTCGCCAGCCGTATTTTGCAGATATATCTCTGCCATTTTCCGAGATTTGATTCATGACGGTACAGTTGTCATCTATATGGATGACATTATTATCCCAGCCGAAAACCAAGATGAGGGTCTTGAGAAATTGAGGAAGGTTCTGGCGGTCTCTGAACCATATGGTCTTCGTATTAAATGGGAGAAATGTCAGTTTCTAATAAAAAAAGTAAATTTCTTGGGATATATTATCGAGAATTCAACAGTTAGGCCATCTTTAGAAAAGACAAAGGCGGTAAGAAACTTTCCGATTCCGACTGATAAGAAACCACTACAGAGGTTTTTGGGCCTGACATCCTATTTTAGGCGTTTCGTCCCCAGCTTTGCCCTTATAGCCAAGCCTTTGACTGATCTCCTTTCTGATCATGCGACTTTTAAGATGGGTGATCAAGAAATTGCATCTTTTGAGCAGTTAAAGGCTACATTGACGAGCGCACCAGTGCTGGTGTTATATGATCCGCCGGCAGCTACCGAAGTTCATACGGACGCCAGCATGTATTGCTACGGAGCTGTTCTTCTACAAAAGGACAAAGACGATGGACAATTGCACCCTGTTCAGTACATGAGTAAGAAAACTACGTCATGTGAGCAAAAATACCACTCGTATGAGTTGGAGGTCCTTGCAATTATCGAGGCTTTAAAGAAATGGCGGGTTTATGTGATGGGGACGAAGTTCAAGATTGTGACGGACTGTAACGCGTTTGCAATGACGATGCGGAAAAAAGATGTGCCTCTAAGGGTGTCAAGGTGGGCTATGTTTCTTCAGGAGTTCGACTACGTTATAGAGCATCGGTCCAGCTCCAAAATGAGGCATGTAGACGCGTTAAGTAGGGTTTCGTGTTTCGTGATGGAAGATTCGTTAAGGGATCGTATCAAAGCAGCACAACTAGAGGATGCTTGGATTAAAGCTGTTAGGAAGGTGCTAGAGAAACAGGGCTATGAAGACTTTTTCCTATAATTTGAGGTGCTTTACAAGGACCCTATTAAGGAGTTGATTGTGATACCGTCCGTTATGGAGCAGGAAATAATAATAATGGCCCATCGCCAGGGTCATTTCGCGGCGAAGAAAACGCAGGATCTGATAGAGAGATCCTTTTACATACCAAACCTGGCATTTATAGTGAATAGCGCTATAAAGAGCTGCGTTGAGTGTCTCATTACGGAAGCAAAATCTGGAAGAAAGGAGGGGTTTTGAACCCAATAAATAAAGAAGACAAACCACTAGGAACATATCATATCGACCATGTAGGGCCACTTGAACAAACAAACAAGCGCTACAACCATATCTTAGTTGTAGTCGACGCTTTTTCGAAATTCGTCTGGCTTTACCCAACTAAGAGTACAGGTTCCAGCGAGGTAGTCGAAAGGCTCGAAAGGAGAAACAGGCGGTGGTTTTCGGGAACCCACACAGAATCATTACAGACAGGGGAACGGCTTTTACATCCCAAATTTTTGAGGAGTATTGTAAAAAAGAGGGCATTCAGCACTTGCTAATTGCGACGGGAGTTCCTCGCGGGAACGGCCAGGTGGAAAGGATTCACCGAATTGTAGTCCCAATGCTTTCAAAGTTATGTGCTGAGAAGCCACAAAATTGGTATAAATATGCAGACCGCGTTCAACAGGTCATAAACAATACAGCACCTCGAAGCACAAAGTTTTCACCCTTTAAAATACTCACAGGGCTGAATATGCTCCTTAACGTTAGCCACGAAGTGAGGGAAATGATAGAGGAAGTAGTAATGGAGGAGTTAGATAAACAGAGGGATCTAGTTCGAGGTGAGGCTTGTGAAAATATTTTAAAAATTCAAGGAGAAAACAGGAAAACGTATAATAAAAAGCGGGTTGCCGAGCCAAATTATGCTATTAATGAGCTTGTGGCTATTAAGCGGACTCAGTTTGGGTCTGGGTTAAAACTAAAACCAAAGTTCCTTGGTCCGTACAAAATAGTAGAAACTCACGAACACGGACGTTACTATGTCGAAAAGATCGGGGACTTTGAAGGTCCAAGGCGCACAACTACGGTTGCCGAGTTCATAAAACGTTGGAACCCTTCCTTCGGGTCGAATGACTTGCCAGGAAGGCCGAATGTGGGAAGGGAGCTTGACGGACGCACAAGAAGTGGACGGGAACACGACAACACTGACTAGACGATGAACAGGACAACAGCATGGACTAAACTGGACGATGACCGAGACGACACTAGAAAACTTGACGAAGCGTGTGCAGGAACAAGAACGACGTACGAACAATTGGACAGTTTAAAAAGAGACGCGCACCGAAACGCAACGTTAAATTGAGCTACAAATAAATGTATTCGTTTTAATAAACTTCATCAATAATCTATATATAAATTAATGAACTATAAAGTGAATCGTGTAGTTGTGTATTTAATAAATTCCCACAGACATATTTTTATACCTCCACGCGTAAAGGGTATATTAATTTTGTCACGATCCACAGTGGACTGTTTAGACGGAATTAAATCTGTAACTCGAGTTTGAGGGCACGGAATGATATGAAATTGAAGCTATTGAGTGGGATATCTTCCTTATACGTAAATATAATCCAGATATATCATATGGGTCCAAATTTACAAACATTTTTATGGAAAAATTTGCTATTTCGCTTCCCTAAATCACGATTTTCTATTTTTTATGTTAATAACATAACTTCTTAGGCCACTTTTTGTAAACACCAATGTATGCCTGTACAATTCTTAGTACACCGAATAGTTTTATCTATTATTAAAATGTTTTTGTTTGAGAATATGCTCGAATCATCAAAAAAGTTAATTTTTGCCATGCAGTGGCGTAGCGAGGGGTGGGAAGGGGGTGTCATCATGCCCCGGGTGCCACTCGCAGAGGGGCGCCAAATCATTCTCAAGACAAACAAAATTTTGTAAAAAATTTTTTTTTAATTAATTAATTCAATAATTAAGTTAGCCAACTGTAGGGTACAATGCTATGATAATGCTGCCCTTATGTCAAATCACATATCTGGCGTTCAACAGGAATAATAGAAAAAGAATAATAAGGCAACATTTGTAAATTGTGATAACCACACATTAAATTTAGTAGGAGTTACTACAGCTAACCAAGATTCAATCATTGTAGCATGTTTTGGAATAATTGATAACATACGTCTCTTTTTCTCACGTTCAACATTACGATGGAAATTGTTAAAAAATACTTTAAAAAATCTGTTAAGGAATCTGTAACACGATGGAGCGCCAGAACGCAAGCAGTTAGCGTTATTGTCGAGGGACTGGAAGAATACGTAGAGCTATAAGAAAAATTAGCAGAAGAAAATACTGCCATAAGTGGTACACCAGAAATGCTGCAATCTTTATCTTAAACCGAATTTAAATATCATAACTTTAGTTCATTTCTGGCATGAACTCTAAGAGAATTGATTGTGTGCAGCTCAGATTACAAGGCCCTAAAATTAAGTTTAAAGAAGCGTTCCATGATTTCAAATTATTGGCGACTGAACTTGCAGAAATTCGTAACGAGATATGTGAAAAAGTTATCGAAAAAGTTAAAAATCTTTGTAAAAAATAGGGAATCGATACAAAAATCCGTATAAAATGTCGCCGACAAATGCGAGGAGAATTGACTTGAGAATTTGATCGTCTGCATCAGGAAAAAAGTTCACAATTTACACGACTAAGGGATCTTAATTCCAAATTTTGGTATTTACTGGACGCAGAAAATTTATTAAGTAAGGATAATACGTACAACGATCTTGAAAAGAATTGTAAAAATTTGGGTGAGTTTTATAATACAGATTTAAATGGAACAGAAATTCCATTTAAAGAACAAGATGTTTTCCAAACCTGAGAGTAGCACTTCAAATACTTATTACTATTTCAGTATCAATGTATCAATCAGTGTAAAGTTGAATAATATATGTAAAATACAGTACAATGTCGAATTTTAGCGTCTTCACTCAAATGCATCTCCTGACCGTATTTTTGCACGCATTTCTTTCGGCGGTAGCTTATATTCTCCACTAAAAATGAAAATAGTTTTCGATTTTTTATGAATTATCATAGCGCAAAAGCTACTCATCCAAATGTAAAAATTCGTTGAACTAACATGAAAAAAATTAGAAATTTTATTCGGCTTAGCGTGATTATTAATATTGAACAAGATATATTTCAACAAAAATTATATAAAATCTTTAAAAATCACGTAAATCCTAGTACTCTGTCCTTTTGCGTGGAATTTCACTAGCAACATTCTTTTTTTTTGCGTGAAAATTCTGACAAATATTTTGTTGTGAAGAAATTGAAAAATTTGAGAAAGTCATGTTTTACTTCTCAAAATAGACAAGCCTTATTCATACAAAAATGCATTATTTCTTTAGTTCGTGTTTGTAAGAGTAGAATAGAGTAAAAATATCGAATTTTGCATGATCAGTTCGATACAATTGATGTCAAAATTACATATAGTAAAATTTACTTAATTGAAATAAAACAATAGGGGTATTCACGATGTGGTTTTTTTTTGATAAATTCTTACAAAATTTACAATATTTACAACGCATTGTGAACAAACCTTCACTTAAGTCTTGGAATTTCATCATTTAGCAGTACGAGAAAATAAAAGAATTGAACTGAAGCACTGAATTAAATTAACTTTTATTAAATAAACACAAACCCAGCCAGTACCTTCATCCACGCTGAGTCAAAAAGCTTTTGTGATCAGTTGATCAAATATACAGCGTAATTTACAAAGAATACAATAGGGTTTCGCCATTGTATTTATGCTAATATTTATGCTACAGGGTTGTATTTTGAACACTGTACATTAGACCGGATCGAAATTTAGATTCCGCCGGTCGGGGTCTCAAAAGTAAGAGGAACTCGTTAAAATGATTTCTGCATACTTTTTTTCAAATCGGAGAAAAACCGCCGAAGCAATTTTGATTCTCCTGAAGGTCCTTTTTGGCAAAAAAAACATGTGTTTTGCTTGTAAATTTTTATTTTTCACAGAACGCATACCCAAATCTTCTTAAATGTTAAATTTCTTACTCATACTAACATTTTGACATAAAAAAATTGTTAAAATTTTGTTTCATTATAACTCTTATTGACCATCAAAAACTGAATTTTTTGCGTTTTTTAAAAAGGCATTTATTTAAAACCGCTGTAAAAGACTCATTTTTTATTAGATTTACGTGGAATTGTTATTGTTGGAAAGGTATTAAGTTCTTCTTTCGTTCTGTGTATCGCTTAAATCAAAGCTGTGTGCGAAAACTGACAGAATGTGAGAAATCGATTTAAGAAATCTGATAAAATGAAACATTTCTTATTCATACAAACAATTAATTTAATTTGTTCACTGCTTTATCGTCCAGTTTTCGATAAATTTTTTTTTAATCACATAGCTTTGATTAAAACGATACACAGAACGAAAGAAGAACTTAATACCTTTCCAACAATAACAATTCCACGTAAATTTAATAAAAAATGTGTCTTTTACAGCGGTTTTAAAAAAATGCCTTTTTAAAAATAGCAAAAAATTCAATTTTTGATGGTCAATAAGAGTTATAATGAAACAAAGTTTTAAAAATTTTTTTATGTTAAAATGTTAGTATGAGTAAGAAATTTAACATTTAAGAAGATTTGGGTATGCGTTCTGTGCAAAATAAAAAGTTACAAGCAAAAAACATGTTTTTTTACCAAAAAGGACCTCCAAGAGAATCAAAATTGCTTCGGCGGTTTTTCTCCGATTTGAAAAAAAAATATGCAGAAATCATTTTAACGAGTTTCTCTAACTTTTGAGACCTCGACCGGTTGACATTTTTTGTATCCATATAAGAATGATCCGGCCTACTGTACATTTTGTTTTTGTAATTTTACTTCAAATATCAAATTTATCAAAAATACACAATACGAGGGCAAATACACCACATCGTGAATACTCCTAATATAAACTTTATTATTTCAGTAAGTGAGTAGTTAAGCAAGCAACAGTTCGTCGCCTGAGTAAAATAAGGTCGTATGTTACATTTCGCAGGTTTTGGGAAATCGCAGTCAAAGTTTAGAATTGAATTGCTCAATAAATTCACGGTTAATTTTATTCTAACTTGCCAATATTGTAAAAAGTGCAGAACACTATTAGTTTACATATTATTTGCTTCACAGTTTTAATTATTAAACAAAATAGAGAGGATTTCATTTAATACAATTTTGTCGTATGTGCCATTTACACACATTTTATATGCTAAACCAAATATTCTGTATGACATACGACAAATAATTATGCAAAAATTTTGATTAAAAGTGAAATTCATTAAATTAAAACAGAAATAAAAATATTTATATAACGTTCCTGGTTGAAAATGTTCTTTTTAACTTTGATCCTTTTACTTTCAGTATTATACTTTAATTCTTATATTCGTAAGATTCCTAATGAATTTCTCTGAAAATTCTCGCTGAGAACTTAAGTGCGACTTAATATGTGATCACTGAATGCATTTAAGTTTGTCACAAATTTTTAACTCAGGCTTTTAATTTGTCAATCTATAGTATATATAATTCCTAAAAAAAATTTTAATTGAAAAGTAATTTGATTAAATAAATATTAAAGTAAATTTTATTTGAATTCAGTTCGGTGAAAAGCATAAATAAAGAATAAATGAGATCATAAAATAATTATTATAAAATATACAATTTAAGGTACACTTTAAAATCTCAATAAAAATAATCCATAAGATAAGGCCTAAGATTCATAGACTTTTTTATCTTAAATAATTTAAAATTAGGTAAAAAAATATAAAAAAATTAAGTCTATTAATTTTCTAATACAACTCGGTAAAATTCCTTGTCTGCATCGTCCTCTAAGAATTTGATAATTTTTCTCAAATCCTTTCTTTTTTGTTCCTCTATATTCCTTCTTGGGTCCAATGAAAGTTCCTCTTCCCATAACTTGGAAAGATTTGTGAAACGTCCTTTTGATTTTTTATTTCAATATAATAATAAGAAATTTGTTTACATGACTCATAAAACAGTGTCAGCTCCGAGGGATGAAAATTCCTCCCAGAATTTCTAAAATATGCCAGAATCTCATATTCTATTCTGAAAACAACACAATTCTTTTAACTGCAAAGTTTTTCTTATAACATTTACTTACTCGTTAAGTTCTGCATCCAAATAGGGAGCTGGCGATTTGAATCTCTTGCACTCGTCTGATGTTGTTGACATCTTCCTTACTACTGCAACTTGAAGGTGTTCACTGCAAGCCTTCAAACACATACGACAATATTTTATACAGAATGTTGTAAAAATTTGTCGGACGTGCGGGACAACGAACACATACGACAAATTTTTACTGAACACAAAAAAATCTGTAATTGTATGAAAAAATTGTCGTATGTGCTAGTTGCTCGCACATACGACAATATTTTATTCAAACGATAACTAAGTGACACATGCGACAATATTTTACTGAATATCTCGAAAACTAAAAGAGCTATAAAAAAATGGATTACACCATTCGAAAGATATTATTTAAAAATATAGGATTGCATCATTAACTCAAAACACCCCAATTTACACATACGACCTTATTTTACTCAGGCGACGAGTTGTCTTTAACGAACTGTCAAAGTTAGGAATAAATATTGCTAGCAAAGATGTTATGGATACGAGTTAACAGGTTAGGTAGTTAAGGGCCAGTTAAAGATAACCACAAGTTTCTTTAATGCGTTTGGGAATTCTACTGATGTTGATGCTTCACAAAAAAAATAATTTAAAAGTGAAGTGACTGAAAACTTGGAAAAAAATTAGACCAGCATCACTGAACAATCCAAAAGAATCAAAGCTGTAGTTTTTACCAGAATTGCTATTATATTTAGACTTTCATTCTTCATTCGTTAACCAACGTTCTGTTTTCTTCATGTCCTTTTATTTCTTCGGCTAATGATAGTCCTATTTCTGATGTTTGAACCACTTCTTTTTTATTAAAACCAATTTAGAAATATATTAAAAAACTTTAAAATTAATTCGATCTTTGTACTCGTACAACTAACATTTGTCAAAATTACCCCAATCAAAAATGTCAAATGTACCCAAATGCTCTCGGCTTCTTTTTTTTAATTTTTTTAGTTTATATTTAGTTCTATTGAAATTCACTTATATTTTCAAAAACATAAATAGTTTTTACCTTTTTTAAAAGGTACTTTGATTAACTTTTATAACTCGGTCAGGAAATCCTTACGAATCAGTGCCGGAAAATAACAGTTACCCGCCCAAAAACACAAAACCTATTCAGATATTTTTCTTCATGTAATGCAAGAATCGTCAAACTTCGCGACGATAACTTAAATACAAAATTTATAATACAAATTATTGAAAAATAACGGTTCGTTTATACCGAAAACGTCATAGTCAAATGCGGCCCAAAGTCAAGGCTACCCCAGTTTACCCTACAAGGCTTAGCTTTAAAATTTTTTTTGCAATTTTCGTGTTAAGAGACCCTAAATCTATAACAAAATATAATGAACTGTCGTGTACAGAACCTTTTTCTGATTTTGACGCATAGTGTTATTTGTATTAATGTAATTTAATAAGTGTATTATAATTATTTGTACAAAATATTACAAAATATTTATTTATATTTCATTGGGGGCGCCAAAAAATTGTTTTGCCCCGGGCGCCAATTGTGCTCGCTACGCCACTGTTGCCATGTTCCAGGTGAAATTTTATCCGTCCTTGTATTTTCTTGAATTTTCGACCGAAAAAATTCGTAAAACCTATTATATTGACTCAATATTTTGACCTTCCCTTCCAAGGGGTTTTTGGCTATAACCCCTTAGTTTTTGTAGTTTTATGTTGTTTGCTGTGCATTGATACAGCAACCTTACCATTATTCAGTATATAAGCATAATGCAAATAAATTTGAATAAAAATATAAATTTTTTTTAAAAAATAATTATAAAAATATAAAAAAAAAATATTATATAAATTAAAAGTGCTAAGAAAAAAATAAGTACACTAATAACAAAATCAGGTAAATATGATGTTAGTTTCAAATTTTAAATAACTTTAAATGCTAGTGTTGTTGTTCTGTTGTTGCTATTTCTAATAGGAATGCATTGAGCAGAATGAGGTTATTGTACTTAACTCTTGTTGACAATTTTTGCAAATGAACGGTTCACTTAATTATTGCTATTGTTTAAGCAAATTCGTTTGCCTATTAACACAATTGAAGGGCTTATTTTAAAATCATGATATGCCACATAAAAAATATTTCGAAATAATCGACGTTAAAGGTTTCAAAAATGTATATTTGTATGAAATCATTGAAATGCTTAAAATAACTATTACGTATAGAGCCAGAATTGATCGAGTAATGGTCACAATATTTTTAGTGGAGATTGATAATGCATTAAAAAAACGTAATGAACATAAAAAATGAACTTCTAAAGCAGTGTGGCTTATCATGTTTTTGCAATATGCCCTTCAATTAAGGGGACGTGACACCTTCAAACATTTTTTTTATTTTAATGTTTTAAAATGCGTATAAGTTGAATAGAAAATGTTGAATTGAATCAGTTTGAAAAATTAAATATATAAATTTGTAAAAAAAACTACGAAAAAAAATTTTTTTTTTATTATTTTAATCACATATATTGCTGCAGGAATTATTTTAAAAATCATTAAAAAAAATCTTGGCGGGCGTGGTAAAACAAAAACTACTAGACCGATCGTACTGAAATTTAAATATGTTGTTTTACACTAATCGATGCATGGAATAAACTACGGTCACAAAAATCTTGACAATTTTCGAAAAAACGCCGTTATTTTGTTATTTTTCAACAAAATTTGTTTTTTCTAGTTAATTCCATGGCGGTTTTGATGCTGATAAAAACCCCGTTCTTTGTTTTTTTTCCGATGTTCCAGTGAGTTGTAATCACGCCCGCCATGGGGCGGTGTGATTATTTTGATGTTTTTTTTAAATAATAAGTAGCCATATATGTAAATAAAAAAAACATTTTTTGTGTAATTTTTTTACTAAAAAATGTATATATAATTTTTCAAAATGATATCTGGTATTTATTCAACTTATAGGCATTTTAAAACATTAAAATAAACTTTTTTTGAAGGTGTAACGTCCCTTTAATGTATGATTATTTCTTTTACTGAAGTTATAGATAAAGTTGTAGTGTTCTTATTCATACTACATATACATGCACACTACATACAGATAACACAATCACATACATACAATTCAAAATACACTACACTTTTTACTTGTTTGTCAGTTTACTTATGTCAAATTTAATGTTTTATTTAGAAGTTATAAAATATTTTGTATTAAAATATTTCAATTTTTATTTTCAGGTATTTAAGGGGATAACCATTTTTTTAATGTTTTAAAATGCGTATAAGTTGAGTTAAAAATAAGATATCATTTTAAAAACTTAAATATATATTTTTTAGTAAAAGCAATATTAAAAAAAAATTTATTTTATTATTATAATCACATATATTGCTACTGGAATTTTTTTAAAAAATCATTAAAAAATCATGTCGGGCGTGATAACACAAAATCTACTTGACCGATCGACCGATCGTAAATTTGAATATGTTGTTTTACACTCGTCGATGAATAAACTACGGACAGAAAAATCGGTTTTATGGTTTTTGAGTTTTTGGCTGATTTTGTAAAAAAAAACTTGACAATTTTCGAAAAAACGCCGCCATTTTGTTATTTTTCAACAAAAACTTGTTTCTTCTAGTTCATTCCATGGCGATTTTGATGCTGATAAAAACCCGGTTTTTGTTTTTTATTTGGTGTTCCAGTGAGTTGTAATCACGCCCGCCATGGTTTTTTTTTTGATGTTTTTTAAAAATAATTCCAGTAGCCATATATGTAAATAAAAAAATCAAATGAATTTTTTTTGTGTAAATTTTTTACTAAAAAATATATATTTAATTTTTCAAAATGATATCTTATTTTTTATGCAACTTATAGGCAATATAAAACAGTAAAAGAATTTTTTTTGAAGGTGTCACGTGCCTTAAAAAATTTTGAAACAAAAAGTCAATTTTTGAATACATAAATTTTACATAAAAAAAGTTTTTTTATAAAATAAAAGCTTTTTATAAAATAAAAATGTTAACGAATATAAGTAACCATAAAGTGTTTCTTTTTTAAGTGAAATGGAAAATAAACAAGTGGTTTTATCTCACGATGAATTCTATGAAGTTTGTTCTATGTAGCAAAAAGCTAAAGAATGGATAAATTGATTATAAAAACCAAAAAAAAAAATGGTCTTTATAATTATCTCCAATACTATTATTAAAATATTTTATGAACTAGTTTTTTTATTGTATTGCTTCAATACAAAAAAAAAAACAACAATTAAATTACTATTCAAAGAGTTATAAAATCGTATTCTTCATAAAAAACTGTTTAAATAAAAATTATTTCAAAATCATTCCAAAACAGTTAAAAACATAACTTTTTACTTTAAAATGTTAATTTTTCTTAACAATTACAATTTTCCTCCCGTTGTTGTATTTACAATCAAAATTGGACATATAACATGAAACTAACATCGAAGTTAACAAGATGCATAATTGTTAATAAGTAGAAAATCAAAATAAAGTTGAAATTGGTGATGTCAAAGGGAAAAATTGCAGTAAAGTTAATAAAAGTAATAAAGGTTAAAAAAAAAACGTACGAGAAATCATTTTTATTAAAAAATGTAGGTTGACGAAGTTTTTTATTTTAAATTGACTTAAAACTTAAAAATAGTGCATTTTATTCCAAAAGATGTTGGTTTCACCACTTAATACTTCTAATAGTAACACATCTGTAATTGTATTGTATATCTTTGGAAAGGCCATGAAGTTATCTTTTTAAAACGTCTTTGAACAAAGCTTCACTTTGAAAAGATTCGTTGCAAGAGCAATTTTATACTGGAGACACACATATGGTTTCGATACTACAAAGTTAATATACTACATTGTATACCACATGTGTGTCACGGTATACCAGCTATAAGCCAGCTTCTGAAACTAGTATAGCGTCTTATTCATAGTATACAAAACACAACAAATTTTCATGGTTTCTCCATGCTAACATACATTTTTTCGACTTTCGGCCCTGATATTGCTATATTTTATCTGATATCAGCGCCAATGTGAGAGAGTGTTAAAATTTTTAACTACATTATGTCATAACATTGAAAATTTTTACAATGAAACAAATTTAAATTTAAAAAAAATAGCAGCTGAAAAAACAATTAAAAAAAGCTCTTTCAAATTGTGAAATTTTTAATGTATGCATATATGTCACTGTTAAACATGCAATTTGCGCGACCAACGAAATATCTAACCATATATTTAACAGCTGATTGCTTGGACATTTATTGCAGGATCTATCTTTCGACGGGATAAGCAAATTGAAGCAGTTGAAAAATTTGTGATTTGTTTTTAAATAATTATTTGACACTATTGTCAATTAAAACTATATCGATATGTGTGTCACTACTTCTATACCATAAAGTATAGAATCGTTCATGGTTTCAATACCTTCCCATAAATTTGTTTGCTTGTTTTTGTATAACCTGTCGTTTAATTGCTTCATCATGTATTTCTAACGATGAGTTCAACAAACGATGACTATGCGAACCAGAGATAAACAGATGGGAGCAAGGCATATTTATCCAGGTAGTATAAAATGCAACTGCGCTGCCAACTTTTGGGAGTCTAATGTCAAAATCAAATATTGCCCACTCTTATAAACGAGTTGGGGATTTTTTTTATTTCCAGAGAAAAATTTTATGCTAGCCTTTTTCTTATTTTCTTTTGTTTAAGTTTGCAGTTTTTTGATGTTTTAAAGTTTTAATTATTGAATTTTGTGCTTGATGTTTTACTTGTATTTTGGAGATATATTGAAGAACAATTTTAAACTTTTTCTTTTAGGTGTAAATTAATTATAATTAAAAAAATACCGTTTTGATTTGTTTTTGGTGCAGAAGCAACATTGCCCATTGTCATTTCCGATTTTGACATTATACGCCCATTCAGTTTTTTCTTATTATAGTACCTGGATTAATATGCCTTGGATGGGAGACTTCGAGTTTAATCAAAATAAAAAAATTTTCGCGAGTCTAGTTTGCTTTTCTACCAATTTTTTATGCACACACGTATTGTGAATGTGACCTCATAATTGCCAAGTTCAGCTGTAAACAGGGTTACGTTCAAATTAAAACGTACTAATAAAAAAGAGTTGCCTTTGTATAATAGGCGTTTTCGTTTATTTGTTCAGAGCAGAGCAAATAATGTCAAAAAACTTGTTCGTGATTTTTATTTTATTCAGTGTTATAAGAGCAGATTGATCGAGTTTTTGTTTTCACTCATAGCACAACAAGAGTACTCTCGATGCAACTTTATATGCTCTGTATCAAACGTTTATTCTACGTTCGCACGTAGAGCATACATCAGATAATACTTACATGATATAAATGAAAACGAATAATCTTTAACAAAACTAAAAGAAAACAATAAAAATAGCATATAATACATAAAATTAAGCAAAAAATATGATTTTAAATAATAATGTAAAAAATACTCTTAAAACACAGCTAAGGCATTTGATTTTTTGAGGGATGCTTTGATTTTTTATTAATTTAGAGTTCTCGAATAAGTCAGAGTAGAGTATTTTTGAAATGTACTCCACGCACTCTAGCTCTTTGATCTGCTCTTCTCTCAACATAAAAACGAAAATGCCTAATGACTACATTTCTTTATTTATTCTGGAGAAAAAAACAACAAATAGAGAAGAACGAATAAACAAACAACATTGAATGTGTTATTGAAAATTTTTTGTAAATTTCAAACTTTGTAGTCCATAAAAGGACCCATACACGAATAAACATAGCCCGCAACATGTACGAGTACCCAGATTTCGATTTGCCACACACTACGAAAACTTGTATGCAGTGCCTCAAAAATTCATACATGATGAGCTGGATTTGTTTAATTTGTGTTTACTTTTTGCTTCCCTTCGGTAAGAAAACCTAATATTTCCAATTTTATTCCTCAAGTTCGGAACTGTTTCATTTGATATAGTAGTTTGTACGCTTCTTATAAAAAGTTACACGCTTTGCTCGTTTTGTACTTATTTTTATCAAGGAAGATCTCTTAAAAAATTTTTTAAAAAATTCTCTGAAAGTCCCTCCAAGCTTAGTTGTCCATAATATTTGCCATTTTATGTGATTATTGATGATAAAAACAAATAAAATTTCCAGTTTGTGCTATTTAAAATTCAAAACTTTGACATTATGTACGCGGACACCACTATTAACTCAGAAAACTGTCGTACAACCTGAAGCTCCTCACCCACAAAATCAAAATGTTTTGATTTTCTTGAGACCAACTCATGAATTCATATGTCTGCCAAAAAAGCTACAAACGAACAAACATTTCATGTATTCATTCAAGTTCTCGAACAAATCCGCCTATATATGGGCCCCATAATAATATTTATAGTATATTATTTTTATGACATATCATCATTTTTTGCTGTAAGACCTTAATAATTCCAATAAAAGTTAATTTAAAAGCAACCAAATATTTTTTTACTGACCCAAATATAGACACGACCCATGAAATGCCTTTAATAAAATAGTACTAGTACAAGACTTTTTAAATTCGTACTGTAACGATAAAACGTACTCCATATTATAGAAAACTACGCTTTCAGGCAACTCTGCGTTTAGGTTCAGACCGTGGTGGGTAACAGATTAAAGTCAGTGGCAGCCTTCAAGCCAAAAATAACAAGATAGGAAACTTCTGTGGGGAATCCGAAATTACCAAAAAGTAAACACACGCATGATATAATAAAGAGGTACGGTAAAGAGATTCACCACACCGTCTACGAATGTCATGCACACGTGAAAATGAAAATTAGCGATGCCACTTTTTCTTTGAGTTGATAAATGTGGGACAAACACTTTGAGAGGGAAAAATATGAGGGTAAAAGAGATAAAATAAGAAGAAATGCATTTTTAGACTTGATATCGTTATTAAATCGTTTTTATATAATTTTTAAACTACTTTAGTTTGGGAAATAACGTGAAGAAATATCGATATCGATTTGTAAATAATAAATTGT
Organism: Tetanocera ferruginea; assembly: GCA_958299015.1. Lineage (NCBI taxonomy): Eukaryota > Metazoa > Arthropoda > Insecta > Diptera > Sciomyzidae > Tetanocera > Tetanocera ferruginea. Next base: position 56,146,919 of record OY282644.1, on the reverse strand, counting down.
TCTGAAATTAAAAGTAATTTTATTTCTTTGATGCCAGCAGTATTTATAATTAAATAAACTATGAACTTCATATTATTTGAGATGATATTGAGGGTATTCATGAAAAGCGGCAAGCTGATATTTTGGGCAATAAATTATTTTTATCAGATAGATTTGTGAAAGTCCCCTTAAGTTGATTGTGCATTTGAAGAGATAAGTCAGCTGTTATCTTGCAAACAGGAAACTTTCATCATTTCATTTCGTTTTAGTTTTTTGTAATAACAATTATTTTTATTGAAATTTTATAAGGCTTAAAAGGATAACGGAAGAACGAATGTGTTAAATAAGAAACGCTTTTATTTTAATTTTAAAGTTTTATTTTTACTAATTTAGAATTGCTCATTAGCTTTTGTTTAGCTTTTTGTATTCTTAATTTTTTATTTAAAGATTTTATTCTTGCATGCATTCTAAATCTAATAAATAATTTTTTAACATCGTTTGGCAAGGAAACGTGTATTGTAAACGTGGACTGTATCACAAGGAAACGTGTACTGTATCACAGAACGGATTTCAGCGAATGACTTACCTCATAACATCAGCAAATGTGGAGCAGCGAAAAAGCTGATGCATAATTTTTTAATTACAAAACATGTACTTCCCCGTTTTCTGCCCAAGTAATTCAACAAAATCACTGTGGACAAACATGGATATTTAATGAATGCTTTTTAAGATACGGCAGCACTGATTTTTTTTGATTTGACATTCGTAGACGGTGTGGTGAATCTCTTTACCGTACCTCTTTATTATATCATGAACACACGTATGAGAAAAATTTGTTCACCTCGAAAGTGAGGTGAATATGCCAGTTTCTAATTTTAATCTTAACCCTTCCAACACATTTTATACTGATTGACTTCATAAGGACAACAAAAATCTGTAAAGTGCACTAAATATTGTCAAATATTGTAAAAATATTTACTGCTGTAGTTTAACTTCATGTTAAATTAAATTCTATTCATGAGAAACCATATTGTTTTCTTTCGAAAAGTACAAAATGATTAGATGAAGTGTAAAGGTTAATAATGTCAGCTGTTGAATATATGAATGAAATAAATTCTTTCCATTCTGTTGTCAATTGTAGTGTTGCCAATTTTTTTTTTTCGTGCTATAGCTTTTATCATGAAAAAATAACATAACTGCTACCACATGAGCAAGAAATAATAGTTAATGACAGTGAAGGTTTTGGTTGGTTTTGTTTTTGGATATGTACATACAGTGGAATTCGGTTATAGCGACCCTGAAGGGACCGGATTATTTCGTCGTTATAACCGAATGTCGTTATATGCGAACATAATTTTTTTGTTGTTTTTTATTAATTTAAATCATTTATTATAAAGAAAATTAATTGCAATTGTCAATATTAAAAGCTAAAACATAAAACTTAGTGGAAATAAATACAAAGACGATATACGCTATAGAAGTATATTTATGAATAAAATAATTACATATGCATAAGTCATAAACTTAAATTTGCTTTATATAATCGGTAATATTGATTTGGCGTAAGTTGCTCTTTGCAGTGTAAATCCGCTCTGACTTTCGTTCAAGTTCAAATAGGTATTCAAGAGACAAATTTTCAGCACCTTAACCGAATAAAACAAACCTTCAAAAACTTTAGAATTAATGTATATCTTGTCTGTAATAAATAAAAACAAACCACACAACCAAATTGGCCATTTCAGCCCTTGAAAGGACTTTGACCGTGCTTCTTATGATCGATTGTTTGGACACAATTGACCGAGAACTGGACCTATATGTTTTATGCCGACTCCGAACGGCTAAAGTTCATGATCTCAAGAAGCTTTACATGGCATCCTTTACTCCAAAAATTTTTTATTGAACAAACTTTTCGCCGCGTCTGGTGATTGAACTCGGCTCCAAACATGCTTAGCCACACACTTAACCTGCATGCCACGGGCACCACATACTGTAATAATTACAAACCTTTTAAAAGAAGATAAAGCATTAAATGCGGCTCTGGCTGAAGGAATTTGATCCTTTAATGCAATCTTAGTGTGCATTTATTTTATAACGGCTATTTCGGTCTCAACAAAGCGAGAATTTCAAATATCTAGTCACTTTTTGATTTTGACATGCATTTGTCGTCGCTATATGTGAAAATATTTTACTATATTTTATGAAAACTGAGTCGCTTTATGCGAACTCGTCGTTATATCCGACGACGTTAAAAGCGAACTCAGTTTCTAAGAAATAATAAATTAAAATGTGCGGACTTCAAGAATACGACAGAAATGTTGTTATAACCGAGTTCGTTATAAGTGAATTCCACTGTATATAAAAAAATAATAATAAGACCAACATTACTGGGAAATTTGTGGCGTATTTTTAAAATTCATATGTGGGAAAAATAGAATTTTTGCGGTAATTTGGTTGGCAACTATAACTAAACGCGAAATCATTTGTATAGATATTAATTTGATCAAAAATTCATGCGAAAAATATTTGCAAAAAATATATATATATTTTTTTAAATGTATTAAAAAATTGAAATCATTTGTATAGGTATTAATTTGATTAAAAATTCAAGCAAAAAATCAATACATTAATTAAAAACATATTTTTTTTAATTTTAGTGTCAAAAATATGTGATGGTTATTATACCCATTAAGTTCTTATATATAATTCCCACATTATTCGCACTCGCACTGATTTCTCACACGAAACTGGCATCTATGGTACAGGCTATAGTACAACAAATAAGGTAGCTGCAGCGCTGGTTGTGCTTTCTTTTCGTAACTGCGGATATTGTCAAAATCAGTTGTGTGGCAAATATATGGCTTGCAGTAAATTTCTTTAAATTATTAATTATTTTTATTTTAAGAAACAAGACATATTTTACTTCGCTTACAATTTGAAAATTCTTGCTTGCTCACGTCTTTCTCATAGCTTTGAGATTTTATATGAGTTGTCAATTTCGTTATGACATTTGTGCCAATACGCTCTCATCTAGCGAGTTTACCTTTAGTTTTTGTATCATGGTTCAGGCAATGTGAACGAATGAGTTGAACGTAAAAGCTTTTTTGTTTAATATGTTAAATTAAGTCTATCCGAACGTACAATAATACTAACTTGGGAAGAATAGAATATTGTCCACAAGCATGTTTAAAGACAAAGTTCTAATTGAATTAATCAAAATAATTAGAGTTCTCAGCCTTATTGCTTTCCGTATTTTTCGTGGTTAGACATGTCAACTGTTCTATCTTTTATATCTTCTTAATTTCTACATTAAGTTGTTATGTTAACTGAATTTTAATGACTGGATTCTAAAAATTTTATGAAAATACATGACTAATGTAGTTTTTTAAACATTAGAGACAAAACAAATGCCAATAAAGCCCAGAAAACACCAAAAAAATATTTATTCCACCCAAGCAAATTTTTAAGGAAAACATAAGTAGTTGACAACTCTGATGGCATGAAATATAACAGGACTTGCACAAATCGGTTGTGGTGAATATAAAAACACATTGACAAATACAACAAGTGCCAAAAATTACAAATTTCGTTTGGCGATAAAGAGTCAAATAAGAAAATGCATGCAATTATTTGAATGCAGAATATATTCCTGTAACTCAACTTAAAGATTAACACATTAAAACACATAATCCATACTGTATTTAACTTGCGTACAAACGATGTTCTAGCTTAAAAATGCAGGAGAAGAAGAAGAACGCTCCTTTTTTAAATTTCACCTCAAGTAGCGGGGGTTTGTGTAAAATAGCGGGGGTTTGTGTAAAAGCAAAATTTTTAAAAATGTTGACAAATACAACAACTGAAGAAATTGGCAAACTTTGCACGCTTGTATAAACAAAAATAAAATGACTTAAAAAATAGTTTAGGTTGCAAACAGCTTATTACAACTTAACTTAAATATTTATATCATAATAAATTGGGTATGGGCATTATTTAAAGGGGGTGCGAAGTGATTTCTTGGGCAGTTTGCGGCCGATGAAGAACAAGAGTGAATTTCAGGGTTGCTTTTCTTGGCACACTAATACATACAAACTCCTTTTGAGGTTATGTTTTTCAAGTTTCCCATCTTGTTATCTTTGCTTCAAGCGACACAAGTGTTTTGACAGTGACACTTTAGTTAGCGCTGTTTTATATTATTTAATAGTTACGACAAATGTCTGGCATATTGCACAAATGTCGAAATACAGGTGCATGTGTCAACTAGTTTAGCAAAATAACAACGAATGCTTATGTTATTGCATTTTTTATACGCAAATCATTTAAAATCGGTCGCTAATTCCGAAAAAAATTTTTTTTTCTGTCACTCCGTTTTCGAGATATTGCCCACTGTAGGGTTTTCAACGAAAAAAAAAGTTGGTTCCACTTAATTGCAAATATCTCCAGAACCAACAACAGTAATCAAACAAATGATATATCAAATAAAAGCTAATAAAATTTCTTACAAACAATACAAACATCATTTTTGGGTCGAGCTGTTAGTTTTGGCGGAATTAATTCAAATATCGGGGATTTTTTTTATTTTTCAGAAAAATTTCCAAAAAAAGACAAAATAGTTGCAAATTTCGTTAAGAAATAAAAATATTTTGTTACTTTTGATATTTTTTACTAAAAGCCTTTATTTTTCCTAAAAAAATAAGCTATGGTTGAAGAAAATCTATTGAGAAATGAAAAAGTTGTGTTCAATGGAACGAAAGCACCCAAGTTATGTTTTTTTAACAAATTTTATTGTCATATAAATAAATTGGGTTATTGTACTATAATTTCTTATTTTTCATTTTTATTGTTCATAGGAATCAAGTCAAGGGTTTTGCGAAAGAAAAGATAAGAACAAACACGCTACAATAAAAACAGGTAAGCTCACGACTGAGAGTGCAACCGTCGAAACCGTCACAGCAAAACGTCTGATTTCGACACTTATGGCTATAAGAAAGAGAGCCTACCTGTTTTTATTATGCCATGTGAATACTTATTTTGTGTTTTTTTGACAGTTTCGGCGGTCGCGCTCTGAGTCGTGGACCTACCTACCTTTATTGTACCTGCTGCACCTTCGAGATGTATAAAAGCAAAAAACATTCATGTATTCTACTAAAAAACGTGGCAAACAAACGGACGCACAATTTGTAACGAAAGAAAAAAATAAAAAATAAGATATACTTCAAAATAAAATGAGTAAAAGACTGCGAAAATTCCAGTGTAAAAACGACCCAGATATTTTCTGCTACGTGTGCGGTGAACTTACTTTCGAAAAGAAACCAGTCAATTTTACGAATTTAGCTCGGGTAAAAAACGATACATGAAATTCGATGATCTGGAGACAACCGTTTTGCCACCTAAACGATTGTTTTTTTTTGTCTGGCCAAAGTGACTGGTGTTGGAAAACACAAACGAGTGATATACGCCACTGTCCCGAATGTTTCATTGCCAGTATCTCATTCTGACGATGTTCCATATCCTACTTGTCCCGATTCAACACGTGAAAACAATCGAAAATCCGTAGATTCAGTGGAGTCGGAAGGAACCACAGGTAGTTGTACTATTACAACTGAAAACACAACTCACCTTTTATCGCAAGAGCAGCTGAATGATTGGATAAGAGATTTGGAACTGTCAAAGGAAAAATCGGAATTGCATGGTTCTCGTTTGCAACAATGCAACTTTTTGAGACCCGATGTTAAGGTGACATACTACAGAAATCGTGAAAAACCGTTTGCTATACACTTTACTAAGAATGACAATATCTGCTATTGCGTAGACATTCCTGGCTTATTTAATACCTTCGGTCAGCCGTACATTCCCAAAGAGTGGCGTTTGTTTATTGATGGCAGCAAAGTGAGCTTGAAGGCGGTATTACTTCATATAGGAAACAAAAAGCCATCGATTCCGATCGCACATGCAGTCAACACAAAGCAAACGTACGAAACAATGGCGAAGCTATTGACATATATTAAATATGAACAACACGACTGGAAAATATGTTCTGATCTCAAAGTCGTTGGTATGCTTTGTGGTTTACAGAGTGGCTACACAAAGTACTGCTATTTTCTATGCAAGTGGGATAGTCCAGCACGTGAACACCACTATTACAAAAAGGACTGGCCAGAAAGAATTGAGCCGAAAGTTGGACAGAGCAACGTCAAAAACGTTCCATTCGTCAAAAAGGAAAACATAATTCTCCCACCGTTGCACATCAAACTTGGACTTATGACAAACACTGTCAAGGCGTTAGACAAAGAAAGCGAAGAAGCTCCGTGACGAGAGCGACGAACATGGGGAAAGATTCCACCAACAGATGAAAGCAATTGAGAACCGGTACCAAGGATTTTGGGACAAAGGAATGATGGGCAACTATTGTTGGTTTCTCATCAGAGAAACTGATCCCGAATTAAATAAACGACAAAACAAGAATTCTAATAATTTTTAATTTCTGAATGATAAATAAAAATCATTTACAATGTAAATAACAATATAAATGATTTAAGGGAACAATAAAAATTATTAATAATAATTATATACAATTTAAATAATTTAAATTATAAAAAGAACAATAAAAATTAAGAATATATGATTTTATTACAACAACCTTTAATTCTCATTTTTTTTTATGGCAATAAAATAATTCCAAATGCATAAATTGATAAACACACAATTTGGGTTCTTTCGTTCCATTGAACACAACTTTTTCATTTCTCAATAGATTTTCTTCAACAATAGCTTATTTTTTTTGGAAAAATAAAGGCTCTTAGTTAAAAATATCAAAAGTAACAAAATATTTTTATTTCTTAACGAAATTTGCAACTATTTTGTCTTTTTTTGGAAATTTTTCTGAAAAATAAAAAAATCCCCGATATTTGAATTAATTCCGCCAAAACTAACAGCTCGACTAAAAAATGATGTTTGTATTGTTTGTAAGAAATTTTATTAGCTTTTATTTGATATATCATTTGTTTGATTACTGTTGTTGGTTCTGGAGATATTTGCAATTAAGTGGAACCAACTTTTGTTTTCGTTGAAAACCCTACAGTGGGCAATATCTCGAAAACGGAGTGACAGAAAAAAAAATTTTTTTCGGAATTAGCGACCGATTTTAAATGAGAAAAGAATAGTGGCATTCAAAGTATAAACAACTTTTCGTTATTTGTAAACCAGTGTAATCAATTCTTTATATTATTTAATTTTTTAATAGTTGTGATTTAATAGCATACATATATTTGTTTGATTAAATGGCAACAGTCACTTAAAAGTTCTAAAATTCAGCGCTACTTGGAAGCATTTAAGTTCGCTGAATGCATTCAATGAGTTTCCACCGTGGTGAAAACCTGAACCTGAACCCAATCCAGCTGAGTTGGATTAAAGCTGAACCCAAACTAGCTGAATTTTGGTGAACATTTTACTAACACACTTACAACATTTGTGTTAGTGTTGAAAATTTTTGACATAAGATGCACATTATGCTATCCCTTTCATACGAGAAGTTTCCAATCTCTTTAACTCTGATGCGAACGATGTTGCTTTGAAACTGAAATATGTATTTCGAACACACCTTATCGTCATGATATAAGGAAAGGAGGTAGCCGTGACAGTTCTTTTCGCTGCCTTCAGCGATGGGCATCTGTCAAAAACAGCTGATCAATTTTTGCAACGAAGAGAGAGAATGAATAAACAGAATGAAAACTGTGCAAATCATGGCGGACAGTAATGAAATAGCACAATACTTTGTTTCATTCCGATATGACATGTTTATTTATTTATAAAAATTCACAATTCAACTTATTAAATCACAATCTGTTGATTAGAGCACAATGTTTAATTTGTTATTTGTTCTTTTCGATTTCACTTCTTATTGCTTCGTTGACCAGCGCTAAAATAGCAACGTTGCTGGAGCTGTCAAAAATTTTAGCAACGAATGGAGGGGAAATTCAGAGGTTGAAATGATGTATTAAAAACGATTAATTAACGCTAATAATGATCATTAGTAGAGGATTTGGAACAGATTTCATCTTTTATTGCCCAAACTGTGAATAAATTCCAAAATCTAAGTAAACCATTTCAAAATAAATAATTTCTGTGATATTTTTCTTTGACTATCTCTTGTGGAAACTTTCTTGAGAGTACATTAAAGAAAGGATTATGGCTTCACTAGTACGTAGTGGAGAGGATTAGAGTCTATAGTGGCCAAACCTTCGATGGTGCGTAAGCCAAGAGTAAACCATATTTTTAAGAAAATTTTTCCTGTCATAGCAATGTGATTGCCATTTCAAAGAAACATTTATTATAGAAGTTATAGAAGGAAATGACTTCATCATTAGGTTTTGGACATGATTAGGATCGATAGTGGCCAAATTTTCGATGGTGCGTCAAGTCTGAGTATGCCATCCTTTTACAAAATATTTTCCCTTCATAACGTTGCGACTGTCACTTCTGGGAAACATTTGGTATAGAAGTTCCAGAGAAAATATTAATTTCAGCATTAGGATCTGGACAGGATTAGGACCTATAGTGGCCAACCCTTCGATGGTGCGTTAAATTAAAGTATGCCAAACAAATTCTAAGATTTTTCTCGATTTTTTGGTATATGTGCTCCTACCATAATAAATTTTGCACGGAAGCTATGAACGAAAAACTTTTCTTTGGCCAATTTGCCTCTATATGGATGGCAAACTGCCTCGGTCAAACCTTCGATGGTGCGTAAATCATAGAATTTGTTTGGCATACTTCGATTTGACGCACCATCGAAGGTTTCGCCACTATCGATCCTGATCCTGTCCAGAACCTAATGATGAAGCCATTTCCTTCTATAACTTCTATACTAAATGTTTCCCAGAAGTGACAGTCGCAACGTTATGACGGGGAAAATATTTGTAAAAAGAAGGAATACACTGATTTTACGCACCATCGAAGGTTTGACCGAGGCAGCTTGCCATCCATATAGAGGCAAATTGGCCATAGAAAAGTGTTTCGTTCATAGCTTCCGTGCAAAATATATTATGGTAGGAGCACATATACCAAAAAATCGAGAAAAATCTTAGAATTTGTTTGGCATACTTTAATTTAACGCACCATCGAAGGGTTGGCCACTATAGGTCCTAATCCTGTCCAGATCCTAATGCTGAAATTAATATTTTCACTGGAACTTCTATACCAAATGTTTCCCAGAAGTGACAGTCGCAACGTTATGACGGGAAAATATTTTGTAAAAGGATGGCATACTCTGACTTGACGCACCATCGAAAATTTGGCCACTATCGATCCTAATCATGTCCAAAACCTAATGATGAAGTCATTTCCTTCTATAACTTCTATAATAAATGTTTCTTTGAAATGGCAATCACATTGCTATGACAGGAAAAATTTTCTTAAAAATATGGTTTACTCTTGGCTTACGCACCATCGAAGGTTTGGCCACTATAGACTCTAATCCTCTCCACTACGTACTAGTGAAGCCATAATCCTTTCTTTAATGTACTCTCAAGAAAGTTTCCACAAGAGATAGTCATAGAAAAATATCACAGAAATTATTTATTTTGAAATGGCTTACTTAGATTTTGGAACTTATTTACAGTTTGGGCAATAAACGATGAAATCTGTTCGAACTCATCTACTAATGATCATTAGGTCTGTTCACGTACTTTACTTGCTAAAACTTGCAGCGAGAGAGAAAAAGAAGACTTGAGGAAAAAATATGTACAAAGAGAAAATTAGCTGAAAAAGTACGTGAACAGAAAACTAGTAGAAACTTGCAAGTTAACAACAGCTGATCAAACGAATTGACAGTTTATTTCAACCGCAAAAAACTGCTGCTGTAACTTAATGTTATAAATTGTTGAAATCAATTCTTGTATCCTACCAACATTAACATTTATACTAACATTTCCCTCAGCATCATAAATGTTTCTTTTTCCATCCATTTTAATAGGAAATCTACAGAAAAATTTTTGACAGCTTGTTTTTTTTTTTGACTAACAGTTTTTTTCAGTAGTTGCAAGTTCTTGCAAGTAGAAATTTTGCTAGCAGAAACTTGCAACTTCTTTTTTCTCTCTCACTTTTTTACGCTCTCGTTTTCCTCTCTCGTTGCAAGTTTTTCGAGTACGTGAACGCTTTACTAGTAAAAACTTGCAATAATTGGTAACAATTTGTAACAATTTTTTGTTACTGAACAAACCTATTATTAGCGTTAATTAATCGTTTTTAATACATCATTTCAGCCTCTGAATTTCCCCTCCATTCGTTGCTAAAATTTTTGACAGCTCCAGCAACGTTGCTATTTTAGCGCTGGTGCTTCGTTGCATGAACAGCTGACTTTTTGACAGTAGCCAATCGACTCTCGTGAGAAAAAAGGCAGTTGTCAAGGCTACCTTCCTTTCATTATATCATGCTTATCGTTAACTCATTGAAAAAGTTGATGTTTGCTACTTACACTCAAAGTGTTATACACAATCAGTTGTCAAACGTGGCACTGCCATATCAAACATTAAGCAAATTTTCTGCAGTTTGTCTGCTTAAAAGATTGTTTAAAGATTTTGCTTTTAGTCCAAGAGCTAGTGAACCATCTGACTAACCCGTTTTCCACAAAGCTAGAAAATTTTCAAGTGATGATTAATTATCAGTCTATTAAGAAAATACCGTTCTGGCAGGGATCACGCGGTTGCGTCATTGTCTTTTACATTTTAGAAAATGTAAAAAAAAAACTTTTTATATTTACGAAAATGTAAAAGAAACATTTTTTTGAACCTGCTCCCACAAGGATAAAATTTTAATATGTTGTAATTTACATATCACACACTAAATACAAAACAGTCACAACTCAAAATTTTTCTTTATGGAATTTTTGTTATAAATTAATTCACAAAACACATATCTTATTTTCTTTTTTATTATTTTCTTCAGTAGCTGGAAGAATAAAGTTTGTGTGCTCAAAGAAAAATTGTTTTTCTTCTGCAGTTTCCACCAGAGAGTTTTATTTATCGCGTCTCCTGAAAAGTTATATTTTTTGAGTTGTGACTGTTTTGTATTTAGTGTGCGATATATTAAAGTGTAAAAAATTGACAGCCTATTTGGATGGTTGCAAGTATCTGCCAGAAGACAGCAAAGTTGTCATAAGGCTGGTAATTCATAACCTGCTTTCCACAAGCGTGAAATTTTGAGGGTATATGTGCCATGAGCACCAGCATAACATAGAATAGGGCTGCTATTCCGGAAAATTTGGATATGATCCAGCTTCAGGCTCTTTGTCCTGGAGTCCTTGTGTGCACTAGACCTAGACTAGACTACCCCTAGACTAGATTTTTATTTACAATTTTTTTTTTTAGTTAAATATACTAAAATTTATCAATGCCTAATCAAAGAACAGAAACACCCTGTCATCCTCAGCAGATAACTTATAATAGATCGGGTTTGAAAAACTAAAGTTCACACTTCAGTGTCCGAAATTAGAGTTTAATACCATAAACACATTTGGAGACGAAGTCGACGGGCAGCAAATGTCATTTTATAGAACGCATGTTTTCTTATGTAGTTGAACAATTTCATGGCAACATAGCAGCACGACTGCAGGGCTTCAGCAGCAGTTGCCGCCAACATAGATCTATTCTATTTTTCTGGCGACAATATCTGAATTCTGTTTGTAGTAGGCCGTATAAATTTGTCAACATGATTTCAAAACAAAAAAAAAAATTATGTTTTACATAAACAAATTTAAGGTGGGACATAACATTCGCGGGAGAGAAAACAGACCTTTTTTAAAAATTCATAACTCAGTCAAAAACAAACATTTTTCCAAAAATTTTTTTTTTGTCGTTGTAGAGAATTAAACAAATTACAAGAAAAAAATTCAATAAAATATATTTTTATATTTATAAATATATTTTATAGAGCTCCAAACTGGCGGCAGAGAAAAAACGGGGGCCTCGTGGTTGCATCGCTGGGAGTCGCAAAAACTGTCCGATCTGGAAAAAAATGACTTTTTTAAATCTTAACAAAATTGGTATTCGTATGACAGGACCTTTTTTAAATTTTTTTTTCACTTTTTGGTGATGTTCCCAATTTTAAAGTGTTTTTTCGAAACATTGACTTTAAAAATTCATAAAAAATCGAAAAAAAAAATGTAAATAAGCTCGTGTCATACGATAGCAAATCAAGTTTAAAAAAATACAAAAAAAAATGTTCGTCAAAAAATCGAACCGCTAGTGCCGCAGCCAGTACGAAAAATATTGTTTCGAGATAAACGCGTTCAAAGTTTGTGAACAAAGAAAAATGCAAGGAAAAATAAAAATGCGCTCTTATTAATCCGGCTGTTTTTTCTTAGAATCTTAAGAATTTTTACTAAAATACAAAATTATAAAAAAAACGATTTAAAAAAACGGCCAATGTCATGTCCCCTTAAAATGAATGAAAATGAGACAAGCTGCTCGTTGTTGTCACTTTAAAAAAATTAAGAATTTGAAGTCGGGCTGCCGACGACAAGTTGCAGTCGTCAAGCTTGTAGACTGCGTCTCCAATTGTGCTTATGCTATAAGTCGAAAAAAAGAAAACATTATTTACATTGTACCAGTAAGCAAGAAACTTTTTAGACCTGTGTGAAATAATTTTATGAAAACCCCACAAAAAGTATGCAGTTGTAGGAATTGTAACAATATCTGAATTTTTTATAATTGTTTTTAGACGTCCCAAATTATTTTGCAATAATTATTTTTTTTTTTTAATAAAAAATATAATTTATTATGGACATATGAAAGACAATTAAATTGAATTCTAATAATAAACATTCTGCAATGGTCGAAAAGTAAAAATACAATAAATTTAATAAAAAGAAGACATGTAAACAAAAATAATTTAGAACACCTTACTTTTTAAAAAATAAAAAAAAAAAACAAGCAAGGAAAGTCTAAAGTATGAAACTTTCATACCTACTATGAAGTAGGGGAGAGTGGTACTAGTTGTCACAAAATTTGAATGAACTGCTGTAACTCCCACAAATCAAGCAATAATTGACTGCAAAACTTTTGAACATGAATTCAATATTCATCAATCCTGATATGGATAACGTATATTATTTTACAATAAATCAAAAAATTTTCTTGTTAAAAAATTCAATTCGTCTGAGACAAGTAACCCCACTCATGATATCTGAAGATGTCCGACCTCAGCTTGTAAGTGGTTTGCGATTTCTTGGCATATTTCCTTAATTTCAAATAAAACATAGAATACTTTCAAAATAGTTATATGAAATTATATGTGACAACAAGCCCCGCAAGCGCTGTGACAACCTGTACCATTTTCAAAAAAATGTAAACAATTTTCTGTATATTAATACCTAATTTTTTATCCAAAAATTCATAAGTATTTGCAAAATATAATATTAATTGTATTCGAAATTTATTTAAAGTTGAATAGAACAGACTTCTATTTGTCTAAACATAAATTTAATAAAAAAATTTTTGAGAACATCATAGTTTTGGTATAAAATACATACCAAATTTTATCTCTATAAGACAAACATAAGCTTATTTATGGAGTTTTCCTTTTTGGGTTGTATGGGAGGTGGGCGTGTCCCTCGGTGAATGACACCCACTTTTCGAAGACATCTTTCTTTTGACATAAAATACATACATACCAAATTTTTAGTCTGTAGGTAAACCATAAGTTTTTGGGTTGTATAGGAGGTGGGCGCGTCCGTGAGCGGATGACACCCATTTTTCGAAAACATATTTTTTTTTATATAAAAAACATATATATTAAATTTTATTGTTGTATGTTAACTATGAGCTTTTTTATGCAGTTTTTAATTTTAGCGTTGTGTGGGAGGTAGGCGTCTCCGTAGGCGGATTCCAAAAATATTCAAGACATCTTTCTTTTGATATAAAATAAATACATACCAAATTTTAAGTCTGTAGGTAAACCATAAGAGTTTTCAGTTTTTGGGTTGTATAGGAGGTGGGCGCGTCCGTGAGCGGATGACACCCATTTTTCGAAAACATATTTATTTGATATTAGAAACATATGTATCAAATTTTATTGTGGTATGTTAACTATGAACGAAACGGTTTGACGAGACGTTTGGTTCCGTAAGAACCGAACTTTTAGCGTCTCAGCTCGTCAGCAACAACAGTGCAGAGAATTTGTACATCAAGTTTTGTTGCATTTTTATCAATTAGTGCAAGAAACAATATTTTAATGAATTAATAGCCATTCTTAGGGATGAACAAGGCATTTATATGCATTTCAATCAGTTGGCAGCTGACCAGCCTAGACGAGTTCAAGAACGTTTCATTTTCGGTTAAATCTCAAAACAGACGTAACGAGTGTACACGCTCGTCGAGTTGCAATCGTCTCGTTTCGTCTATTTTGGTTAGGGCTTTAGGGTATAATTAAGATCTTGTTTTAGTCCTCGCAGCTGCATACTTTTTGTGGGGGTTCCAATGAAATTATTTTCGATCAGGGCTCAAAAACATTCTTGCTAACGAGAAGTACACTGTAAAAAAATTGTATTGTCTCAAAAATCAAAATCAATAGTATTGCGTTATTATATTATTAACAACATTTGCGTTTTGACATGGAAATAGTACGCTTTTAGCATGAAATGAAGGATAGCATATGGATGAAATATGGTTAATAGCAACACTAAAAGTATTAAAAGTAGCAAAAAGTTTGCTACTATGCAAGGATCTTTTGGCTGCAATCTGGACATAGCACTTTCAAAATAGATGCAACCTCTATTTTTGACATTGGAATTCCTACAAGCCTGTTGTGCTCGCACTCCCATCAAACGTCATAGCTATTAAATGCTCGTCTGGCAGACACTTGCAACTGTCAGAATAAGCTGGCGTTTTAGATATACTTTGAAAACTATGAAAAGAATATACCCGCAAATTTTCATCCTTGTTGGAAGCAGGTTATGAATTACCATCCCTATGACAACTTTGCTGTCTTCTGGCAGATACTTGCAACCATCCAAATAGGCTGTCAATTTTTTTTTACACTTTAATATATGTAAATTACAACATATTAAAATTTTATCCTTGTGGGAGCAGTTTAAAAAAAATATTTTTTTTTTACATTTTCAAAAATGTAAAAGGCAATGACGCAACCGCGTGATCCCTGCCAGAACGGTATTTTCTAAATAGACTGATAATAAATCATCACTTGAAAATTTTCTAGCTTTGTGGGAAACGGCTTAGTCAGATGGTTCACTAGCTCTCCTACTATTTGTTTCTTATTTGTTGGCAATGCCTTTATTCGGTTTGTTTATGTATGTAGACAGACAGCTGTTTTTATTTATATTCAATAAATATTTTTTGAGCAATTTAGTGATTTCCTGAAGTGTTTGCATTATTATTGTTTAAAGTGAATATTTCAAAAGTAATAAAAATAAAATGTTTGCAGCTATTGCAGTTTTCGATTTCGACCAGGATGATGGAAGCGAATTAAGGATGTACAGGCGCAGGTTGCGAGACTGCACAAATGTTCTGGAGCTAGCAGATGCTGAGTAAGTTCTTATTCCTATATGTAGCTTCAGACACTGGGCAGGGTGATTTTCTCCTGATCAATCCAATGTCAGTTGCACAGATTGCAGGCATTTAGCATTTGCAATGTTATTATTGGAGAATATGAGTTGCACTACATGCATGCTTTGAAAATAGGTTTGTTGGAAATTTTCGTGTTAAGCCTAGTACTCTGTTCGGCTTCACGTGAAATTCCACTCAAATGTCCATACAAAAATGACAGCTGTGAAACAAGCGTGAAGATTTCACAACTTTTTCGTCAAAGCTGTACTATGCTTCGCTGCGAATATTACTATATTCCGCAACATGTATCTATACGGATGTAAATACGGACATGTAAATACGGATGCACCTTTCCGCGGTGTTGGTGGTCGCAAAACTTCGCAGCTAGTAGACTGCCAAATAAACTAATGACTTGTCCTGCTCCGCAGCAAAGAACATCATGCATACTTGTATAAATATTTATTTTGTATTTATATAATCAGAAATAATAAAATTAAAGAACATAAATGATTTCTGCTTTCCTTCTAATAAATTTTGGCTGTTTATTTACTTCTTGTCGAAACTTGCAAGCTGGACATCAGCTGTTCGTTTGCAACAAAACTTCTGGCAAAATTTTCACGCAACAAATTAATGAATGTTGCCGTGAAATTTCGCGCGAACGAGCATAGTACTAGGCTTTAGCGAGGAGGTGTTTCAGCAAATATTTGCTGATGTATGATAATTGAACGCACATGAAAATTACATGCAGGAATACTCATCTACCACCACAACTTAAACTTGCAACTTTCCTCTGATTTCTGGCCACTGGGAGCTAGCGAAAGTCTGTGGGAAATGAATTCATGTCATGCATGTTCCAATCGACGGTCCAAAAAGTGATAGCGGAGTGCCTTACCATTTTCGAGGACCACTTTTGTCAGAAATGGGTGCGCTTCCAAAGGACTGAGGAGGAGGAAAGTTTTGTAAATGAAGAGTTTTAATTGGTTGTGTGGACGGAACACAAATTCGAATTAAGTCACCTGGAGTATATAGCAGACATTTGTTCCACAATAGAAAAGGATACTACAGTTTAAATGTGATGGTAGTAAGTATAAACTTTTTTCTAATTTTCTGTTTTATGACAATATTTCCCAAAACGTGGTTCATTGCCGAAAATACTTCTAAAAAATTTTATTTTCAATAGCTGTGTAATCTAAACATGGTCATAACATTCGTGGATGCTAGACACCCTGGTGCAAATCATGATTCCTTCATATGGAAATATAGCGCAGCACAGCAGTATTTAAAAGCTTATTTTAATAATGGAAAGACGAATACTTGGCTGCTAGGTAAGACAATAAAAAAAAACAGCCTAAAATCATTAATACTTATTAGTGTGTATTGGAGTGGAGTGTATTCAACATTTTCAGGTGATTCCGGCTACCCGTTGGAGCCATTTTTAATGACCCCATTTAGGAATCCTATAAGTGAATCAGAGCAGCGATTCAATGAGAATCATTGCAAGGCACGCAATGTTATTGAGCGCTGCTTTGGTGTTTTAAAAAATCGATTTCGCAGCATAATAGGTTAATATTTCAAATTTTATTGATAAAAATATTGTTTTAATTTTAACGATAAAAACATCATTTCAGGTTCACGAGGACTTCACAATTCGCCAGAGCGAGCGACGAAAATCGTGAATACGAGTAGTGCAATTCATAATGCATGCAATTTTTTCAAGCATGAATGGCCTCCTCTGAATCAAACAACAGCTATCGAAGGTTCTCAAAACTCTGAAGATTTCGAAACAACAGAAGGCTTACAAAGTGCAGCAGCAGAAATAAGATTGAGAATTGCAAACTCTTTGCAATAATTATTTTCTAACTACCTCTACCTAAATATTTAGGTTGTAAATGAGAGTTGTAAAACCGGGAGTTGTAAATGAGAGTTTCCGGTTTTAAGATAGCAAATAAAGATATTTCTTTTTTTATTTTACATTCATGAATATTGGCGGTTGATGAACAAAATTGTATTAAAAATTTCCAAAAAGTATTTTAACTTGCTGTATGAGTCACAAAAAATACGAAGTTTCATAGAGATCAATATTTATTTCTGTTTTAGATCACAAAATAGCTTCAATTGATACATTTGAAAAAAGGTTATTAATCAAACTTTAATTCAATGAACGTACACTGAGAAAAAAAACATACTTTAAAATTAAACAAAAATTTTTAAAATATAAATTTAACGCCTTTGCGTTTCTACAAAACAAAATTGAAAACAATTGCGTTTAAATTTCAACTATACACTCCTTTCAATTTTGTTTCATTCATTATTTCTTTGAAACTTTCTTTGACATTTTTTGAATTTTGAATTTTCCTTGGTTTGAAACATGATACAATAATTTTATAAGGTAGTCCAGACATTTGACGTCTTCTCCCAAAAATGAAAGTTCATACCCTTAGTTGACAATTATTACAAAGGAGAGACTTTTTGACGACATCACAGGCACTCAGTTGTACAAAAATCATACTATTCCGTAGTACAATTTAAAAAAATGTACTTGCGTTCACTACGTTTTATAATACTTTTTTATTACGAATAAAAAGAATAGACGTATTCATGATTCAGTGCAGTTGCCAGTATAGGACTTGAGGAGTTGTACAGCTACGTACATTGAAAAATTTTACAGCTTTGAAATAGTGATGCAACATTAAAATCAAAGTACTATGTTAATTTGCGTGGAGTTCCGCTGGCAACATCCATTTATTTGTTACGTGAAAATTTAGGCAGATGTTGCGCAATATAGTACTAGATTTTCCGCAGCGAAGCATAGTACAGCTTTGTCGAAAAAGTTGTGAAATGTTCACGCTTTTTTCACAGCTGTCATTTTTCGTATGGAGATTTGAGTGGAATTTCACGTCGAAGCCGAACAGAGTACTATGCTTAAGAGTTTAAGGGCCAGTTTCACCAACTACACTAAAGTTAAACTTAAGTATAAGCACTGAAAATGCATTTCATTAACCATACTTAAGTTCAACTTAAGTATGAAAAATGCGTAACTAAAGTTATACTTAAGTCGTCGACAGCAAAAAGCTGATTATAGTTTGCAAAACAATTTTGAAATTGTGAAAATTTGCAAATTGCGCACGTAGAAGGCATATTAAAATCACACAATATTAATAACACAAAATTAGTAGCACAAAGAAAAAACCGCGAGTTATTTAATAAGGAATTTCACCAAATTGACAGTCAAAAAATATTTGAAAATTTATAACAAATTTTATGGCCGTAACAAACTTAATTAAGCAATGCGAACAATTTTGTTTTCAATTACATCGAAAAAGTACATTTTAATCTAAAAAGATGCAACACAACCCTAAAAAAAACCAAGCCAACACAACCCTGCTTATCATTATTTTTTGAGAGAGAATATTTTTTGTTTACAAAAATTAAGGGTATGTCAAATATCTGGACTACCTTTCTCTAATTCTATCATGGTTTGAAAAATATCGAACATAAATCAAAATAAAAACTAATTCAGTTTTTCAATATTGAATATTTAAAATGCAAACTTCATTGAAAAGAGTTGAGATTCGGTATTCGGAGCGTCCCAAGGGTCGCTGATTACGAATCTGTCATCAAAAATTCGGAAAAAATTAAAAAATGGCATCAAAAAAATTATGCTTTAAAACATTTGTTTTAAATTTAAAAATTTTTGTTTTAAATTTGTTTTCTTATTTAAACACATTGTTTTAAAAACAAAAACCCTTGTTTTAAATTTAACTTTAAGAACAGTTGTGTTTAATTTAAATGAATTTGTTTCAAGCTCTATTTCAAAAACAAATTCGTTTAAAATGAACACAATTTCATTTAATTTTAACACATATTTCCTTCAGTGTAGGTACATATGCAGCACTTATATTAAAAAAATTAAAGTTAAACAAATAAAATAACTCAATTCATTACAAAACAAAAAAAAATATAAAACTAAAACTAAAGGGCGATTGATATTAAAATTAGGAACTTTAAAATATATCGCACACTAAATACAAAACAGTCACAACTCAAAATTTGTAAATTTGGACTTTTTAATGCAATACTTTGGAGTGTCAAAATCTTGTACACATCTTTCTCTAGAATAAAATAAAATTGTTTTTTGTTTCTCCTAGAAATTTAAAAATTTTGAGTTGTGACTGTTTGTATTCAGTGTGCGATATTTTCAGTTAAGACAAAAAAAAAACTCAAGTGTTTTTCATTATTTTAATGAACTCTTCAAAAGCCTCAGTTTGACGAGTTGTAATTTCAACTAATTTAGCCAATGCCTCAGAAATATTTTTGGTGGCTTCAACCTGCATTTTCGAAGCAATCGCAATTTCTTTTGCAGCTTCTGCTTGCATCATAGAAGCTTTGGCTGGCTCTCTGGAAGATTCACCAATTACTTCCTGGAAGCTTCTCTTCCTGCGTACGCATTGTGTGTTGTTTCGGCTAATGTTTGGTGTTGTTGAGGACCGTATTACGGGTGTTTTCATTGATGGTGTAATTACCTCTATTGGCGTCGTTTGTTTAGTCGGTGTCGAAGTTATATCTAGGTGTTGTGTCGTTGCAGGCTGTGTTGTTGACTGTGCTGTAGACTGTGATGTATGCTCTGTCTTATGCTGTGATGCAGTCTGTGCTGTAGCTTGTGCTATTCGCTGCAATGTGGAAAAACCAAGAATTTACCACTCGGTGCTGCTGCCTTTGACATAAGCAGAATCTTGTCAATGATTTGCTCCAATTCACTTAGTGGAAGTGGAAGCAAAGATATTCATTGCTTTTAATAGATGTCTTACCTTCTTCCATTCCAACGCAGTTCTTTCCGGTGGACCGTAGGAGTTTACCTTCGCCGTAAATTTTTTCCACAGTTCGTCGACAGTTACCCTGTCTGCTCCAAACGTTGGAGCACCTCTTAACCGCTCCGGATTGGCCTCCAGCAGCTTTACAAGCACCCCAAACTGTTTTGTTGTTGTTTTTTTCTTTGCTGCAAACATAGACACTTTTATTTTTAGTATCTATTTATATATTTCATAATTTATTTACCTTTTCGTTCAGAATTTTCCATTTTTTAACTTTAATATTTACGACTGCAACCACAACCATAGCATAAAAGTGTTCGTTTGATTTTGACGTTTGAATCGGTGTTTCAGTGATCGTTAGAAAAATAAATTGCAAATATGTAACTGTACAACGGCATCGTTCGCTAGATGATTAGCTGTTTTCGTTGTTTGATTCTGTTTGAATTACAAATTTCAAAAACACGGACGAACACTGTTTTGAACGAAATTATTGATAGGATAGAAATACAAAATGAAGCTATTAATTCTTAAAATAATTTTTCCCGTCTAAATTGTATGCGCAATCGTCCCATAGACAAAAATCAAAAAATTTTTTGATTGCAAATAGGGAGATATGGGTATCATTTTAAAGATAAAGCATGCACCTAAAAAGATTAACAATTTTTTAAAAAATACCGAAATTTGTGACCGCTTTAGTAGGGACCGATATTTAAAGTAGGGTTTTTTTATGAAATCTTATATACAAAATCAAATGTTTGTCCTCCTGTCTGTCTGTCTGTCTGTCTGTCTATCTGTCTATCTGTCTGTCTGTCTGTCTGTCTGTCTGTTCCGTATAGGCTCGCGCACCGTTTATCCGATTGAGCTGAAATTTGGACATCGAGTACCTTTCATAGAGAAAGAACATAGGGGTGTAAAAAGTATGTGGGCGTGGCACTCTATAATAACTTCTAAGCGCCTGATCCGATTTCAATGAAATTTGGTATGGAGGTTCAACTGCTCCCAAAATAAAAGAAAGGCTATAAAAAGCCTTTCTAGGCTAAAAATAAGACATAGGCTATAAAAAATTATAAAAACTTCCTCAAGAGGGCGCTTTAAGTAGTGCGTTTTAAAGACATAATAACTTCTAAACACCTGGACCGATTTCAATGAAATTTGGTATGGAGGTTCAACTGCACTCTTTAAACGAGTTTGTATTTTTGATTACAGAGATAAAGCTTGATATGTGAGAATGTTACATCAATATGGGCATCTCCCAAAAAAAATCCACCAAAAGTGATGAAAAACATTAAAATAAGGCACTCTAACAGCTTTTAGCTTTATTTTTTCTATTTTGATTAGTATTACTGCTATGTTACTTGAATTTAACTTATTATGATGTATTTTTATTAAAATTTATAATGAACATCTTTACTGTATTTTACTACTGTTGGAAAAATTTGTCCATGATGTCGCGTCCGTATTCGTGCTATATCTATTTAAAAAAAGGGAAGAGATAATTCTAATATTTCATAAGTTTACTAAGAATAGTTATATATTGACATGTATATTATATGTAAAAAAAAGTTCTCAAAATTAGCTAAATTATGCATATTTCTATACGATCTTAAAAAAACTTATATTTTTTGTCGCATCTGTTCAATTGAATGATTGCTTATTACTCTGTACTAATTTGTACTAAATCTCGCCAATATTTTTATAAAATGTAGCACTCTTTCATCGCGCTAGAATACTTAAAATACATATCGGCTCATTTTGTTTCTTTCATGTTTTTCGAGTAATTAAAACCGTGCGAATGTCGCGTCCGTGCCACTGGGAGATGCCCATATGCCATCCACCAACTAAAACGCCCACTAGAGTAGGTCGGGTTATATGCGGGGAAAAATTAATATAAAAAGACATCCCCTAGAATGAAAGCTTATAACGAAAGTGTTTCATATCTACAAAAAATTTTTTTTGTGTGTCCCGAAAAACAGTCAAATGATCTTTTTGTTATGAAATTAGTTTTGTAGGGTTCGCGGTCGGTTTTGTTGCGCGAAAGTTGTGTACATTTTAATTTTTGCAGCTTTTAACGCGGTAGATTATTTAAGAATTTTAAAGGCTTTGCTTACGGGTTTTTGACGGTGCTTAAAAACGCCACTGCCTCTTTTTTTGTTTTTATTACAGCAAGAATCAAGACAGCAGATAAATGCAATTTAAGGCCACCTTTTACCTTGGCGACACAAAATGTAATGCCTCGCTGAAAATTAAATTGAACAAAAGTTATTAAAGATATCGAAAAACGGTCTTTTATATTGACAAGAAAAAATATCAAACTTAATTTTAAAATTAATATTGTTGTTGTTCTTGTTGTTGTTGTTTTTGTATGCCATGTCAAAGTAGACCAACAAAAAAAAAGGTACCCCGCTGGTTGTAATCAAAAAATGTTCGTGCTTCATTTGAATATAAAAACCAAAACTGGAATATGTTAAGAATTAATGCCGTTATCGTCGGTACCAAAATAAAAAGATTTCTTCAACAAATAACGGAACTTTAGCATCCAAAAGTCAAAATTCACAAAAACAGGTATTTTTTAGGGCTTAAAATAGGTCTAATTCCGTTGTTTTTAGAGCTACTTTCAAGATTCTGGTACCGACGAGAATGACTGCTGTTCTTTATGTGTGGTGCAAAAATTATTTAAATCGGACAATTTTTTCAATAACTTTTTATTACAACCAATCGCGAAAAAGTGGTTTCGAGATTATCGCATTTAAAGTTATGATATATGTTTTCAAAATAATAATATAAAAAAACGATCGGTTTTAGATATTTTTCCGTTGAATTTGGGTGTTGACTATCAAAAACAAAAAGATTCATACAAATCGGATCATTGGTTTCCGATAAATGAGGTGGAAAGTGCCCGAAGACATGGTATTCAAAAAAAGTATTAAAATAATTCTATGGTAAGATTTGTTTAATATAACCATATTTTAGGTAAATAAAATATATTTCATGAACTCTTTTTTTTTTTTTGTTTTGCAAATAAGATGGTAGGGTGGTAGTAGGTTTTTTGAACTTGTGTTACAAAATATCTCCTGAGAAATGCATTGTAAGAGAAAAAATAACTATAAATAATAAGTAATAATAGCTCCCAACTGTATATATATTCGAAAAAATAAAAACAAAGTTTTGAGAAAAAACAAAAAAACAACATTGCATTACTACTTTGCTTGCAAGAACACATAACAATGTATGAAAAAAGGTAGATCACCAAGTATGTGCATATAAGATGATTTTGTGCCTGACTTGCCTACATAAAAAAATTAGCCAAAAAAAACTACTTATTGGATTCGCTTGAAATTTTCAAAGTATGTTCCCAATATTATGTTAGTTCATATAAGTAAAACAAAAAATTTCGAAAAAATAATTTTTCGAAGGTAAAAGGTGGCCTTAATGATAAATAGCACCTCCTTAAAAAGTCAAGTAATTACTTACTTACTAATAAATATGTGGTGTGTCCACAAATAAATATATTTTTTTATAATTTTAATTTATTTTTAAATTTATTTTATAAACGAACTTCCTTGATGAATACAAATTGAATTATAATTTTTGATAATAATTTTTTGATTTATAAAAATTGACATCAACAAAAAAATATATTTTTTAAATTCAAATTTTTTAAATAAATTATTTTATATTGTATGTATGTGTGTTATGTGTATGTGATATGCAGACACCACAAATATATGTAATAACTTAAATAAATATATACAGTTGTTTATTTCATATAGACAAAAAAGTGTGTGACAAAAACGTGTGATACTAATTTGAGTATAAACAATAGCTAGTGATGTGCGTACAATTAATGTGATAGTTTAGCTGGTTATAGGGTTTTCTACACTCCCTTCCTCAAGATAAAAAATATTTGACTTTAAGACAATAATTTCTTCCAAAATATTTTTAGTGCCTGTTTGGACCGTCATGCCCATGACAAAAAGTGGGAGCGAGATCGAATAAGAATTTGGTAGTCAAAATGAGATAAAAGATTTTGAGCCGAAATGCCACTCATAAACTTAAAAATTAGTATTTTCATGCCAGTTTCATTTTCATGTTGTGTCATTTTCACAAATAAAAATGAAAATAGCTAAAGAGAAAATAATCAAAATTAAAACATTTGAAGAAGCTGATGAAACCACCAAAATGTGTTCAGAAATTTTAAAGCTCCAGATGGAATTAATCATATCCCTTCCGCGATGGTTTGAATTTTCAAAACTTGGGCAGGACCTCAAAAGCTGAGATTGAATGCACCTGCAATTGTCATCAACGTGTCATTGCGTTGCTCTGGAATTACTATGTCATGAAGCACGTCTCTTCAATTTATCGTTTTGATGTATCTTGCGTTGCTCCATCTTAACAGCTGCATCACACAACGTTTGATGAGCAGGACTTTCTGTTGTTGTCAACGTTACCTTCTGTAAACATCGAAGGGAGGCTACGAATTCAAAGAATGAACGTCGAAACTTAAGAAACTTCCAAGGATCAATCTATATATAACCCAGGAACTCTTACTAGGACTGAAGATTGAGACTAGTGAAGAGAATACCAAATGGGCTGAGGTTTTTTTCTGAAAATGAGGATGCGGTTAAACAAGTACCTGAAACCATATGATGAAAACTTTCATCTTTTTATCTGTCGACTGTCTTGAGTGAATTTTGTTTATATTTGTACATTTAAAAATGTTCTAAATTTATTGACGATCAATTGCAAAAAAAAAAATCAATGACAAGGCGAGATTTTACATTTCAATCCAGTTTCTGCATATTACAAAGAAGCAGCAGCTGCTTACTATGATTTGTATAAGCAATCCTGTCTGCTAAAGAGCACAGGAACATCCAGCGGCCTTGAATTAAAGCCAGTGATGCTTGAGCTTTCAAATTAATTATGGAGAGGGTATAGACAAAGGTATTGAACAAACTTTTTAATAAATAATCGTAAGCAAAGCAGAAACTTCACGACTATTATCATTTTTAAGCTTTGAGCTTTAGTCACTTTGAAATCGTTCAAAAAGGTTTCATTCTATAATTTCATATAAAGTAATGAAAACGAAACTGGCATGCCCATGCTCACTTCTGTACACGAAGGGCATGGAAATGCGGAATTTCTATGACCAATCTAAACAGGCTCTTATAAATTATACAATTCAAAAAGGTATACAATTATACCATTCAAATGCAAAAATATTATTTTAAAATTCACTTATAACTAGTTATACAATTATATAATAGTATTTTGTACTATATATGTGAAACGTTGATTCAAATTTACAAGTATTTGTAACGTAACGTTACAAAACAATATATATCTTACATTATCATTCGAGTTGTGTCGTCGTGGGGTCAGCACGCTCAGTTACAATTTCTTAAAAAAAATTTTTCTTTATAACTCACGATAAATAGCTAAAAATGCCGTGTATTTGCAAGCAAAAAGTTGAGCGCAATCAAGCGAAAATTAAATGTGTTTTTTGCAATGAATTTTTCCACTGCATTTGTGTAAATATTCAGCAATCTGACATAGAATTTATGGAAAAAAACAATTCCTCATTTAAATGAAATGCTTGTTTGAGTGCGCGTCGCTCGTCTTTACGTTCTCCGCCAATTTCATCGGCCGCCCCTCTGTCGTCTGCTGCTGGAGCAAAACCTGTTTCGTTGGAGGCTGAATACTTAAAGCAGACACCGAAAGCAATACAACAACAGCAGCAGCCTCAACATCAACAAAACAATGTGAGTCACTGGTCTCTACAAGTACAAAATGAATTTGAGAATGTAAACATATCTTCGCCAACTACTGTGATTACGCTGGAAATGGTTTACAATGAAATTATTGCTCTGAAAGATGCGAAGGTTAATGCTCTTTCTTTGATTCATGCACTACAGAAGGACAAAAAAATGTTAGAAGACAAAATTAATGTTCTACAAGAAGAGGTTGAGTATTTACACCAACAAAGTAGTGAAAGGTGCGTAGAAATTGTTGGTATCCCTTCTGTCAACAATGCCAACGCTCTTGACTGCGCGCTAAAAGTCTTTTCTGATGGCTTAGGTGTCAACGTAACAGAGAAACAAATTGACGATTGTTACGTTAAGCGCTTACGTAATTCCAGGGAAGCCACATCAAATAATTCGTCGCAAAATATTGTATGTGTAAGATTCGTTTCTCGTTTAAGTAAGAAATCCATTATCAAAAATAAGTACAGATGTAGAAAAAATTTAAACACTAAGCTCTTCAACTGTGAACGAGCTTCTAATATTTTTATTAATGATAGCCTCTCTGCTAAAACCAGGTTTATGTTCAATGAAGCTAAAAAACTTGAAAAATTAAATAACTTTAAGTACCTGTGGGTTTCAAATGATACAATTTTATTGCGCAAAAAAGAGGGTGATAATGCGGTGGTTATAAAATCGAATGAGGATCTAAGCAAAATCATTTGAAAAAGTTGATTTGCTAATTTTGTGTATTTTTTGTTAGTTTTTTATTGATATAATATGTCTAATATAGATCTTCACGATAATTTATATAATATCCCTCTCGCGCAGTGTAAAAAATTAAATTTCGATGTAATCTCATCTAACCAAATAAACAAGAACAGCCTTTTTATCATTCATCAAAATATTAGAAGTCTTCGAAGGAATTTTGATAATTTCATTTCGCATTTGGAGTCTTTTATATACAAGCCAGATTTTATCTTTTTTACAGAGATTTGGATTTTTGACTTTGAATTAAGTTTGTTTAATATTAGCGGTTACAAATGCTTAGCGAATTGCAATAATGATTATGCTGCGGGAGGAGTAGCTGTTTTTGTGAAAGAAGAGTTTGTGTGTGATTTCTGTTGTTACAATTTACAAAGTTCGGATATAGCTAAAATTTCTTGTGTGGTTGATTATCAAAAGTTTACTTTTTTTTGCATTTACAGATTCCACTGTAACTCTAATATGGACATGTTTTTGAGTGACCTTGACTCATTTCTGTCGTGTAACAATGGTAATAATACTATTATTCTAGGAGACATGAATTTGAATATCTTAGTTAATTCACCCTTGGTTGATAAATATTTATTTTTTCTTTGTTTTTATGGGTTTGAATCGTGTATTAATGAACCAACTCGTATAACTGATAGTTCTTCTACATGTATCGACCATGTTTTTGTGAAATTAAGTTCGTCTAGTAAAATATCAATGTATAGTTCTGTCGCAAATATGCTTTTTTCGGATCATTGTTTGACTTGCTTGTATTTTGAGAATGTTAGCAGACCTCACAAAAAGGCTCCTCAACAGCAAATTTCCTGTGACAAAATTGATTTTGCAAAATTGAATCAAAGTCTTATATTGGAATCTTGGAAAGTTTACTGTGAACCTGATCCATCTAAAGCATATAAGTTCTTTTATGAAACGTTAGTTCAACATGTCAATTCGTCTACTTCTAATTGTGATAAATGTGTTTCTAAGTTTAAAAAACTTAAGCCATGGATGACTTTTTCATTATTGAAAAAAATACATTATAATAATAAGCTATTCAAGAAATTGTCAAAGCAGCCTCTCAATTTATGTTTAAAAAAACTATACAACAAATTATGCAAAGAAATTTCTGTTCAAGTCACAGTGTGTAAAAGTAACTACTATATTAATGAGTTCAGTAAAATTTAGGGAAATGTGAAAAAAGAATGGCAGTTAGTTAATGATATCCTTAAGGAACCTAAAAATAATAATCACATAGTTAGATTGTATCATTGTTGAAGGAGCTGTTGTTCAAGATCCATATGAAAAAGCTGTTGCTTTTTACAAATTGTTTGCTAAAATTGGTAAAGCTGTAGTTGCTGATGTTGGTCCCTTAGATGATTCGTGTGATTGTTTTGATAAGGAACTTTTTTACCAACATAGTTTTTACTTCGAGCCCATTTCTTCTTTTGAACTTTTCAAAATAATAATGTCTCTCAACAACTCACATTCTTGTTCTGATGATGTTTTTTCAAATAATTTTCTCAAAAAGATCGTTTATAATGTTGCTGATGTCCTCTGTTATGTTTACAATAGAAGTATGGAGCTTGGAATTTTTCCGAATGATCTTCAAAAAGCAGTCGTTATACCGTTGTTTAAAAAAGGTGATAAAATTGACTTAAATAACTACAGACCAATATCATTGCTACCAGTATTTGCTAAGGTTTTTGAAAAGGCTGTTAAAAAGAGAATGCTTATTAGCCTTATTATGGTTCACAACACAACAGTCATTTCTGTCTTCAATGTGAAAATTGCTATTATGATTGACAACAATACTAATGAATACATTCCACTGTTGTCCGTCAATGATGATGTGTCTTCAATACACTTATTATGATACACAACAGTTGTGTTGGATTGTCTTGGTATCTGTCAAAATTTTAAGATAGCTAATTTGGTGTTGTGTTGAAGTAGCAAGATGGATCCATCGAAGTCTTGACGAAATCTAGCGCTTCTCATAATATACCTGAAACTGAACTTAGCCCATAAATCATTGTCGTGCACTTTTGATAGCTAATAGCCATCGGCAAAGAAGCACAGCGCAGCGGTAAGCTTCAGTATTCGTGGGATTGTAGTTTATTTTGTTTTTTTTTGAGCTTGTCTGGAACCGCATCCTACAGAAAATTGAAAATATCTGTACTTGAAAGAACAAATGGGACTAACAAGAGCCAATTCAGTAGTATATCCAAGTAACGTTCTTCAATGGATTCGAGTGGTCCCGAAGCCGTTTCTTATCTCTACCGGTCGTCACATCGTGTTCACCGTCACCTCATAATAAATATAAGAATAGTATCCATCGCGTTCTAACTTTTTTCAAATTAAACCGAAAATTGTTTGTTTATTATAATTTTTTTTTGAGAGTGAACAGCCAAAGTAACAAATTCTACATTCGTTCCACAATCAAGAATAACAACAATGTATTGTTGTGAATCATAATAGCTCGAAACTGTTGTGTCTTCTTGACTGTTGTGTCTACTCTATAGAAGACACATCAGTTTATTGCTGTGAACCGTAATAGGCCTATATATTTCTGTCAAAAGGTAACTTTTTAGTAAATGTCAGTATGGCTTCAGAGAGGGTTTATCCACAGAAGATGCACTCCTTAATTTTTGCAATAATATTTACAGCGGGTTGAATGAAAATAAATTCTGTGCAGCACTTTTTGTAGACATTAAAAAAGCTTTTGATACTGTAAATCACAAAATATTACTGACGAAATTGTATAAATGTAGTTTCAGAGGCACCATTTATAATTGGTTTCAGTCTTATTTAGCTAATAGGATACAAAAAGTTAAAAT
Organism: Tetanocera ferruginea; assembly: GCA_958299015.1. NCBI lineage: Eukaryota > Metazoa > Arthropoda > Insecta > Diptera > Sciomyzidae > Tetanocera > Tetanocera ferruginea. The sequence goes on along the minus strand of OY282644.1, from coordinate 56,117,250 downwards.
AAACGACAGTTTTAGTAATTTTATAGACGTGGATAAAGGTGTCCCCCAGGGCTCTGTACTGGGTCCCATCTTGTTCCTTATTTTCATAAATTCTATCTTCAGTCTTCCATTCTTCAGTTCAGTTGCGTTTGCTGATGACACGGCTCTTACTTATACAAGTGATTCCATACATAATCTAGCATGTGAATTAAATAATGACTTAGAGCTTCTGCGTCATTGGTTTTATACACATAAGTTGGTTATAAGTGACAAAACCAAATTAATGATTTTTAGCTAAAGTGGTTTTTATGTAAGCCCGTGCAGTTTTGTTTTTCATAGTGCTAGCTGCAAAAAGTTCTCATTTGGGAATAATGTTTGCAAGTACAATTTCTCGATGCAAACATTTAATAACTCTTATCAATGCTCCACTCAATGTTTTATTATAGAATGTGTTAAATCATTTAAATATCTTGGGTTGTTGTTGGACTGGAAATGGTCATGGTTAGATCATACTGTTGCTCTGAAAAGATATCTCTTGGGCGCAACTAGAAAGGTTTATCTCTTGAAATCATACTGCTCGACAAAATTACTGAATTGCATCTACCATTCCATTGGATATTCCATTCTAAATTGCAATATGGGATAGCTTGTTGGGAGGAACCCATTTAAATAAGATTCATCCTTTACTGGTTGCTCAAAAACATGCCATTCGTTTAATTTGCCATAAAAGGAAATTCGATAGTAGCTTTCCATTGTTTAAAAACTTAAATGTGTTGCCAATTAGGCATTTATCTATACTATTATATAAAAGGAGACTCACGGATTTGCGGCGACGTGTTCTCAATAACCGCTGAACCGATTTTTATAATTTTTTCACTATTCCAGCAGCACAACAAGCAGCAGAAAACCAATGCTTAAGCTCTGGCTGTGAGAGTAACTCAGCACGGCTGCCATGTTGTGTCGGGAGTTGCTCTCAGTTTGGTCTGTGGAGCAGTGTTGCCAACAATCTGACATCGTATTTGTTATGGTTTTCAGACTTGAATTGTTTATACATATTTACAGTCAAAAAATCTTTTTCCTCTTATGCCTGATATATAACCAAATTATTATTTTGTTATTTATTGCAAATGTTATTCATCGACAATAACACAATCTCGACGGATTGAAAGCTTTATACAATAGTTCAGATTTAAAATTTGTTTTTATGGCTAGCTACTTTATTTGCAGTCAACTTCTTGCTCAGAGAGAAATATAAATATATTAAAATCTTACCATGAAATGGGGGACGAAATTTTTTATTGTTGTAGTTGTAGTTGATATGTCATTGTTTGTGTTCATCTGCGCAGAAATTATGTTCATGCATACAACCTTATAAAATAGATTTCCTTTAAACTTTTCAATAGGTTTATATTGGACGCATCAGAAAATAATTTTTGTTTTTATTTTCCAACGTCTTTTTTAAAATCAAATAGGTTGGTACTATGAAATGAAGTTGTAACAAAATGATGACCATAAATGTAGAGGAATACCATTATAACTTCTTTAATTTAGTTGGATTTTCGATTTTGTTCCAAACAGAAGCCTCAAAGTTTTTTATTTCGCGTGTTAATAAATGTTGCACATTAAAAGAGTTATTTTATTGTGATTGGAGCATATTTTTTATTTTTAACCGATTTCAAAAAGGAGGAGAGTCTCAAGTTGGTTGGTTTCTCTGTTTTTTTATAATAGCATTATAAATAATGCATTTGCATTGGTCTCCAGTAGTTTTAGTTGAACCTTAATATTATAATTCAACTTTTGAATGGTTTTCCATTATATTAGACAGCCTGGCATAAGCTACGCAGCGCATGTAAAACGCATCGAAAACGTATGTTTGACGCATATTTTAGTGTTTAAATGATGCGTAAGTTAAGGAAACTCTAGCAAAGTCTGCAGAGCGCTCCTGTGAAGTTTGGCATCGATATCGAATAGCTTTAGAATTACATGTTGCACAGCTCCAAAATTCTGTATTTGACCTCAATTTTCACGTGCTGTTTTACTGGTAAAATTTTAAAGCCGTTGCAGAAGGGGCGTGACACTTTTAAGGCATTCAAACTTTTCAGTATAATTTAAGAAACATAAGTCACAAATTTGTGAAACTCGGAAGGAATATAACATTTAGTCGTGTCCATCCACTGGAAAAATTCAGCAAGCATTGGAAATTGGGTCGTGACACCATCAACATAGTTGAAATGTTTAATATCGAATAGCTGTGGTACTTAATGTTTCATAATATTTAAACTCAGTATAAATTTAATTTTTGGAAATGTCTTTCGACAAGAAATATTGGAAAACGGGGTGTGAATCCGCCCATACAAGCCAAATTTTTAATAGCAAATAGCATTGGAAATAAAAATCGCTGATCAGTGAAATTCCGAATGGAGTTGCCATTTGGTAATGTCCTTCTAATAGAAAACTGGTCTGAGCTTTGGTCAAGTGGGTGCACCTTCTCCAACAAGCTACATTTTTGATCGAATAGGTTCTGAAGTCACAGATGAAGTAGATGTGTTTGTCTAAGGCTGCGTGCATTTTCAACGCCGATTCAGACAGACAGGCAAGCTGAAATCTGTGTGAACAAATGAGATACAAATATCTATCTCTCTCGCTTTTTCACACACTCTGCGGACACAGGCAGGCAGTCTGAATCGGCGTTTACTATGCACGTGGCCTAAGGCGTAGCAACGCGCGCCGGGTATTGCTAGTACTACTATAAAGTGTTAAAAGTTTTTTTCAAAAGATCTAGTTACTTAATTAATAGAAGCTAAGCAAGCCATAACTTAAGGGTTAATCGTCAACATTGTGTAAAAGTTCCGGCCCACATATCAACTCTCTTCTTCTACTCCTATTCATGTGCTGCTCCTAGAATTTTTAACTAACTACCAGTTAGTATTCGTTGTATTCGAAATAATGTTTTGTTCCTTAGAGAGGTAAAAACATGGCTGTTTATGTTTGACTTTAAAACTGTTAATACTCTGATCTCTGTTCAAGCATAATTATATTTTATTTTTATTTTCTATAATTTTTTGCATTTTTCTTGTCAGTTTAGTTACATTGTTACTTAATATTTGCTTTTATTTACATAAGTTTATTTTTCTAATGTCTATATCTATAATTATTGTTAACCTACTTTTTACCAGTTTTCGTGACACATGTCTTAATGTTTTCATTCGTGACCCCACCTCAATACATAAGTAATGTTTTTTTATTTTTCATGATATGTTAACTGCTTTTCAACACTTGTTCATTTTGAACATCTGATTGCAGTAATTTGTAAATCAATTTTGTATTTTGTATTTAATCATAAGTGTATATGAACTATTGTAATATAAAAATTGTTTATAAATAATAAATTAATCTAATCTAAATCTAAATCTAATATAAAACATCTGTAATATAAAATACATATACACTTAAATCTTTAATTTAAAATATATAATATTATTATACATATATTCTAAGCTGCAAGCATATTAATATAAGTTAGACCTACATGCAATTATTCAATATTATTATATATTATAAAATAATCTAAGCTGCAAGCATATTAATATAAGTTAGACCTACATGCAAGCACAAGAAAACGATAATAACAACAACGACAAAGTACTTACTCGCAGACACCAGCCAACAATAACAGCAACAACAAAACCCTCACACACAATAGCCAAAGCTAAGGCAACAACAACGAACGAAATATTAAATTACAGACATCAGCAACCAATAATAACAATAACAACAGAGTATGACCACGGCAGCCAGAATTACACTCAAGAATCCTCAGCCGGTAGAACTCACAATTGGTTTCAATTGTAAGTAATATAAGAGTGCGCAACAGGCTCAGATAGAACAACAATCTACTTCTATGTAAGTGAGATTTGTTCACCTTCTGCTCTGCACGTAATACAGCCCGATTGCGCTGATTACGTTGCTAATAGCGTTATACGGCCCGATTGCCCGATTACTCTAAATTTTGGTTGCACTCCACTTGAGTAACCATTAAGCCGGATCGAAATTTAGATATCGCCGGACACTAACTCAAAAGTTAGAGGGACTCTTTAAAACTATTTCTGCATCATTTTTTTTTGGATCGGAGAAATCCCCACGGAGCGGTTTTGGTTCTCCTAAACCCTTTTTTTGACTAAAAAATCAAGTTTTTTGCCTATAATTTTTTTTTTTTCTTCAGAATGCATACCCAAGATAAGCAAAAAAGTTAAGATTGTGATAGTACACAAATATTGGTTAAAAAAAATCTTGAAATTTGTTGTCATTACAAACTCTTTTGAGACCCCAAAAAGTCGATTTTTCATAATTTTCGAAAAGATGTTTTTTTTAAACACCTATAAAATATTTATTTTTCAAGCAATTCATATGCATTTATGCTTAGTGAAAAGATATTGAGCTCTTCTTTCCATTGATATATCTAATGGTGTAGTTTAACCAAAACTAAATGCCACAATTATATAAAACATTAGAAATTGATATTCACAAGGATTCTTCAGCTTAATTATTATTTAATTGCCTTAATTACCGTTCGATTTTGACAAATCTTAGTATGTTTGAGTTTTTAGGTACGCTAAATCGAATTCTGACAACCATTTTTTAGAAAAGTACGCCAGATGGCGCTCCAGTACAAAATGCATGAATTTCGAAAATATTTTTTTTTAACGCCTACAATATACGTATTTTTCATGGAACTCACTTTTGATAAAACCACTCCATACGTTATACCAATGGAAAGAATAGCTCAATACTTTACCAATAAGCTTAAATGCATATGAATACCACGAAAAATGTATATTTTATAGGTGTTTAAAAAAAACACCTTTTCGAAAATGATGAAATATCGATTTTTTGGGGTCTCAAAAGAGTTTGTAAAGACAACAAATTTCAAGATTTTTTTTAACCAATATTTGTGTACTATCACAATCTTTACTTTTTTGCTTATCTTGGGTATGCATTCTGAAGAAAAAAAAAGTTATAGGCAAAAAACTTGATTTTTTGGCCAAAAAAAGGGTTCAGGAGAACCAAAACCGCTCCATGGGGATTTCTCCTATCCAAAAAAAAATGATGCAGAAATAGTTTTTAAGAGTCCCTCTAACTTTTGAGTTGGTGTCCGGATGACTTTATTTTTCTCCATACAAAATCGATCCGGTTTTGTAACCATCCAGTTTGTGCTGATTACTCTAGTTATACATTCTGCCGCCCTCTGCTCTGCATGGCTTTACATATAGTCGATAAAGAGTAGCCTAGCCGGATTGTGCTCGGCACTCTGACATTCTGCCGCCCTCTGCTCTGCATGGCAAAGTCATCGTTGTATATAATAACTGTCTATCAAGTGAACATACTAAACATTGAATTCTTATACTAACGAACAATCTACTTCTAGGTCCAGTTACCAACAGATTACTTTACCGATTACCATCTGGTTACCAGTCAATTACCATACCGATTACCATCTAGTTACTAGTCGATTACCGAACCGTTACCATCTGGTTATCCACCGATTACCAAACTGACAGCCATCTGCTTACCAGCCGACTGCCACCTGATTACCAGTCGATTACCGAACCGATTACTTCACACTCGCCTAACTCAATACCCACCCACAACTGTCTGAGACTGCTTTACCATCTTGTGCTGCAGAGATTTATATAAGTATAATAAGAAATTAATACTTAAATAAGTATAATAAGGAATTAATACTTAAATAAAAACAAACTGAATTGTATTTTATATCAAAACTGCGTCTTTTATTTGAACAGAGGTTAGTGGATCCTTTTTCAGATCCTAGATTGGCTGAGCTTACCTCATCGAGAAAACCACTCTCACAGATTATGTTCATTAAATTTATTTTTTTAATAAATTATTATGATGTTCTTTAATTTTTCCGTTTACATCAATAACACTGGTTTACAAACAATATGTTAAAATCGATCGCTAATTCCGAAAAAAAATTTTTTTCCTGTCACTCCGTTTTCGAGATATTACCAACGAAAAAAAAAGTTGGTTCCACTTAATTGCATATATCACCAGAACCAACAACAGTAATCAAACAAATGATATATCAAATAAAAGCTAATAAAACAATGCCAACATCATTTTTTGACCAAGCTTTTAGTTTTGGCGGAATAAATTCAAATTTCTTGTTTTTCAGAAGAATTAAAAAAAAAAATAGTTGCAAATTTGGTTAAGAAATCACAAATGTAGTTACTTTTCATATTTTTTACTAAAAGCCTATATTTTTCCGAAAAAAAGGCTATTGTTTGTAAGAAAATCTATTGAGAAATGAAAAAGTTGTGTTTAATGGAACGAAAGCACCCAAATTATGTTATTTTATTGTCATAAAAATAAATTTGTTTATTGTAATATAATTTTTTATTTTCCATTTTTATTGTTCATAAGAATCAAATCAAGTCTTTTGCGAAAGAAAAGATAAGAACGAACAGGCTAAAAAAAAACAGGTAGATTCACGACTGAGAGTGTAACCGTCGAAACCGTCAAAGCAAAACACCTGATTTCGACACTTATGGCTTTAATACTATGTTCACACTGAGTTCAAATTAGGTAATTTCGAGCTTTTATGTAATTTCGACTGATATGATCTAAAAACTATGGTAGTTTCCCATACAATTTGTTGATTTGGAAATTACCTCAAACAAGGTAATTTCTTTTAAATTACTCACGAAATTAGGCAAAAATACACTGCATCCCTGAAATCTGAATATAGTGTGAAATATACACATCCTTTTTTTGACGTTTTAACAATCTTGCTATCCATTCCAGCTGAGCCGCAAAAATTATACATAATACTATGTTCACACTGAGATCAAATTAGGTAATTTCGTGAGATAATTTCGAAATTGTGCAAAAGTGTTCACACTAGGCTTGGATAATTTCGTTTGACGTTTGATTTATTTTTTTGTCTATTCGTTACTGGCCACATTCAGCACTCTCAACAGTTGCCAACTTAAATGTTGAATTAAAAATAGAAAATTCTTACTCAAAGTAAGATTGCAAAATTATTTCGCACATAGCCGTAAATCTTATCAATTGTACAACTTTAATTTATTGAAAACATCGCTCACCTATGTTTCACTAAATGGGTTGCTAACCGAAGGGTCAAAACAGCTAAGTATCTGAATGTGGCCATTATCATTTGCCATGTATAATTTTGACGGCTCAGCTGAAATGGATAACAAGATTGTTAATACGTCACAAAAAGGCTGTGTTTAATCAACACTATATTCAGATTTCAGGGTTGCAAGTGCATTTTTGCCTAATTTCGTGAGTAATTTAAACGAAATTACCTTGTTTGAGGTAATTTCCAAATCAACAAATTGTATGGGAAATTACCATACTTTTTAGATCATTTCAGTCGAAATTACACAAAAGCTCGAAATTACCTAATTTGATCTCAGTGTGAACATAGTATTACACATGATAATGGCCACATTCAGATACTTTACTTTTTTGACCCTTCGGGCAGCAACCAATTCAGTGAATCTTGGGTGAGCAATGTTTTCAATGAATTAAAGTTGTACAATTGATAAGATGTACGGTTATGTGCGAAATAGTTTTGCAAACTTACTTAGAGTACAAATTTCCTTTTTTTTAATTGATCATTTAAGTTGGCAACTGTTGAGTATGCTGAATGTGGCCAATAACGAATTGACAAAAAATAAATCAAACGTCAAACGAAATTATCGAAGCCCAGTGTGAACACTTTTGTGCAATTTCGAAATTATCTCACGAAATTACATAATTTGATCTCAGTGTGAACATACTATAGTATAAGAAAGAGAGCAGAGTCAGTCGTGAGCCTACTTGATTTTATTATACCATGCAAACATAAGTATTTTGTTTTTTTTTACAGTTTCGGCGGTCGAGCTCTCAGTCGTGGTCCTACCTACCTTTTATTGTACCATATCTGCATCGCTTTCGAGCTGTATAAAAGCAAAAATATTCTTGCATTATACCAAAAATGTGGCAAACAAACGAACGCACAATTTGTAACGATAAAAAATAATAAAATTTAAGATAAACTTCAAAATAAGTAAAAGTAAACGACTAAGATCGGCGAGAATTCCAGTGTTAAACGACCCAAATATTTTCTGCTACGTGTGCGATGAATTTACTTTCGAAAAGAATCGACTAAATTTTACGAATTTGCTGCAAATGTCATATCTTCAGTATTTTGGTATTGCGACTGAGAACATTGGTGAATCATGGACGCCAAGAATTTTGTGTCAATCGTGAAAATTAATATTGTCTGAATGGAACTCGAATAAAAAACAATACATGAAATTTGATGTTCCGATGCAGCGTTGTCAGATGAATATACCTGAAAAATTACATTTTTTTCGCATTTAATTCTCACAAATTACGACACGTCAAAAATACCTCAAATTACCACAAAATTGCGAACATTACCGCAAAATAGCGCTAGCCAATTAAATATCTCAAAGTTGATTAAAATATCACATTAAGCGGTGTTTATAGTAAAGTATGAAATTAATTAACGAAAGTAAACCTAAATTGCAACATATTAATTAACATAAATTAATTAAACAATAATTTACATTGTAACTCAGTGTTTTTTTTTTTATTTTAAAATAATGATTTTATTTTTCACTTTGCTATCAGAAATAGATAACGTTCTTTTGTTGATAAATATCGAAAACAGTTTAAACACAAACAAACTACCAACAAGAATGCATAAACAAGCGCATTCACTCAGTAAACCTTTTCTGTATACATTTCATTCACGCGTATTTCTACCACGGCAGGTAGAAATCTCTTTTCGGTAATGTGAGGTATTTTGTGCTAATTTTCGATAGTTTTTATCTCTCGCTTGGGAAATATCGCACATGTGGTAAAAATTTTATCGCATGAGAATTTTTCTCACGTAAAGCGATGATTTTTACCTACTCCCGCAGCATCTCCAACCCAGCTAGACAGCTCTAACAAGTTTACAAACACAAAGAAAATAAATTTGTTGGTTACTAACACACTCTTACATTGTTATTTAATGTTAAACAAGGAAAGTTATATTTGTTTATATATCTTGTTCTTTTTAACCAGCCAAATAAAAAAAATTAAAATCCAAAACAAAGCAAGCTTAGGAACATTTGTAAAATAAATAAAATTAAATTAAATAATATAAAACAAAAATTACGTAAAAAGTGATAGAGTATTATAATAATAATAGAAGTGGTCGGCATATTGTAACATAAAAGAATTGATCTGCACTCCTTTCGCTCCTATTTTTGTAAATTTAATTTTGTGTAATATTGTTTTGTGTGTTTTTTTATTATGTTTATATGTACTTATATTTCTGCGTTATAAATGTTTTGAATAAAATTAATTGTAATGGCGTTTATTCAATACAATTAAAAATTAATTTAAGATTAGTTTTAAAAATATTAAAAAAAAAATAAAAATATAAAAGATCTTTTCAAAATAAAAAAATAATAAAAAAAAATTGTGTTTTTGTTTGCGCTGGGGTTCGAACCTTCGCCGTTGGAATTCGGTTTGCATAAGAGGTCAGAGCTCTAACCACTACGCTACGGTGGGAGAGCGGCTCGCATGCGCTAACTGCTTATTTAAATAAACAGCTGAAATTGACATTTTTCTGAGCAGATAGTTATATATTTTGCTTATGGCTATAACATGGGTGCCAGACAAGGATGCCAAATCACACAGATAGGCAAAAACTCATCAGATTTTTCCAACCGCTAGAACAAATATGATGGCTTTTGTATGGAAAATTTTATATGGGACTGATGCGAATCACATCAGCACTCTTGACAAATAACGCGTTAGCTAACAGTTACGTGTCTAGCTGGGAAAGAGCTCAAAAAATATCGAAAGCACTATTTATCGTGCAAAACTGGTAACGCTGTTCCGATTATCTAGAGACAACCGTTTTGCCACCTAAACGATTGATATTATTGACTGGCGTTGGAAGACACAAACTACACTCAAAAAAATTCTGTAGTAAAAATAAATAAAAATGTATTAAAAATAAATGTAAAGTAGTAGCTCACCGTCCAATTAAAAATGTATTTGTTTTTGCTAAATAACTTTATTTATTTTTACTGCAGAAGATAAAAACTGTTTATTGCAGTAAATTTTACTACAAGTGTAGTATATTTTACTACATCATTTTTAAATAAATATGAAAATCAAATTTTTGTTTTGCAGTATTTAAAATAAATTTTTACTACATGTGTAGTAATTTTTACTACATGTGCAGTTAATTTTGCTACATTGAACAAGAATTTATAAAATAGGTGTTTTATTTTTTATTGTAATTTATATTATATATTAATCAAAATATTAAAATTATTTAAATGTATTCAAATTAATAAACAGTTTTTGCAAAATATTATATGAATTTGGTTATAATTATACAAGAATGAAATATTTGTCACTTGTTTACATTACAAGACATTACACTCCCTGCAAGTCCGTACAACGCTAGGCGAAATGGTGTCTAAAAAGCGTGCATTACAGACAGCAACAGCTCGAAAAAGCGTCATGATATCGCTTTCAAAAGCCTGAACACTTGTACTCCACTATGTACGCCTCCACTATGTACGCCTTATAATAGAAGACCTTAGAATAATAAGAATAGTTGGTGCAGCAGAGCTTAATGCAAACACATCCGCTATAAGAATAATAACATTAGAAACCAACAAATGAATTTAAAAGTGATTACTTACCAGCAGGACGTAACATTTTCGATTTTGTTCATTTTTTGTTGTTTATTTTTAATTTTGAAGAACAAAAATATAAAAAGCAAAGGCAACGATTCCTACTTTTTTTCCTAAATAATTTAAAATATTTTTGTATTCACAAGAAATACATCTAAGCAAATACTTACTACATATAACTACATCGTGTAGTAAAAATTATTCAAGTGTAAATAGAGTAAAAAGATATCGTACAACTACATTTGTGTTTATAAATAAATAAAACTACATATTTATGAAATAAATACACGTTGTGCAGTAAATTTTACTACTGTATTTTTTTGAGTGTAGTGACATACGCCACTGTCCTGACTGTTTCATTGCCAGTACCTCATTCTGACTATGTTCTATATCATACTTGTCCCGATTCAACACGTGAAAACAATCGAAGATCCGTAGATTCAGTAGAGACGGAAGGAACCACAGGTGGTAGTACTATTACAACTGAAAGAAAAACTCACGTTTTATCGCAAGCGCAACTGAATGATTGGATAAGAGATTTGGAACTGTCAAAGGAAAAATCAGAATTTCATGCTTCTTGTATTGCAGCAATTCAACTTGTTGAGACCCGATGTTAAGGCGACACACTACAGTGTGGTAAAAAAAAAAATTAAGCAGAGCACAAGAAATAAAAGGACTTAACTTAATCGATGACAAAGGAAGAAGAAAGTTTTTTTTCAAGTTGTATTTGACAGTTTGACAGAATAATAACAGTGTTGCCACTTAGTAAAAAATACTAGTTTTAAGTTATCATTACAATACCCTACTATGATGAAAAATACTAGTCGGCAACCTGTTGTTTAAGCCCCATGCCCTTTAAGAAAAAATCAAGTTTTTGTTTGCTGACCGCCTTTGTGAAAATATCTGCTATCATTTTGCCAGTTTCTATGTACTTCGGAATAACGTTGTCTTCACTGATTTGATTTCTAATAAAATGATGTCGCTCATCAATGTGCTTCGTGCGAGCTCTGTATGCATTTAAAACAGCCAAGTCCAATGCACTTTTGTTGTCGCAGTTTATCGTTATAGGAGATGACACGCCAAATAGTTCAGCAAGAAAACGTTGTAGCCAGATACCTTCTTGAATCGCTGCTGATAATGACATATATTCCGCTTCAGTAGGGGATAACGCTACGGTCGGTTGTCTTCTTGAATTCCAGGATATAGCACCACCCTGTAGATTAAAAACGTAACCGGTTGTAGATCTCCTCTCGTCTGTATCAGATGCCCAATCAGCGTCACAAAAGCCAATTAATTGTGAATTGCCATTTTTGATAAGTACCAGCTTCGTGTCAAGTGTACTCCTTAAATAACGAAGAATACGTTTAATAGAATTCCAGTGTGGCTTACCAGGATTCTGATTAAATCTGCTTAAATTGCTGACTTGAAATGAAGCATCTGGACGCGTCACCTGGGCAGCGAACATTATACTACCTATAGCTTCTTGGTAGGGGACGGATCTCATCTTTTGTTTTCGGACACATCTCTTTCGAAAGGATTTGATTGATGTCTAGAGGAGTTGAAGTTGGATTAGATTCATCCATACCAAATCTTTGAAGTTCTTCCGCTAGATACTGCTTCTGGTCAATTGAAATAGTGCCATTAGTTCGATCACGTTGAATCTGCATGCCTAGAATATATCGGGCTTCTCCAAGATCTTTCATTTGAAAAGTATCCATTAGTTTGGACTTAAGCGCAAGCTTGAGTGCGCTGTCATTTGACAAAACCAGAATGTCATCTACGTAGACTGCAACAAAATGTTTATTTTCTTCGTCCAATTGATAGTGGACACAGGGATCAGATAGAGATTTTTTTATACCGACATTTTCTAGTGCTGCATCTTACTTGAAGTTCCAAATTCTGCTCGACTGTTTGAGCCCATATAGAGATTTTTTTAAGTCTACACACTTTTGAATTATCGTTGCTTAGTCCTTCAGGTTGAACCATGTAAATTTCCTCATCAAGGTCTCCTTGCAAAAATGCTGACACCGCGTCCATCTAGTCGATTTCAAGGTCGAAACGTACAGCCAATGCCAGAAGAACACGTGCAGATGTATAACGGACTACCGGCAAATAAGTCTCTGCGTAGTCGATGCCCTTTCGTTGCGTACAGCTTTTCACAACCAGACGTGCTTTATATTTAATAATATTACCTTTTTCATCCTTTTTGGTTTTAAAAACCCATTTGCATGATATAGGTCGTCGGTTCAGTGGCAACGGCTCTAGACTCCAGGTTTCATTTTGAAATAAAGCGTCGAACTCTTCTTGCATTGCTTTACGCCTAAAATCTGCATCTGATCTTGCTATCACTTCATTCACTGTTAAAGGATCATTTTGTTATTGTGCAGCTGCTGTAAAAGTGATGAAATCTTGTCTTTGTACTGGCTTTGGTCTACGACTTGATCTCCGTACTTCAGATATCTCCTCTTGACATCTTGGCGGTCGAGAATATGTATCATCTGTTTCTGATTGAATGGTATCATTACTTTCTGAGTAGTAAGTTTCTTCGAACGATTCGGACAAAACAGAACTTGTCTCATGCTGCGTATCTGCGGATGAATTATCAGTTCAAATCAACTAGGTCCCCCACTAAATTGGTATGCACAAAAACGTTTTCAGTACTTTCATTTTCCGGTGAACAATTGTTTACTGATTGTTTCAGCTCAAAAAAAACGACTAGTTAGTCGTCCCATGGAACAGGTTGCTTGAAGCTGTTTATAGACCTTAAACTCTCGAATGGATTGACCGATCTTAAAATTTATTTTTTTGAACTGTTCTACGCTTCCTAACGAAGGATGTTTCCTTAGAAAGATTTTTCAAATTCCTTTTAGTTTAAAAGTTAATTGAAAATAATATTTCCGTGAGTTTTGTTGTTGTTATTCGCTGAAATAGTTTTCTTCTAACATGCTTGTGTATGTTTGTATCAGTCAATGAAAAAACCGAACGACATGAAACGACAGCAAAAATCTTGCGGCGAATGTTTTTCGCTGCAACAGCTATTTATCAATAAATAGTAAAATAGTAAAAAATAAGAGTACGCATTTTATTTATGAAGGAAAATAGTTAGAAAATAAAACGCAAAACATGAAATCCGTTTATATTCGCATATGTAGATGAACCCTGTTAAATAAAATAAATTTGCAGTTTTAAATCTTATTTTAGGCTTATTGTTTTTTCATAAACAACAGTTGTTGTTGTTTGACAGACATCTGTAATTTCATAAATTTCAGCTCAGCGCTGCTGTTTTGCTGCTAAAGAAGCTTGCAGCGCATGCAAATCAATTTTTGTTCTTTACTGTTACAACTATAATATATTAAAAAAGTGAGCAAAGAACAATGAGCTCGTAATTGTCGTAGAGTATTTTAAGAGAAACAGAGTGTTATTTTGTTGTCATCAGCAATCCATTTCAGATATATGATAGTAAATTTCTTAAATGATTTTTAAAGACACATATTTAAAAGCAGATTGATTTCGTTTGCAATGGAAAGAGAAAAAACGCATTTTTTTTTATCACTGAAAATTTGTCTGCTTCGTATTTTCTGGTTCTTTTTAACCGTTCATTAAAAATTAACGTTTGAATAGATCGTCCGTTCTGAAAAAAACTTTTGTATGCAGCGCTCGACTATCAGCATCGTCAAGTGATTTTTTTTGTTGTGCATGCGTCATCGGTTCGGTTTGCGTTGTTGTTGTTCTACAAGTTTACGTTTTTGCGTTATCATGGAGAAATGAAAACAATAAGAAATAAGAAAGAAAAGTAAGGAAATCTGTTAGGAAGAAACATTTTGATTAAGTGCCGGTCGTGAAGAAAGTTCCTGAATTATTAATTCAAACGCTCATTTTGAATAAGTGATAACAAACGAACATTCGTTGTTTTTATTTTAATTGCGTGAAAAAATCTAAATAATCCAATTGGACTAATAGTAGTGTTAGTCTGTCAACTTGTGAAAACGTTATATAATAAAATTGTTATATGTAAGTGTTTTTGTTTTAAATTATCATATTCATTGCAGAAAAAATATACGGCCATTTCAAGCCTAATGCAAGTTTTTTTCAAAAATTTATCACGTGCTCTCAGACTTATTTATTTGAAATGTTGTCTATAGGTTCCTTTTCTACTTATAAGAATATAAGTTACTTGTTTTTTTATAGCAATTTTGTCAAAAATTATGGAGGTACCAATTTTTTATAAAAGAAACAATCTTAAAAATCATTTGAAAATCAGTCAGTTCCGATAAATCATATCTCCATCATCTGTTACCTTATTTTCGTAAATGAAGTAACATTAGAAAGCTTTAGAAAAGCGATTTAGAAAAAATTTTATATTTTTGAAATTTGTATGCTTGCCAACTTCTTGAGTTGCCAACTTTTTGAAAAAAACTTTGGTTCATTGTACAGGCGTAAAAAGTTATTTTATATAGGAGTAATTTTTAATGTGAACTTTGCGGCATTTAATATTTTTTTATCTTAAAAATTTTAAAATAACTCATTTTAACACATTTATCCATTTTATACACTTACAATTTGTTTTAGTTTTTTTCAATTCAATTATTGCCTACTTTTGGAAAACATGGTAACCCATGAAAAAAGTACTCAATCAATCTACCCAAACAAGTCAGGGGGTCAGCTAGAGTAGATTGCTAGGAGGGTACTTGGGTAGAATGGCACTTTTACAAAAACAAAATGTATGGCATTTGTCAATCTACCCAACAACCGAAGACAGTGTGAATACCCCTAATATCTTTTCTTTTTGTTTTAAGAAACAAATTTTTCAAATCGAGCGACCCAACTAATTTGTATCCTCGACGTACCTATTTATGTGGCCAGCTTATGCATTTGCTAAGCGATTGCTACGATCTAGTGTATAGTTTTTAAGTTTTCGGGTCGATTAGCCGGTACGCTTTGCACGACACCCAAAAACTCTGAAACTATCTAGATTCGGTTTAATTCCACTCCAGGCTTTCTCCGGTGTTTTGTTTACCAATCCACTTCTCGGAGAGCGATTAATAATATATACAGCAGTTGTCACTGCTTCGCCCCAAAATTTGGTTTTAAGTTCTGCATCAAATAATAAGTATCGGGCCTTTTAAACCATTTTGGAACGTCGTTGTGTCCAACATGCGACCGGCTTTGCGCCGTTCAACATAGTCAACATGACGCGAGAGTTTTATAAGATAACAAATAAATTGTGTGCCATCTTTGCGACCAGCTTTACGCTGTTTAGCAAAGATTTCTACAAATAAAAAGTTATCAAAGAATGTCTTGCTAAGGGCAAGCGACCAGCTTTTCGCTGTTCAACTTTTAGTTAGCAGACACCGTTGATAAAATTAATTTTCGAGTCAGTGCAATGCTTTGTTAGTGGTAGGCGACCAGCTTTGCGCTGTTCAACCGACCACTAGCGAACACTGCTTCTGATCTGTCATTTAATATTAGTGGAAAGTTACCTGCTGCTAAGACCGTGTTTTACAAAATGACACAGTTCCGCAGTTTGATCGCTCTTTTATAGTCACGCAAGGCATATTTATCCAGGTAGTATAAAACGCAACTGCGCTGCCGACTTTTGGGAGTCTAATGTCAAAATCAAATAATGCCCACTCTTATTAACGAGTTGGGGGCTTTTTTTGTTTTTCAGAGAAAAACTTTACGCTAGCCTTTTCTAATTTTCGTATGTGTAAGTTTACAGTTTATTAATTTTTTAATTATTGAATTTTGTGCTTGATGTTTTAATTGTATTTTGGAGATATTGTGAAGAACAATTTTAAACTTTTGATATTAGGTGTAAGTTAATTTTAATTAAAAAATCCCCTTTTGTTTTGTTTTTGGTGCAGAAGCAACATTGCTCATTGTCATTTCTGATTTTGACATTATACTCCCATTCAGTTTTTTCTTATTATAGTACCTGGATTAATATGCCTTGATAGTCACGAAACCTTCAAGCTTTGAGCTTTCGCAAATGCAGTGAAGTAAGGGTGGTTTGCTTGAAGCTTTCGCAACTACTGTGAAGTTAGTTTGGTTTATATATATAAATGTTACAAAGTTTAATTATATTGACGTGTAGATGGCTCTGCTTATGTATCATATAATCTAGATGGCTCTGCTACAGACTCCCCCTTTGGCGTGCGAAAATCGTCCTTTCGATAGCACGACAACACATTAAGTGTCTTCTTCTTTGGTCGACCTCGTCTCTTTATGGGATATACTGGAACAGGAGTGTCATCATTGTTGGAACCTCTGTATAGGGTAATTGCTGATGCATGATATGATCCCAAGGGTGTTTCCAGATTATCAGGAGATGCGATTTCATACATGGTGGCTCCAATCTTCCTTATGATGACATACGGCCCATCTCGCTTAGGTACGAACTTGGAGGTTATGCCCTTAGCTCCTTGACTTAAAACATGCGTGGTAACTAAAACTTTTGTACCAAGACCAAAGTTTGGCTGAGTCTGCCTATAAAGATCTACTTGAACTTTATTCTTGTCCTGCATACGTTGCTCGTTTTCTTTGGCTGTTATAAACGAGTTCACCAGATTTCTTAGATACGGTGTGATTTGTGGAATGAAGGTCTCTCTCTCGACAATATCTCTGACGTCGTGCTGAACGTCATCAAGTGGACGTAACTCTCTTCCGAATGTCAAATAAGATGGTGTGAACCCTGTGCTTTGGCATCTAGCGGTGTTCAGGGCAAAACGAATAGCTGCTAAATTATTGCACCATTTAGTATGATCTTGTTGCACCAATATAGCTAATTGTGCTTTCAGATCTTGATTTCGTCGCTCTACGGAATTAGCTTCAGGATGGTAGACGGGCGTAAACTGTTGATCAATTCCGAGACAAAATGCAACTTTTTGCATAATCGCTGAAATAAATTGGACTCCATTGTCTGACTTGAGGCGTCTAAGTATCCCAAAACGAAGAAATACTTCTTCTATGAGCAACTTAGCGCATGATTCTGCTGTAGCTTCTTTCACTGGAAATATCTCTGTCCACCTGCTTGCAACATCTTCCGCAATTAGTATCCATTGATATCCATTCCACTACGTGGAAGTGGTCCAAATAGATCCACTGCTACTACTTCAAACCGCTGTCTGCTACTGATTGTTTGTAAAAGACCGTATGGTTTCATATTGGAAGCCTTAAAACGTTGGCACTCAATGCAAGTTTTAACATGTTTTCGGATTTCAGCTCTCATACCAGGCCAATAATACCTTGTCATGATTCTTGCAATAGTTCGTTCTTCTCCATAGTGTCCCGCTGTGCTTTCATCATGAGCGCTTTAAGATTTCATCTCTCTCTTGGTCTGGAACGACATACTGTGCATCATCTGAATCATCGTTTCCAAAACAATACAAAATTCCATCGTTCATAATATATCCTCTATTCAGCCATCTGTTCACATTTTCATCTGTAGATTCTAGCGAGTGTATAATTTCTTTGAGCTTGTCATCTTTTAACTGTTCTTCACGTAAATCAAGAATAGTCTTCCTTGGAAAATCAATATGAATCGAAAGAATGCTTTTGACTGGTACTTCGTCATGAGGAGGTCTCGAAAGCATGTCAGCTACTTCATTAGTTTTACCAGGTGTATACTCAACTTTAAGATTATATTGTTGTAACTGCAAAGCCCATTGAGCGAAGCGTCCAGATGGTGTTTTCACTGTAAGTAGCCATTTTAGAGGTTGATGGTCTGTCATAAGGATTACATCTTCTCCGTCAATGTAGCCTCTAAACTTTGAACAGGCCCACACGATTGCAAGAGCTTCTCGCTCTGTAGTTGAGTAATTTATTTCAGCTTTGGTAAGCAAACGACTTACATACTCAATGGGATGCTCGAATTCTCCCTCCCCCTGGAGTAGAACTGCCCCGAGTGCATATGCACTAGCATCAGTTTTGATGATATACGGTTTGTTGTCTTCAGCTTGCTTCAGTATTGGTGACGTAATTAACTTTTCTTTGAGAGTATTATATGCAATACGTTGATCTTCGCCCCATTTCCATTTAGCAGTTTTCTTGGTTAATTCTGTCAACGGCTTTCCAATTTTAGAGTAACCTTCGATAAAACGTCGGTACCAAGACCACGTTTGAATGAAAGATATAACCTCTTTAACATTTTTAGGTTCTTTTCGCTGACATATCGCTGATGTCTTTTCAGGATCAACGCATATACCATCTGACGTAAGAATATGTCCCAAATACTTTATATGCGAGCAACAAAAATGACATTTAGAGCTGTTGGCTCTCAGTTTGAAAATACTTAACCTTTCAAAAACAATATCTAGATCCTTTAAATGGTCCTCAAACGATGGTGAACATATGATAAGGTCATCTTAATATGCTAAAAGATAAATTTGGGAAATTGCAGATTTAAACCTATCCATTAAACGTTGAAATGTCGCTGGCGCATTCCTCAAACCAAAAGGCATTCTTTTAAAACTAAATGTTCCAAAAGGAGTAATAAAACACGTTTTGTCGTAATGTTTGACAAATACTTTTATTTGATAATACCCTGATTGCAAATCAACAGTACTCATGAATTTTGTAGTTTTTGCAGCATGCAAGAGATCATCAATACGTGGCAGAAGATATTTGTCTGGAATGGTGATTCTATTGAGTTTTCGGTAATCTATGCAGACTCGTACGCCGCCGTCCTTCTTGGGTACCATTACAACCGGTGATGTCCATGCAGACTAGGGTTGCCAACTCTGAAAAGTACAAAATCGGGACGGAGCCATCAAAAATGCGGGACTTGGCTGAAAAATGCGGGACAACATTCGAATTTTTTATTTTATTAAATATTTCCTTTTATTCTTTGAGAAATAAAGGGTATCAACGATGCCTTTACACCATCGCTTGGTTCCTTGATATTGCTTAGATCTCTTTCCAACTCTTGCCCAATTCATGAAAAAACCAAAAAATAAATCCAAATCGTTTTGATAAATAAAATATATGAAAAATAAATGATATTGCCTGTTTCAAAAGAGAAGAACATTTTCGCGCATGTTTGAGATAAAGATAATAATTTGGAGAGTGTTCTTCATTCTGATTGGTCGACATTAAAAATAAAATTCAATATTCTCTGAGCAGAAAAATAAATGAAAAACATTAATGTATATTCCTGAATTTTGTTGATCATCGCAACTGCGCTGCGGAAGTACTGAATTTTATTTTTCAAAATCAACCAATCAAAATTAAAAAAAAAATGTATTTGTATTTGTATTTATTGAGATAAGTTGTTGACAAATAAGATTAAATCTTTTGAATGCCACATTGACAAAATAATAACAACAAATAAGCATATTAAATAACAACAATGAAATTGTATAAGTTAAAAATTAAAAATTATTAAAAAAATAAAAAATTATATAATAATATTTAAAAATATTAAAATAACACAATTAAAGGAATCAGATAGAGTCATAGAAAAGCTCAGAAAGTATGTAGAAATAATTAGGAGAAGTGCTCATAAACTAAATGCTTAAAGGTTTTATTATTGGAAACAAATTGGATACTAATTGGTAAAGAATTCCAAGATCTAATTGCGCTCACGAAAAACAGTCTACTGGAGTTTGTGAAATTAAATTTAGGTATTACAATATTGAAGTTTCTGCTTGACCTACAAAAAGAGAGTTTTTCAAACAAGTAACTAGGGCACTGAGTATGAATGATTTTATGCAAAAAAATGCAATTTCTTGCTTCAAGGTGATTTAGAAGACCACGCCCAAGTAATTGTTTTGAGAATGTAGATACATGATCAAAACTTCTGAGGCAAAAAATGTAGCGAGCCGCATTGTTAAATGCAACCAAAAGCTTATGCGCCGACCGTGAGTCAAGCTTAGAGTATACTACTTCCGAATAGGTAATTATAGGCACAAGGAGCTGCACGAACAGTTTGCGTCTTATTTCGACGGGCACAAAACTTTCAGTAATCCGAAGACTGCGTAGTCCATAATAGAACTTACTAACGCATGAATTTATGTGATCCTCACATGACAGAGATGAGTTAATTATATATCCTAGGTTGGTTACCTTCTTAAAAAATTTAAGCTCAACGTCATTTAAAAGAATCGGAGGCAGGTCTTGAGTAATTTGCAAGTTTTTAGGTATAGGTAAGACATACGATTTCAACGGGTTTAATTTTAGCAAATTTACCTTTGCCCACTCAGCTATTTTCTTTAAATCCTCATTAACCCCGTCACAAAGATCTTCAACCATACCGAATGGCCTAGACAAGTATAACTGAAGGTCATTAGCATACGCATGCATTTTTACATAATCACACTTGTTGAAAATGTCGTTGGAAATGTGCGTAAAAAAATATTTTGTCATCCGTAATTTCACTTCACAATTTTTTTCTTGAGAAAATAATTTATTTTTTATGTAGTTTTTATTTTATTTCTCTCTCAAGATGCAGGTTGCTGCAGGCCGTTGGTGCAACACCGTACTTGTGCGATCATTTGTTCTAAATGTTTACGCATTTAAATATTAAGAAAAACAGTAAAAACATTCAAAAACAGCATAAAGTTCAGCGAACAGAACAAAAAGAGCAAGAAACTACGCTCTAAAAACTGTTCTAGCTTTAGAAATAACTTCTCACTGCGCATCGAAAAATGAAACTAAAAAACAGGGACCGTAACTGTTATGACTTTTTTCCAAAAAGTCAATAAATAATAGTTATTTTTTGACCGATTTTTTTTGGTCAAATATATAAGTTAAAATTTAACTTTTATTTTTTCAGTCAAAAATATAAGTAAAAATGTGACTTCTATTTTTTCAGTCAAAAATATAAGTTAAAATTTGACTATTATTTTTTCAGTCAAAAATATAAGTTAAAATTTGACTTTTAATTTTTCAGTCAAAAATATAAGTTAAAATTTGACTTTTATTTTTTCAGTCAATAACAAAAGTTAAAATATGACTTATATTTTTCCGGTCAGATATATAAGTAAAAAGTTTATTTTAATTTTTTCGCAGTGCAACACAACTAACAGGAACTAATCCACTTGAAGATGAAAACTAGATGGGAAAAAATTATTTTCGGCGTCCTTGGCTACATTCTTATCACTTATTTACTGGTAAAATTAATTCATTTCAGTGAATGATTTGGATAAGATGCCAAACAGTATTGCTAATTTATTTAAGAAATTAGCAATACTCTTTTAACAATTTTGAAATGCCAACATAAAAGTCAAATTTTAACTTTTATTTTTGACCGAAAAAATAAAAGTCAAATTTTAACTGTTATTTTTGACTCAAAAAATAAAAGTCAAATTTTATCTTTTATTATTGACTGAAAAAATATAAGTCAAATTTTAACTTATTTTTCTGACCGGAAAAAAAGAAGTCATATTTTAACTTTTATTTTTGACTGAAAAAATAAAAGTCAAATTGTAACTTATATTTTTGACTGAAAAATTAAAAGTCAAATTTTAACTTATATTTTTACCGAAAAAAAAATTAGTCAAAAAATAACTATTATTTTTGACTTTTTTTATAAAAGTCAAACAAATAAAAAGCTTTTAAGATTACTATTCTTTAGCTAACAAGCATCGCACTGCTATATTCAATTATCGAATAAGCAAATTCTTTCTGCCTGACTTTTTGAATTGAAATTTCGGTAATAACTGTTATTTTCGGTCCCTGCTAAAAAATGTTCTTCTCTTTTGAAACGAGCTATAAATTTATTTTGATAATAAAATTAAACGGTTCAGGAAACTGTGTTTCATGTCAAATTGGAAATTTAGATACAAACAATCTTAAGTTCTCAAATGCGGGACAAAAGGTGTCCCGCAAGTGGTCGTCGCGGGACGCTAAAAAATTAGCTGAAATGCGGGACG
Source organism: Tetanocera ferruginea (assembly GCA_958299015.1). NCBI lineage: Eukaryota > Metazoa > Arthropoda > Insecta > Diptera > Sciomyzidae > Tetanocera > Tetanocera ferruginea. The sequence continues at coordinate 56,094,647 of OY282644.1, read as the reverse complement.
TCCCGCGAAATCCGGGACAGTTGGGAACCCTAATGCAGACTCGCTTTCTTCAATGGTGTCGGCTTCCAACATTTTGTTCACTTCGTCTTTCAGCTCTCGAGTACGAGTTGACGTCCATCAGATGGTTTCAAAATCTTGAAGTCTATTGCGCACACCTTCGTGAAGATAGCATCACAGTACGCTTTTTGATTAAAGACTACACCTTCGAATAAGTCAGGTTGCGTTTGCTTCTTCGGTGTCAAAATGTGTAGTGGCAGCGCATTCTTAAATATAGCATGGATTGAACGTGGTGAATAATCATTTTCCTTCACTGGATTAGGGCCAAAATTTTCAAATTCTGAGACATGTGTAGACGTGTTTTGTTTTTTTGAATGTTCTATACATTCGTTATGTTTTCGCTTGTACACGCTGATCGCCTCCATCAAATTTCGAGATTCTTCGTCCACAACATCAAACTGCTGCTCAGGGCATCCCTCAAATGACCAGAACCTTTGACCCATGTTTAAAACAATTCCTGCTTTTTGCATAAAGCCAGTGCCAAGAAGTGTACGATTTCCAACGACATTTGGCAAAATAAGGAATGTAATGTTCAGGCACCTTCCACCAATAACAATTTTGCATTCTGTTGACAAACAGTCCTGTTTTGATGTGTTTCCATCCGCTAGCTTTATTTCATACTTGCTTGTTTCATATTGGCATTGCTTCAGGTCCATTATTCTTTTTAAATTTTCACTCGCAACACTTATTCGGGCTCCAGTGTCAAAGTAGGCCAGGTCAGGCACTCCGAACAGCTGAACTTTGGCAGTTGGAATCTTATATTCGACTTTCCTCACCGAAATCGTGTTGAAATGAACTTGTTCGCTATCGCTCGACGTCTTCTTGCAGTTTGGGCAGTTGGCTCTTATGAACCCTGGCGTATTGCATCCGTAGCATGCTAATTTAGCTTTAGCAAGAATTACTGGAGCACTAGCCTGCGTCTCAAATCAATTTGGTCACGCTCGACTGGAATGTTTGACAATCGTGCGAAAAGTGCTCTTTTCTTGCGAATAAATGTGTCCGTTGATTCATGTTTTTGTTGTTTAGATTCATAAATTTCTGCATACACACGCCATGCAGGCTTAGGAGGAGAAAAACTCTCGCGAATCCTTTTTGTCACGTCATCAAAGTTTGACACACTTTCTCTTACGCCACGCCACCATTCCGCTGCATCACCCTCAAGCAACATCGGCATACCATTTACCGCATCCTCGTCTGAAACTTTTTCGACAGACTTGTATGTCGTAATCGCCGCAATGAACTCCTCCACTTTTGACGGATCGCGTTCGCTTTTGTAGCGAGCAGTACACGCGCTGAACGAACCCTGTTTGACATTACATGCGCACACAGCCTCCATTAGCTGCGTGAATTGTTCAGTGGCTAGATTCGCCATACTTGTTGTTTTTGTTGTTTCTGCCGTACTCGTTGTAGTTGCCGTACTCGTTGTTGTTGTTGTGTTATTTGTTATGGTCGCTGTTGTTTTGTTAAAACGTTTGCTTCTTAGCTCCAGGTTGCACAAATTGTTTCGGCCTACTGTTGGGCGCCAGTTTTAGCAATGCAAGTTTAGTTTTTATTAAAACAATAGGTGTAAAATTACAATGCTTTGTATAAAGTGTAGAATTTAAAGTTGTGATATTAGATTTCAATGTGTAGTGAAAAAATTGTGTTGAACCTAAAAATAAGAAAGAACGATTAAACCATTTTGAAACGTCGTTGTGTCCAACATGTGACCGGCTTTGCGCAGTTCAACATAGTCAACATGACGCGAGAGTTTTATAAGATAACAAATAAATTGTGTGCCATCTTTGCGACCAGCTTTGCGCTGTTCAGCAAAGATTTCTACAAATAAAAAGTTATCAAAGAATGTCTTGCTAAGGGCAAGCGACCAGCTTTTCGCTGTTCAACTTTTAGTTAGCAGACACCGTTGATAAAATTAATTTTAGAATCAGGGCAATGCTTTGTTAGTGGTAGGCGACCAGCTTTGCGCTGTTCAACCGACCACTAGCGAACACTGCTCCTTATCTGTCATTTAATATTAATGGAAAGTTACCTGCTGCTAAGACCGTGTTTTACAAAATGACACAGTTCCGCAGTTTGATCGCTCTTTTATAGTCACGAAACCTTCAAGCTTTGAGCTTTCGCAAATGCAGTGAAGTAAGGGTGGTTTGCTTGAAGCTTTCGCAACTACTGTGAAGTTAGTTTAGTTTATATATATAAATGTTACAAAGTTTAATTATATTGACGTGTAGATGGCTCTGCTTATGTGTCATATAATCTAGATGGCTCTGCTGCAACAGTTATTTTCTGCCTTTTATTTTTTCGGTCAAAACTATCAGGCAATTTGTATTTTTTCAAAGGCCATTTTACCGTCTATAAAACTATTGATAGCATGTGTAAAATATGCGCACCGATAACATGAAAATAAAATAATGAATCGTAATATTTTTGACCGAAAAAATAAGTCACAAAATAACTGTTATTTTTGACCGATAAAAAAGAAGTAAAAAGTAACCGTTATTTTTGCCCGAAAAAATAAAAGGCACTAAATATCAGTTATCTTTTAACTTTTATAGAATCAGTCAACAATTTTAAAGGCACATTCTTACTGGGCCTGCAGTGGGTGCAGTAGCTTTTATTCCCTTTTTAATAATTTTAATAATGATATCTTCAGATTTACCATTTCAATTTAAAAGGGTAAATTTTCCTGTAAGAGTATGTTTGCCATGACTATAAATAAACAAAGCACAGGGACAGTTATTCAATGTTGTTGGTGTTGACTTGCGTAATGATGTGTTCTCGCATGGGTAATTGTACGTTGGACTTTCACGTATTGGAAATTCTTCAAACCAATTCATATTACATACTTCCAAACGATGAATGTTTTACCAAAAACGTAGTTTATTCAGAAGTTTTTAGCAACTAAAAATGATGTCTTAACTAAGTTCTTTTATTTTTCTCTTCTTTTCATACCAAATCATGTCCTTTTAGATTTGTTATTAACATATCAAAAGTTGGCGTCTTAGTTAGCAACTAAAAATGATGTCTTAACTAAGTTCTTTTATTTTTCTCTTCTTTTCATACCAAATCATGTCCTTTTAAATTTGTTATTAACATATCAAAAGTTGGCGTCTTAGTTCATTAACCTTTCATACTTCGTTTCTGCGCTTAATAATTGTATTTTATATATGCTCCAATGTTTGATATTTAATGTTGTTATATACAAGTCTTATACAAGTAATATTATAAAATAATTTTAGGTGCAATAATTGGAGGACCTCAACCAGGTTTATTTAGTGGATTGAAGTTCCACACTATTGCATGCGATGTCTTTCGATGATTTTCACCTAGCTTCACACCAAAACAAAACTATTACTGCTGTTATGACACTTATGCTGTTATAACAAACTATTTGTATATAAATAAGTAAAGACCAACTCTAAAGTTGGTCTAGCCCGCTTACCCTAAAACCTCCTTCTCCGAAGACGAACACAATCATATTATTGAAGTATGGACAGGACAACGTCTGTCGGGTCTGCTAGTATTAAATAAACAAATGTTTCTTTATTTAGGTGGCCATAAACACCCGTAATCTGGTTACGGTCGACTTCATCAGTTCTCGCTGGCGCATATACAACGCGTACGCCTCAAATTTGTCCATCCTCGGAATGGTCAATCTATCGGAGACATGGTCTTCCTCCTCATCACCGACCTGGCTTCCACCTCCTTATTCGCTGAAGCTTCTCGCTGTCGTTGTTGAGTTGTTTATGCTGGACTAAGAACTATGAAACTAAACTGCATCTGCGCAATAAAATTGGAAAATTCTATCAACATGTAAATAAAATTATTTTGCATTCATTGCCAAAAATAATGATGATGAAATGCAAGTCGTATGCTTACCAAAGCTGAAATAAATTACTCAACTACAGAGCGAGAAGCTCTTGCAATCGTGTGGGCCTGTTCAAAGTTTAGAGGCTACATTGACGGAGAAGATGTAATCCTTATGACAGACCATCAACCTCTAAAATGGCTACTTACAGTGAAAACACCATCTGGACGCTTCGCTCAATGGGCTTTGCAGTTACAACAATATAATCTTAAAGTTGAGTATACACCAGGTAAAACTAATGAAGTAGCTGACATGCTTTCGAGACCTCCTCATGACGAAGTACCAGTCAAAAGCATTCTTTCGATTCATATTGATTTTCCAAGGAAGACTATTCTTGATTTACGTGAAGAACAGTTAAAAGATGACAAGCTCAAAGAAATTATACACTCGCTAGAATCTACAGATGAAAATGTGAACAGATGGCTGAATAGAGGATATATTATGAACGATGGAATTTTGTATTGTTTTGGAAACGATGATTCAGATGATGCACAGTATGTCGTTCCAGACCAAGAGAGAGATGAAATCTTAAAGCGCTCATGATGAAAGCACAGCGGGACACTATGGAGAAGAACGAACTATTGCAAGAATCATGACAAGGTATTATTGGCCTGGTATGAGAGCTGAAATCCGAAAACATGTTAAAACTTGCATTGAGTGCCAACGTTTTAAGGCTTCCAATATGAAACCATACGGTCTTTTACAAACAATCAGTAGCAGACAGCGGTTTGAAGTAGTAGCAGTGGATCTATTTGGACCACTTCCACGTAGTGGAATGGATATCAATGGATACTAATTGCGGAAGATGTTGCAAGCAGGTGGACAGAGATATTTCCAGTGAAAGAAGCTACAGCAGAATCATGCGCTAAGTTGCTCATAGAAGAAGTATTTCTTCGTTTTGGGATACTTAGACGCCTCAAGTCAGACAATGGAGTCCAATTTATTTCAGCGATTATGCAAAAAGTTGCATTTTGTCTCGGAATTGATCAACAGTTTACGCCCGTCTACCATCCTGAAGCTAATCCCGTAGAGCGACGAAATCAAGATCTGAAAGCACAATTAGCTATATTGGTGCAACAAGATCATACTAAATGGTGCAATAATTTAGCAGCTATTCGTTTTGCCCTGAACACCGCTAGATGCCAAAGCACAGGGTTCACACCATCTTATTTGACATTCGGAAGAGAGTTACGTACACTTGATGACGTTCAGCACGACGTCAGAGATATTGTCGAGAGAGAGACCTTCATTCCACAAATCACACCGTATCTAAGAAATCTGGTGAACTCGTTTATAACAGCCAAAGAAAACGAGCAACGTATGCAGGACAAGAATAAAGTTCAAGTAGATCTTTATAGGCAGACTCAGCAAACTTTGGTCTTGGTACAAAAGTTTTAGTTACCACGCATGTTTTAAGTCAAGGAGCTAAGGGCATAACCTCCAAGTTCGTACCTAAGCGAGATGGGCCGTATGTCATTATAAGGAAGATTGGAGCCACCATGTATGAAATCGCATCTCCTGATAATCTGGAAACACCCTTGGGATCATATCATGCATCAGCAATTACCCTATACAGAGGTTCCAACAATGATGACACTCCTGTTCCAGTATATCCCATAAAGAGACGAGGTCGACCAAAGAAGAAGACACTTAATGTGTTGTCGTGCTATCGAAAGGACGATTTTCGCACGCCAAAGGGGGAGTCTGTAGCAGAGCCATCTAGATTATATGATACATAAGCAGAGCCATCTACACGTCAATATAATTAAACTTTGTAACATTTATATATATAAACCAAACTAACTTCACAGTAGTTGCGAAAGCTTCAAGCAAACCACCCTTACTTCACTGCATTTGCGAAAGCTCAAAGCTTGAAGGTTTCGTGACTATCAAGGCATATTAATCCAGGTACTATAATAAGAAAAAACTGAATGGGAGTATAATGTCAAAATCAGAAATGACAATGAGCAATGTTGCTTCTGCACCAAAAACAAAACAAAAGGGGATTTTTTAATTAAAATTAACTTACACCTAATATCAAAAGTTTAAAATTGTTCTTCACAATATCTCCAAAATACAATTAAAACATCAAGCACAAAATTCAATAATTAAAAAATTAATAAACTGTAAACTTACACATACGAAAATTAGAAAAGGCTAGCGTAAAGTTTTTCTCTGAAAAACAAAAAAAGCCCCCAACTCGTTAATAAGAGTGGGCATTATTTGATTTTGACATTAGACTCCCAAAAGTCGGCAGCGCAGTTGCGTTTTATACTACCTGGATAAATATGCCTTGCGTGACTATAAAAGAGCGATCAAACTGCGGAACTGTGTCATTTTGTAAAACACGGTCTTAGCAGCAGGTAACTTTCCACTAATATTAAATGACAGATCAGAAGCAGTGTTCGCTAGTGGTCGGTTGAACAGCGCAAAGCTGGTCGCCTACCACTAACAAAGCATTGCACTGACTCGAAAATTAATTTTATCAACGGTGTCTGCTAACTAAAAGTTGAACAGCGAAAAGCTGGTCGCTTGCCCTTAGCAAGACATTCTTTGATAACTTTTTATTTGTAGAAATCTTTGCTAAACAGCGTAAAGCTGGTCGCAAAGATGGCACACAATTTATTTGTTATCTTATAAAACTCTCGCGTCATGTTGACTATGTTGAACGGCGCAAAGCCGGTCGCATGTTGGACACAACGACGTTCCAAAATGGTTTAATCGTTCTTCCTTATTTTTAGGTTCAACAGAATTTTTTCACTACATATTGAAATCTAATATCACAACTTTAAATTCTACACTTTATACAAAGCATTGTAATTTTACACCTATTGTTTTAATAAAAACTAAACTTGCATTGCTAAACTGTTATTTTTTACTGATAAAATAAAAGTCAAAAGTAACTGTTATGTTAGCCCGAAAAAAAAGGCACAAAATAACTTGTACTTTTGTCTGAAAAAATAAAAGTTAAAATATAACAGTTAATGTGTGAATTTTTCGAAAAAAAAGCCATAACCGGTACGGTCCCTGATTAAATTACTACTTATAAATTAAAACAAAAAAACAAAAACAAATTGGCCATTTCAGCCCTTGAAAGGACTTTGACCGAGCCTCTTATGATCAATTGTGTTGTGTGTGTTACTAAATGTTTGCTCACAATTGACCGAGAACTGGACCTACATGTTTAATGCCGACTCCGAACGGCTAAAGTTCATGTTCTAAAGAAGCTTTACATGGCATTATTTACTCTCTGAGGTTTGCCATTGTCTGCAGAGAGGTGGTGACCGATCAGAAAAATTTTTTATTGAAAAAAACTTTTCGCCGCGGCTGGGGATCGAATCCGGGCTCCGAACATGCTAAGCCACACACTTAACCTGCATGCCACGGTCACCACCACTTATAAATTAAGCTTCAACTAAAAAAACTGTCTGTAATTTAAAATATACTACTTTGGTTAAAAAATTAATACAAACCAAACGCATGAATAAAAAATACTTATCGAATAAAAATTAATAATAAATGAAAAAAAAAAAATTTGTTTAAAAATTAATTACCCTTTCCGATCTACGCAAGAACTGTTGGTTACAATTTGATACAATTTTAGAACCTGCCGTTTTTGAATCAATAAAAATCAATGAAATAAACTGTTATGTCAAATTGCTAGATAATCCTTTAATTTCAGGATACACACTTGTATGAAAGTGGCTAAAAAATAAATGAAATTACAAATTCAAAATCGAATATCATTTTCTAATTAAAAGTTGTAGTGCCTTGATCGTGAAAACACTTATTAGATGGTATCTATCAAACTATAAATAATTTAAATAAATTTTAATACTTACTGTTCCGACTCGTTTTCGCAAATACATATAAGGGCAGATTTTGGTTTTCTTAAAAAAAAAACATCTTATATAGTTATATGCTTCAGGTCCTATCACACAATGGCAGCATTTTGTTGAACTAATAAAAAGTTAAGTCAAATTAAGTCACAATTGTGCATATACGGTCGGAAAGGGATAATGAATAAAACTTGAATAATAAATAAAAAAATCAAAATAATAGAAGACGAAATAATGAACAAAAAATAAATTCATGAAAAACAATTAATGCTAAATGAATAACGAAACTGAACTGTATTCCTTATTAAAAGCATTAAAAAAACTAATTCAACATTCGGAATACGAAAAATTTATGATAAATACATTTTTTAAAATTGGATATGAATACAAAATTTTATTCATGGATCAATTTTGTATTCATTTAATGCATTCTTATTCACTTCTACTTACACAGAGAAAAATGTGAAAACCTTTCGTATTACGTTTCGCTCCAGAAAAGCAGAAACGTGCTACTTTTGAAAACGTTTGACCCAGATTTTGCTCCTCTTAAATTTATTTTCATTTTAAAAACGGACATTTTAAAATGAGCTTCTAAACGTTCGTTAGATTTTCTATAAAACATTTTAATGAGTTTTTTGAACGTTCATTTGATATTTTAAAATTTACATTTTAGAATTGAAGAATAATTAGAAGTTATTTTGTAAAATGTTCATTTTAAACTATCAAACGAACGTTTTAAAAACTCAATTTAAAATGTTTATTATAGAAAATCAAAATCAAACTTATCATTTTAAGGTAATGAAAGGTAATGAAACGTTAAAAAAAGCTTAAATTATGAAAGTAAAAAAAATTATAACGTCTGATGCTGGCATGGCATTAAACTTTTAAATTAAAAATTTAAAAAAATTAAAAAATAAAATTTACAAAAATCGAATTTAAATTGACAGAGCTATGTTGTCTCAAAATATACCCTTTTTAGGCATACGCATGGCTGAAAAACTCTTTAAATCTAAAACTCCGAATTTTCTTTTAAAACAATAAACCCATAAAAAAAAAAAAATTTGAGCCAAATCGGAAATGGTGAGTGCAACTTACATTGTACACTCCAACATGAAATGGGCGATACATATTTTTATGAAAATATTTGAAGGATTGTGGTTTAGTTGCATTAACTTTTTACATAAGACCGTCCTTTATTTGTATAGGAGATTTTCAAGTAGGTACATTAAATGTTCGCTACAAAAACGAAATTACATTCGGTAAGGTCTGAGAAGTCTAAATAAAGATCTTTTTACTTTTTTTCAGCTCAGGAATCTATTTTCGTTTCCCAAAAACGACATTTTAATTCCTTCTATCCTTCCTATGTATCTATCTATCTATCTATCTATCTATCTATCTACTATCTATCTATCTATCTATCTATCTATCTATCTATCTATCTATCTATCTATCTATCTATCTATCTATCTATCTATCTATCTATCTATCTATCTATATATCTATCTATCTATCTATCTATCTATCTATCTATCTATCTTTCTATCTATCTATCTATCTATCTATCTATCTATCTATCTATATATCTATCTATCTATCTATCTATCTATCTATCTATCTATCTTTTTTTATTTTTTTTTTTATTTTTTTTTTATTTTATTCGCGAAGGGGGAACCTTCAAAAGGCCCCACCGTGCAGGTGGGAGTGTGCGATTCCTACGCACTAAACCTAAACCTCCGCATTGAATCTTCGACCCAGTATGAATCCCGTGGAACCGCCGTAAGGCATAACTTCGCGGGATGGGGGAACAGCACTAAGCTGAAAACTGATGGACTAATATTGGCTGTCGGATGACTGTCAAGTTAAGAGCCTAAATTTTCTCCTTAACTTGATGTCGACTCTGGGTCGGGGAGAACCCTAAACATCGAATATAGTTCCCTATCCCACGCTGAACTATTTTGCAAACGCTCGACTCTTCGAAGTTCGTCGATTATGCGTTTGGACAAGGAGCTTACCACTGACCAGTTGGTTTTGCTTCTCAACATGAGGTTCACCAAGTTTTGTGGTGTCACCACTTCGCCCAGGCAGACCGAAGCATCAGTTCTTGCTTCGTTAAACCTAGGGCACTCGAAGAGGACGTGTGCAGTGTCTTCTACTATGCTACCAGGCCAATGAGTGCAATAGGGGTCACTTGCATGCTTGAATTTATACAGGTATGCTCTAAAGCAACCGTGCCCGCTCAGAATTTGGGTGAGGTAGAAATTCACTGAATCATGACTTCTACCACACCACACGGAAAGGTTAGGGATGAGGTGATGGGTCCAGCGTCCCTTCGCCGATCTATCCCAACGTGCCTGCCACCGGGATATACTTCTCTCTCACGCCAGTTTTTTACGAGAGGATGCGCTCTCGCTAACAGCTCCTGGTTGGGCCTCTTCCACCAAGAGGTCGATGGGGATCGAGCTAGTGAGCACTAGAGCTGCATCCTCAGACACTGTTCTGAAAGCGCAGCACACTCTAAGAGCGCCTAGTCTGTACACCGACTCTACTCCTCGACGGTAGGACTTCACCTTAATCGCTGCAGCCCAGACCGTTGATGCGTACATCAAAATCGAACGCACGACATTGAGAAGAAGTGTCCTGCGAGCTTGCTTTGGTCCTCGTGTATTTGGCAACATTCTTGCTAGCGCCAGGCATGAATTGGCTGCTTTTCTGTGGGCATACTCTAGGTGCTGTTTGAAACAGAGTCGAGAGTCGATTAGCACACCGAGGTACTTAATAAATGGTTTTGAGTGTACCTCCGTCCCGCGCACGTTTATAATTGCGATTTCGGACTTTTTACGGCTACTAATAAGCACCGCCTCCGTCTAATGTTCCGCTAAACTAAGCCCAGCTGACTTTAGCCAGTCGTAGATAGTGCTAATAGCAACACTACTAAGGGCCTCTTCTTCTTCTAGGTGTTTAGCTGTAACAACAACCGCTAAATCATCCGCGAATCCGACGATCTTGACACCTGTAGGTACCTCGAGCCTTAGAAAACCATCATACATGACGTTCCACAGAAGGGGCCCTAGAACTGACCCCTGTGGAACGCCACCAGTGACATTGTACGTTCTTGCGCCGCTATTGGTTGAATATAGCAGCACTCTCTCATGGAAATAATTCGCAATAACTTTCGTGAGGTATCTTGGTACTCTAAACTCCCTTAGAGCTTTCAGAATATTGCTCCAGTTAGCTGAGTTGAACGCATTGCGTACATCAAGCGTTGCTACATGGCAATATTGTTTTGCACCATTCTTCCATCGAGTGCCTGCGATAGCTTCCTGCGCAGTTGTGGTAACAAGGTTTATGGCATCTGTCGTTGAGTGCAGTTTCCGAAACCCAAACTGACGATTGGATATCCCTCCGGCTATTTGAATTGCGTCTTCAATTCGGTTGCACAACAGTCGCTCAAAGATTTTCCCTAATGTATCAAGCAGACAAATTGGTCTGTAGCTTGAGGGATCTTCCGTGGAGGCACTGCCTTTTGGTATGAGCACTAGTCTCTGGGCCTTCCACTGAGCTGGAAATATGGCTTCCCTAAGACAGGCGTTGAAGAGCTCGACAAATGTCTGAGGTTGCTCTAAGATGGCGAGTTTTAGCGCACGGTTAGGAATACCATCTGGCCCTGGTGCCTTTTCGTTCTTCACGGATTTGGCAATTGTCACCACCTCGTCAGTGCTAACCCTTACTATTTGATTCAGATCGTCTTCATCTGCATCGTGGGGCAAAATTGCTGGTTGTGGCGGGAAGAGAGTCCTTACAACGTTACCAAGCAGGTGTGGGTCCGTAGGAGCGGGCTGTCTAAACCCCTTCAGCTTTTTTGTTACAAGCTTGTAGGCGGTTCCCCATGGGCTAGCTTCTGCCTCATCACATAGCTGCAGAAAGCACTCACGCTTGCTCCTATTAATAGCTTTTTTCAAAGATTTTTTGGATACACGGTAGGATTCGCGAAGATATTCGAATCTGTCGGTACCTCTTGAGCGGTAGTATCTTCTTCTAGCTTGAATGCATTCTCTGCGTGCTTCTGCGTTTTCCTGGGACCACCAGTAAACTGGGCTGCGCTGTCGTTTGCTTGGTCTTCTTAGGAGCATGGAAGCGTTGCAAGCTCTCCTGACTTGGTCAGAAGTTTCTCTTGCCATATCGGTTGCTGTGCCGGCGAGGTGTAAGTCGGCCATCATTACTCTGAAGATGTCTTCATCTAGCGAATCTGTTTTATAAGCAGATCTGTTTTCGCTACTATTCCTTCGGCTACGATGTTGTCTACTTAACGTGTATGTAATGGCGTGGTGGTCACTGTGCGTATAAATATCTTGCACCATCCACCCAGTCTGAATACCAAGCTCACTACTAGCGAAGGTCAGATCAATAAAGGAGCTACCTACTGCACTACTGAATGTGTGCTGCAATCCGGTATTGAGCAGCACCACGTCAAGTGATGCGAACGCCTCGAGGAGTATGAAGCCTCTTTGGTTTGTACGTTGACTGCCCCATTCTACAGCCCAAGCGTTAAAGTCGCCAGCTATTAGAACTGGCTTAGTCCCTTGTGCGTCCTCAACTATGGCATCTATGGTCTCGCCAAACTCTTCAACTGACAAACTTGGGGCAAGGTAGCAGCTCACAATCTGAACACCCTCTACCTCGACTCGAACAAAGCCGTTTGCGCGTATACGAAGGTGTATACGGAGGGGGTCCCTCCCGCACGACCATACAGCAGCTTTGCCAGTGTTGTCTGAGGCCCAAACTCCTGGGTTTTTGCAGGCATACGGTTCGCTTAGAATTGCAAGATCGGTGCTCTGTTCTCTGACCGTTTGCGCTAATAGGTTTTGCGCTGCTCGGCAGTTGTTAAGGTTAAGCTGCAGGAATCTCATCTTCGCTTAGGCTTCGTAGCTTTTTTGAAGGATGGACATCTCCAGCTTCCGGCACGGTGGTTTGTCTCTGTGCTTTTCTTGGCCATGCATAAAAAACAGCTTGCCTTCGCACTACACTCTTTCGCCTTGTGGCCCTCTTTACCGCACTTCATGCAGCACTTACTTCGGTCAGTGTTGTTGCAGCTTTTTGCGCTATGACCAAAGTCGAGGCACTTGAAGCACCTGGTTTGAGTAAATTTTTCTCGAACCCTACATATGACCCAGCCAACTTTAAGCTTGCCAGTTTCGGTCATCTTTCTTGCCTGTGTCAGAGGTAGGCTTACAACCGCCGTTTGTGTGCCAGCATAGGCTTTACGAAGTGACTTCACGCTCACCACTATAGGCTCACCCAGATACTTCTGGACGGCGTTTCGCACATCTTCCGATGTTGTCACTTCGTCCAGGTCTTTAATTTCGACCTGCATCTCCTCTGTTAGGGCTCTCGTCTCGGCTTGGCCATTAAATACCATGTCGAACTCTTCTTTTAGCTTCTGAGTCGACTGGGTTGTGGACCGCTTAAGCTGAATAAGCACTTCACCTTTTTCAGTGCGTCTAACTCTTGAGACGTTTTCACCGAACCCTTCAAGTGCCTTTTCTTCTTTCATCTTCTTGATGATGTCGCTATATGAGAGCTCACCTGCTTTCGCTACAACGATGGCATCTGGTCTGGCTAGCTTCTGAGGCGATTTTTTACGTTTTTTGCGTTTTTTCGCCTTGCTTACGACCTTGGTCCAAGTCTCGACCTTTCGCTTCCCCGATGAAATTTCGGAAAGCGAGGACGGTTTTTCCACGTTGGAGATGGGCTTAGGAGTGCCCTCCTCGACAGCCAGCTGCTGTAATCGAGTCTTCTTTGGTGGCGTTTTCCGAGAGCCGCTGCTGAATTCGCTTGCTCTTTTAGGAGTGGCCTTTGGGATCCTCTTGAAAATCGGATCCGTCTGGGAGTCTTTGTGCAATCGCTCAGTTGAATTGTGCGATTGCGAACAACTATACTGCTGTTGTTTTTTCGCAGTATCTGCTTGTACTTCGAATGAGAGGTCAACGCAAGCCAGATTTGCCAGGTTTATTAGCGTCTTGATTTCATGATGAACGTTATTTTTGCTCTTCACAAAATCTGCCAGGCCTTGGATAAGTGATTTCACTTTACCCAGCTTTTTGATGACGGGGTCATCAACTCCGGCGCTTGGTGCTTCTTGGGTGGATGATGTATTCACCGACTCTCTCGATTGTGGCTCTATTGGGGTGCCACGGGCTGTGCCTTTTGTTGGCGATCGCTGGATCCTGGAACTAATTTTAAATGGGTTCAGTGGGATCGCTGTTACTCGTAGCTTTAACTGGTGCAGCGGCCGAGTATGCCACCGCTGCAGCAGTGAATGTTGAAATGTTGGTTGGGGCCTCCAGAATCCTTGCCCCGACCGTGGGAGTTCCAACGGGTGGATTTCCACTATTGTGGCTGCCACCTGGAGTAATAGTGTTATTACCAGACATTTATGCGAAGATGGTTTATTTTCAGGGTGTCCTTCCCATATCCTTTTATACCTTCGGACAGGTTTAAAAGGCTGCCGACCGCTACGGTACAGACGCAGACCAGAAAGCCGCCCACTATGGGTCAGACGCTACTGGAATTTATTTTTTTTGTTTTTTTTTTTTTATATGGTTTTTTAATATATGGTTTTTTTTGTTTTTTTTTTTGGTTTAATTTTTTTTTTTTTTACTTTTTTTTATATATATTGTAATGCCTTAAGACGATTTTTATAAAATCCGATTTTTATTTCTTAAGTTATTTTTTTTGTGTCTTCCTCCTCTGATTGTTCAGCAAAAGTGACACCTCATCGTCATTTTTTCTAAGTGCTGCCAAATTCTTATTTTTTTCTTTGTTTCGTGTTTTCAAAGTTGGCAGCTTTGACATTAAGTGCCTTTCACACTATTTTAAGTTATTTCGAGCATTAAGGCTCGTTTACAATTCACATTAGAAATTATATTACAACTCGGCTAATCTGACAATTATTGATTGACCTCAATCAAAGCAATTTACATTAATTTGAATTATTTTTTTCTTATAACTACCCTAATTGGCTTCGGGTGGCATATAACATTTTATTTGAAATCTCTGATGTTTACTTTGGTGTCAATCATTTGCGCATTCTAATAGCTTCAACAACATTATCATAAGGCAATTGACTCAACTAACAATTTTTTATGTCTCTGATTACATATCGATCATTAGGTAACACCTTATGAACCACATAAGGGCCACGATATTTTGGTATAAATTTTTTATTTGTTCCAACAGAAGTTTCAATATTTTTAATAACCACAAAATCATCAATTGCAAAGGACTTCCATTCGGATAACATTATCTTCCATTTCTTTTGGTACACATAAAAGTAAGTTATTTCGGTGATTTATTCGGAAAACTAAACCGTTATGCAGCTCATAATTATCCACAACACCTGCCTCTAATTTATTTTGTAATTCCTTTAAGTTTTCATCCCTATTCTGCGCCACTTGTATATGAAAATCTAGGTCATCACTATCAAGAGCAGCAATCAACTGACAATGTTTTACAATATCATAATTTCCACTAGAAGGTCTTTCAGGTTTTTGATGGCATCGGCTTAAGGCGTCTACGTGTCCCATAGCAACACCACTTCTATGTTGAATAGAATAATTATAATTTTCTAGCTCCAAGGCCCATCTAGCTATTCTAGGATTAACTTGTTTTTTATTAAGTGTCAGCGTAAGCGAATTACAATCTGTTATTATTTTGAACGGTATTCCTTCCAAATATACACGAAATCGCCTCAGTGAATAAATGATATGAATGGGTGAATGGGTTTCCAATTCGAAGCTATGGTATTTGGATTCAACAGCAGTAGTAGCTTTTGAAAAGAACGCAACTGGATGAAATATTCCGTCATCTTGGCGCTGCATCAACGCTGAACCAAAACCGCAACTACTAGCATCACAATGTAGTTCAGACTCACGCTTAGGATTATAAATTGCTAACACTGGTGCCTCAAGTAGTCGGTCTCGTAACTCATTAAAAGCACTAACACACATTGGCGAAAATTCAAAAGTACTCGCTTTACGCAAAAGATTTAATAATGGCCTGGCAATATTTGAAAAAGATGGGACAAATCTCCGAAAATATGAAAATAGGCCAAGACATGTGTGCAACTCTTTTTGATTCTTAGGCATAGGATAGCGTTCGATAGCACGAATGTGTGAATCACTCGGTCGGATGCCAGATTCATTTACTAAATATCCTAAATATTCTATTTCATTGTAGCCGAATTTACATTTTCGCAATTTAATCTCAAGACCCTTCTCATATAGCCGCTGCAAAACTTTTTCAACTATAACTAAATGTGTTTCAAAAAATCAGTCGAGCCAATCAAAATATCGTCAATATAAATTATAATCTGATTAGTGTCAACTAGATCACGAAAAACATTATAGACAAAACGTTGAAAATTCGTTGGTGCATTTTTTAATCCAAATGGCATCTTCATATACTCAAACTGACCATGAGGAGTTACAAAAGAGGTTAGTGGTATGGACTCACTAGCCATTGCACACTGGTTGAATCCATCTTTCAAGTCTAGCAATGTAAACCATTTCTTATCAGCCATATATTCAACACAGTCTTCGATTAGTGGCAAAGGAAAATTATCACGAACCGTCTTCTTGTTTAATGCTCGGGAATCGACACACATACGTGTTTCACCATTTTTTTTTTTTACTAGCACAATGGCAGAAGCATAAGGTGATTGACTTGGGCGAATTATTTGTCTAGCTAACAACTCGTCAGTAATTTTACGAACCTCAGCCCTATCAAAAAAAGATAATCGACGTGGTGCACAGTGAAATGGAGTATCATCTGTCAAAGTGATTTTCATTTTATAATCATAAAGATTCTGTACTAAACCTTTTGGTTGCAGATATGAATCAAAAATAATTCTTTTTAGTACATCAGTATGGTGTTTACTCAGTCGAGGAGATAGTTCAATTTCAAAATTGTCTTCTATTACATTAATCGCGCAGAGCTCTAAAAAAACATCTTGAACACAGTCTGGTGAGCAACCCTTATTAACCGTTGACACAACATCGGCTCCGTCTAAATTGTGCATTTTTATGGTTGGCAGCAAAGACATCAAAGACTCACTAAAACTATCTACTTTTCTAAAACTACTTGGATTGAGTGCACTAACATTATTACTCTTTGAACTTAACATTTTATTATATTCATTAGTTGATGTAAGTTTTTTACATTTTTCATTTTGGATTAAATTTATATTGAATTCACGCATGAAATCGCGCCCAAGAATTAAAGGCATATTCATAGTTTTATTACAAGTTACTATCAAAGGCAAAAGTTTTGTTTCTTCTCGAAATTGTATTTTACAGGTGATGACCCCATATGTTTCAATACTTTGTCCCCCAAGTCCAAGAAATTTAGTTGATGATAAAGTAAAGTAAAGTAAATTTTATTGAGACTTCAGATCAATTACAAATGAAATAAGCAAAGATGACAGAGAATGACACACATAGAACAGTAAAAATTATTCTATTACAATAAAATGAAGTTATGCAAAGGCAAAAAGACAAGGAAATCAAATGTATGCTCATACCATTTTTGAATAATATTGACGTTGAATCAAATAATACTTAAAACTAATTAAACAAAAAATTAACAAAAACTGGAATTAAACTAATATTTACATATATACACTTAAAATAATCATAACATTAAGTTATTAATTCAGCCTCTATATACGTTAGGACTAGCTCTACGATAAAGTTCAGGTAAAAGTAATGTGGCAGAGTTCGAATTCAGAGTAAAATCTATATTTTCATTGATTATTCCAACAGCAGAAATGTAATTTACATTTGACCAATTGTAATCTTTTTGTGAATTAAAAACAAAATTTATTAAATCATTTTCTAAAAGACTTAATTTATTTACACATTTTTCCATATGCAAAAGTAAATATTTACATAAAGGAATAACATGTGAATGATTATAAACATAAAAATTGGAAAAACGTTTACTGAAAGATTCAAAATTTTTATTAATGCAAAATCTCAAGGCTTTACGCTCAAATCTTTCAAGATTTTGTGCTACTGTAGGTGAGATAGTAAACCAAATTGGAAATCCATACATTAAAACCGATCGTATACTAATTTTGTATATAAGTAATTTAGAGTTAATAGGCAGATATTTATTTCTAATTAAGCTAGAGAACATTCCCAATATTTTTCTAGCTTTTTTAAGAATTAAATTAGCATGTATATTAAATCTTAAGCGATTATTAAAGGAAACTCCTAAGTATTTTATAACATTTTTAAAGGGAATGTCTGAACCACACAGAGATAATTTTAAATTTTTACTTTGTGGTACAGTTGCTCTATGACATTTGCCAGAAGGATTCCTTATACAAATAGCTTCCGATTTGGATGTATTTATTTTGATTCCCCAATCTTTATAATATTCATGAATTTTTTCTAAATGGGAATGAACCAAAGTGAGAGCCTCATTAGGAGTAGAGCCATGAGCATATGCTAGGGAATCGTCAGCGTATAAAATACCGGTAGAATCATTGAAGACATGGGGAAAATCATAAATAAATATACTGTACAACTGAGGGGCCATAATAGATCCCTGAGGAACACCACTTTCAATTTTACCAAAATCTGAGGAGATGTTATCAATATTAATAAAAAATTTGCGATCATTCAAAAAACTCCTAATAATTTTTATAAAAGAAGGATCAAAACCAATTTTCATTAATTTATATATTATACCGATATGATAAGCTTTGTCAAAGGCCTTTTCTATGTCCAGAGAAACTGCCACTGTACATTTTCGTTGGCGGAGATTTAGAATTATATCGTTTTGGAATTTTAATAAAGCATGTACCGTTGAATGTTGTTTTTTGAAACCAAATTGAAAATCAGAAATATATTGAGCATTAACATAATTATCTAATTTATCTTGAATTACTCTTTCAAGGATCTTACCAAAATTAGAAAGTAAAGAAATAGGTCTGAAATTATTCACTTCAAAGCAATTAACTTTTTTTTGAATAGGTATAATTTTAGCAATTTTCCAAGGGTCTGGAAAATAACCATTATTTATACAGTTATTAATAATAATTGTAAGAAAATCGAAAACAATAATAGGCATTTTTTTAATAAGAAAGTTTGAAATATTATCAGGTCCAGTAGACTTCTTTGTATTAAGATCTTGAACAACATATTCATAGTTTTATTACAAGTTACTATCAAAGGCAAAAGTTTTGTTTCTTCTCGAAATTGTATTTTACAGGTGATGACCCCATATGTTTCAATACTTTGTCCCCCAAGTCCAAGAAATTTAGTTGATGATAAAACGTTACTTAATTTAACAGATGCGGGAACGCTTGCGCGCCGTATCAAACTAACCGGACTACCGGAATCAATAAGAGAAAAGAAATTAAAAAAATTAGTGCACCTAATCCAATTACAAGGAATAAAAGCCACCCTTACCATTTGTCTAAAATGAACAGCTCCAATAAACTCGCCTTCCGACTCATCGACAGCAGCGATAGTTGACTGGTTTCGCTTTGATTTAGGGCAGTCCTTATGAAGATGGCCCATTTGATGACACGTGAAACAAGAACCTGGTGGACGATTCGGCTTTGGGCATGTGCTCTGATAATGTCCAAACTGTGAACAGTTGAAGCAGCGGACTTCGGCGACATCAGTTGGAACAGAAAACTTCGTTTTTGGAGCGAAATTTGCAATACTCTGCTTGTGAACACTAATCTTGGGGCGACGCTGTTTGTATCGATCCATTCTTCGTATCAATTCGTCTATTGTGCTAGCACCAAATAAGTAACTTATGTTGTTGGTGTTGTCGGGTATGCCATCTATAATGATATCGACCAATTCCATTTCATCGATTTCAGATTTTGCAGCAATAGATTGCATTGATACAACATAACTAAGCAAGACTCACTTGCCTTAAGAGTGCGTGCTCGTAGCTGGCGATAAACTTCTTGCCTGGTTATTGTTCTGCTAAACATTTTTATCATACCAGCCTTCAGTTCATAGTAGTCAACCAAGCCCAAATTGAACACAAACTCTCTGGTTGTTCCATCCAGACGGCGTCGTACCCCTAGGCACTTCTCTTTTCTGTTATAACCACACGTATTGGTATAGTCTTCAAACTGTGCAAACCATTTGGTGACATCATAATGATTATCCCCACTAAATTTTGGAAGAGCGGCATCCAGCTCATCAAAAGCAATGCGACGTACTGGAGATTGTTGATGATTTTCTTGCATTAAATGGATCTGGTTCTGTAACTCTAAAATTTCACGACGCATTCTTAATACGCTTAGTTGCTCTTCCAGCGCCTTCACATCATCATTTCTTGCACAGGGCACAACAGCAGGACTTACAGCAGAAGCATCATTTGCAGCGAATGCAACATCAGCAGTTGGAATGACAGCGGCGACAGTACAATTTGCAGCGGTGGGTGGAGCAGACACGCTAAGCTCATCAATAGCAGATACGACAACAGCAGCATCAACAGCAGACTTAACAGCGGCAGAGCCAGCGGCAGGAATAACAGCAGCAGAGCCGGCAGCAGAAATAACAGCGGGTACAATCAAATCAGCGGCAGAAACAGCAACTGCAGTGGCCTCAGCTTGAGCTACACACTCATGATCGGAATTTTCTTCCTCCTCAGACGGATCATTTTGGTGCATCATTTGGTTATAGAGGGGCCGCAATTGCATCACCGATGCGTTAGCTGGAAACTCTATGTCGGCCTCTTTGAGTGCCTCCATCATGGCCTGGCGACTCGGTCTACGATTCACCTTTGTTAAGTATGCTTCTTTAGAAATATGTGGCGGAATACCCCACATCTGACGTTGTAATGCCTTAAGATGGTTTTTATAAAATCCGATTTTTATTTCTTAAGTTATTTTTTTTTGTGTCTTCCTCCTCTGATTGTTCAGCAAAAGTGACACCTCATCGTCATTTTTTCTAAGTGCTGCCAAATTCTTATTTTTTTCTTTGTTTCGTGTTTTCAAAGTTGGCAGCTTTGACATTAAGTGCCTTTCACACTATTTTAAGTTATTTCGAGCATTAAGGCTCGTTCACAATTCACATTAGAAATTATATTACAATATATATATATTTTATTAATTTTTTATTTATTTTTTTTTTTTTCAATATTTTTCCGTTTATACCTACGGACAGGCCAAAAACTGCCGGCCGCTACGGCGCAGACGCAGACCAGGGAGCCGCTCAATCTGAGACAGGCGCGCCTGGGTTTGGTTAACTGGGGACCGCGGGGTTGTTAGGCCCGAAGGATCTCAAAATTTTTGATCCTCCCCTGCGGATATCTTTCTATCTATCTATCTATCTATCTATCTATCTATCTGTCTATCTATCTATCTATCTATCTAACTATCTATCTATCTATCTATCTATCTATCTATCTATCTATCTATCTATCTATCTGTAACTTTTAACATAGTAACAAAGAAGTTACGATGGTTACTCTGACGCTCTATCCATACTTGTCAACCCATACAGATCATTGTAACTTTTTTATTGATAGAGCGTCAGATTAACCATCGTAACTTCTTTGTTTTAAGACCAATTTTAAAATTTTTTGCTGCAAAACCAATTAGAATTTAATAATCTCTAATATGGCAATCAAATTTTTTTAATTTTATGCGAATACAAGTTAAAAAAATAATTTGTGTTTTATTTATTTTTTTTTCGGTTTTTACCAGTTTTCCATACCAAGGTCAAGTGTAAGGTCATCAAAATTTATGAATTAAATGTTGGTGTTAACAAGGTAAACCATTCTGCAGAATAGATTTTCGAACATCTTAGCGATTATGAAATTTATAGAGGATGAAGATCATTGTAACTTTTTTATTGAAAGAGCGTCAGAGTAACCATCGTAACTTTTTTGTTTTAAGACCGATTTTAAAATTTTTTTGCTACAAAACCAATTAGAATTTAATAATCTCTAATATGGCAATAAACATTTTTTTAATTTTATGCGAATACAAGTAAAAAAAATAATTTGTGTTCTTTTTATTTTTTTTTTCGGTTTTTACCAGTTTTCTATACCAAGGTCAAGTGTAAGGTCATCCAAATTTATGAATAAAATGTTGGTTTTAACAAGGTAAACCATTTTGCAGAATAAATTTTCGAACATCTTAGCCATTATAAAATTTATAAACGATAAAGTGTCTCAAAATGATAAGGTATGTGCACAAAATTGAAATTGCGAAAAAACATATAAAAGATCCATCATTAAATTGTTTATGATGTTAAGGCAACATTCTTCTTCAAATTTAAAACATAAAAAATAAAAAAAAAATTTATGATTTTTTTGAGATATTAGCAATTACATACCCTAACATCCAAAATTTTAAAATTATATATTTTTTCCAAAAAGTTCTTTCCAATACCTTTCCAACGGTACCTTATTTATAAAAATTGGATAAAAACTGACGTAAATACAATTTATTGAAAATTTCACTATTCTGGCGTTTTCGGACGATTTGCAGAATGGAGAGGTCCATAACTTTTCAACGAATGGCGATAAAAAAAAAAATAAATGAACTTATATTCTTAGAATTTGAAAAGGAATCTATAGCCCAAAAATAAAACAAATCGAAAGCCATGAGACGGACCCGTTTTGCCTTATGCTTGGAATGGGCGTATGTATTAAAGACCAAAACATTTACATTTACATATTGAGCATAAATATAGCATATCTAAAAATTAAGCATCAAAGACTTAATTGCTTGAAGTCTCAGCGCCAACTGAATGAGACAACTTCTTGTGTCCCTTATTTAAAGCACTTTAAGTAAAAGAAACAATAACAACAAACACAATCGGAGAGGAAAAGAGCGAGAAAGCTTTACGCTGCAGCGCGCTGGTTGTGTATCGATTGTAACGATTCGATGTGTAACGATGTGTAACGATTCAATGCAGCAATGTTTTTTTGGATTTGATTTTTTTGGCTACTTTTTAAACTCAAGTTTAAATAAATTTTAAGAGCAGTTTTAAAGAAAAAAGGACTCCATGAACTAAGTTAAAGATGCTGCTTTATGTTAGTGAAAGAATTACAAACATCGGTTGAGTAGTTCTTGAGTTATACGGCAACGAAGATACGTGAGAAGCCTTTTATATAATAGTATAGATTAATATAATTTAAATAAATTTGAAGATTTTGACTTACTTTCTAGTTGTCTTCATGTTTTTCAGTCAGCTGTCATTTGCTAACATTTCTTTACGTCTTTTGTTTATTTTTTTGTTCGGTTTTACGTTCACTTATGCGATCTTGCGCCACCTGGCCGTGATACAATTAAACATAATCTGAATCTTACGCAAGATTTTATTTGTATGGAAATCGGATTTGGATGTTGGAAAAAACGCAGCTTTTAATAAGGCTAACCCCACGGTAGTAGGCGCAAATGGTGGGATCGAGTTTCTTGTAGACTGGGCAGAGCATACTGAGGTTCCAATCATCTGGAATGAATTCTTTCGACCCTATTCTGCATAGAAGCCTGTGAATGGATTTAAACAGACCTTTGCCACCGGTCTTAAACAGCTTTGTTGCATTTAAGTCAAGCTATAGCTGTTAAGACCCCGTTATAGTCGGGCAGCGGAACGTCAACGCTGTCATCCATAATTAGGGTTTCCGGGAATCTCCACAGGCGAGATTGTTGTCAGCGTCGCCATTTAAAAGACTAGAGAAGTGCTCCCTCCATAAAATCAGTGTACTCTGGATATCTGTCACTAGATTCCGATTCTCATCCTTGCAGGAAGAGGCTCCGGTCTTAAAACCATCAGCCAGGCGTCTTCTTTTTCAAAAAATTTTCGAGTCTTATTCCTGTCGCCATGCATTTCAATTTTCTCGCACTCACGCATTTCCACCTCTCGTTTTTTTCGCCTGAAAATGCGAAAAAGCATCTCTCTTCCCTCCTCTTCTCTCGGTATCGCTCCATAACAGCAAGCGTTACAACCTACTGCAGGGTGGCTTTGTAGGCGGTGTCCTTCTCTGCAGTGGCGTTGCGACACTCCTAGTTGTGCCATTGTTTTCGGCGAGGGCACTGGTAGCCTATCACCTCTTTGGTAGCCGTACGCATAGAGTGGGTTATGTGCGTCCACTGTGCGCATATTTCGTCGATTGGAGGAGTGATTTCTTGAAGCAGGAGTGAGAGTCGAGTAGCGCAGGCTTCGACTGTCCGTTTTGACTGCAGCTTGTCGAAATCTAGCTTTCTTAGTGAAGGATTGCGAGAATTCTTAGCTGCGCAGAGACGTGTGCAGATCTTGGCTGCGACAATCATGATTCAAGATATATTTGTTAAGAAGGCTACGTATAATGACAACTAAAAAATAGCATAGGAGCAAATTTTTATTGCAAGTTTAGTACTTGTTTTTGTCTATTAAAAAAAGTTTGTTTTTGAAAGAAAATATACAAATGAGTACTCAATCGTTTAATGCCACTCATACGACGGTATTACAATTTCACAGAGGAGATAAATAATAATACTTTAAAATCTGAATTGAGCATATTTTCGGTTTATATTTACTTAATTTCACGATCGAATAACTATTTTTATGTATGTAAGAAGAAACTTCGCTACGAGGATCTTAAAGTAAACATATACATATGAACATTTCCGTGGGTACTTGACGGTCGTAGGACTTTAATGAGTGGAAAAAGAAGTGGAAAAGAGTGGAAAATTCAACTTAAAAGTTTCTTATTTTAATTTTCCAAAAGCAATTAAGGAAAAATATAATGCATTTTATTCTTTTATTGGTGTTTTAACAGAGATTTTGTGAAACAACCGTTATTTTGTAGTACATCTCTAATAAAGATTTGAAGCAAAGAAACACATACAAGAAAAATCACTAAAACGAAAATCTACAGTTTTGCAGTCAATGTGATCATCATGATAAATTAATTCATGTATAAATTACTTATTTACTTAGGTGGCTATGACAACCCGTTGTCGGGTTACGGCCGACTTCTTCAGCTCTCGCCAGGCGTCTCTGCTTCGCGCGCAGCGTCTTCAATCTCTTTCACCAAGCGCGGTTAGGGCTTTCTCGGCCTGGTCAATCCATCAGAGGCATCGTCTTCCTCTTCGTCGTCGACCTTCGGCTTTCGCGTCAAACACTTTTTTCGCTGGAGCTTCTTTATCCATACGAAAGACATGACCCAGCCAACGTAGTCGCTGAATTGTTATTCGCTGGACTAAGTCAATGTCGTCGTAGAGCTCGTACAGTTCGTGGTTCATTCGAATGCAATAGTCGTCCCCAACTCAAAAAGGACCACAGATTTTGCGAAGAACTTTCCTCTCGAACACCCCAAGTACGACTGCATCTGTTCGCGATACCACCCATGCCTCAGCGCAATAGAGAAGCACAGGTATAATGAGCGTCTTGTAGAGTGTTGGTTATGTCGATCGAAAGAGGGCTCTGGAACCTAATTGCTTACTTAGCCCGTAGTAGCACCTATTAGCAATTGTTGTTCTTTGCTTTATCTCCAGGCTGACATTGTTGTTGCTGTTTACGGCGGTGGTAAGGTATGTAAACTCCTTGACAGCTTCTAAGTTATATTTGCCTGCTGTAACATGGTAGCTTAGGTGCCGCACTTCCCTAGTTGCAGACAGCATATACTTTGTTTTGCCCTCGTTCACCGTCAAACCCACTTTGGCTGATACAAAAATATTCATCATTAAATTTTACTAAATTTTACTAAATATACATTTGAGAGGACTAGTTTGTTTGAAAATATGTGTTATATAAAATTAAGCCTTAATGAAGTTAAATGCGTACAATTGTTGTTGGAAACGAAACGATATCAACTGCTGATGTGTGTACTAGAGAGCTGCATGAAAGTGGTTGAAATGCGCCTCAAAGCATTCACTTGCTTTGCAAATACTTACTCTCATCTTCATTGATCTTGTAAGACAAATGATTGAGCGTATCGAACATTTGAACACAGAGCAAAAGAGAAACAAAAGATAAGCAAGACATTTGTGTGCTATCTACCCATTAGAGCGTGCTCACTAAGGCGGGTCACCAAAAATGAATATAAAAAGACACCCCCTAAAATGAAAGCTTACATCGAAAGTATTTCAGCACCATAAAATTTTTTTTTTTGGGTGTCCCAAAAAACAGCCAAAATGGTCTATTGATTGGTATATTGATTTTTTATGAAGTTTATTTAAACAACAATTTTAAATCGAAGTTATGGGGTACCTAGAGCAAAAAAATAAAAATTGTAAAATATCTACTTGAAGATGACCTCTGACACCATCGACTCCAAAGAACACGATGTAGTATTCTTTCAGACCTATCCAACGATATGCTGCACTTCATGATCGAACTTAAAATACTAATGTTATAACTAAAAGACCATTTTGGCTGTTTTTTGGGACACCAAAAAAAAATTTTGTAGTGCTGAAACAATTTCGATGTAAGCTTTCATTTTATGGGGTGTCTTTTTATATTAATTTTTTCTCCCATATAAAGCGACCCACTCTAGTGCTCACTTACAGAAACTATTCGAATATTGAGTGCAATGCAGTGAGTATACTGAGTGAAATTAAAAGGAGTTTAAACAAATTAATATATATAGAAATCTATGGGTTTTATTCATGGAATTTAAGTAATTTATTCTGTTGGCGTATGTTAATGTGTAGTTTTCAGTATGTATTAGTTGTTTTTATTATTTACATCATTTTTACATAAAAGCTTTTAAAATAAAATTTAAATTTAAAATAAAATATAAAGAGAAAAAAGTAATAGGAAGAAAATACATTAAATGCTTATATCTTCTTGCAATTCATTGTATGCATCAGCTTAATCAATATAAGCGTTTAGAAACATGATTTGGTTTACTGATACAAGGTTGGAGCCAATAATATTTCTTTTTTCTGAAATTAGTTGTCTTGCTTAAGAAAATGTTCTTTCGGAGGCGGCACTACTTGCTGGAATCGCCAATATTTTGCAGCTGATTTTATAAAGTAGAGGAAATTCCTCTCTATGTATATACCACCATTCAAGCAGGTTAAAACTATCATGAAAACTTATATTTGTGTGTTCTTATTTTTGTAATTCTCTTAGAATCCTTTCATCGTTTGTTAATATTTCATTTTGTTGAACAAAGTCAACGAAGAGCTCAGAGTTATGCGACGACTGCAAAGATGTCGAAGGAGTTTCTTCTGCTTGTTCATTTCCAACATTGAATTGACTATGCATTTGTTTTTTGCATTCAATCATAATCAAATTTTTTTCGGTATCATTAAATTGCAGTAGCTTGTTTGCTGGTGGAAACAGGAAAAGACAAATTTTTACCAAAAGGACCAAATTAATTATAAATTCACCGCTTAAAATTCTATTTTTAATAACAGTTCGATTTAAATCACCAATAGTTATAAAAGATTCCCCGTTTGTAAGTAAATCGTTCGAAGATACGTGATTTATAAAAGAAAATCTATTTTATTTTTTATTAACAATATGTATTTAAAAATGCTTAGTTTTGTCTGGGCAGGTGGCAAACAGGCCCGTAGCCAAGGGGGGTTTTAGGGTAAGAATCTTCCTTACAATCAAAAAGTATAAAAAATAGAGAATAATAATGTAGCATCTATATTGTATTTATTATTTACTCTGTATATGTGTATGAACCACAGTGTGTTCATGTACAATATATTTATATGTATGTAATATCACCTAGCTGTATTCTTTTCGTGAACATACATATACCACTGTAGCATCTTTATTTTATTTACTATTTACTCATTTTGCACCACAGTATTTTCATATACAACATATATTTATATGGATGTAATGTCTTCTAACTGTATTCATAAATATACATATACTAACCGGCATAACCAAGAAAATTGTGAGAGAGTGATTTCATTCGAATAAAGACGCTTGTCCGAATAACAACGTGTGTTTTCAAGTGCTTACAGTTTTCAGAAGTGGGATTCTTCCTAAACGCTTTTAAAAACGGAAAAAAAAAATTTTAAAAAATAGATAGACAAAAGAGTGAAATCAAAGCAAAAAAAAAAGATAGACAAACGAGTGAAGAAAAAAAAGTACAGGCAAACGATTGAATAAGATATAAATAAAAAAAAAAGAAAAGAAAGATAAACAAGTGAAAATATCAGAAAAGGAAATAAGAACTAAAAAAAAAAAAAAAAAATAAAAAATAAAAACCGATGGCAGATTCAATCAGTGGCAACGAATATACAGGCTGCGCTGTTGGTTGTCGCATCCGGGCTTAACGACAAGTGGCAAAAAATCTGTCCTTGTTTCACGTCTCAATGAGGTACAGCCTGCTCAGCGTGGTAAGTGTCCAAACAACACAGCAGAATTCGAGCAACATGAGTTGAATAATGATTGCGGAGGGGTAAGCGAGGATGAGCGAGAAAGTGAATCTTCAAGCGTAGAGCAAGTTCGTCCAGTTAACAACACTGAAAAAGAGCTATATGAACGAGAGATAGCATTGCTAAAAGGGGAGAAGGAACTGCTAACAAGAGAAAAAGATTTATTGAAGAGGGCTGCTTCGGTCGAACGCACGGCTAACATGAACGAGTATGCAGCTTCTTCGTATCGGTATGACGACGTTACCAATACCAACAACAGCATTCTCAGTTTTTCATTTCACATGCTAAAAGACATGCTACCAGACTATGACGGCGAATGTGATGTCAACTTTTGGGTTTCGCAGTTTAATAGTATTAGTGCAGCTAACACTCTTAGTGACACCAACAAGCGCGCTCTTTTGGTGAGCAAACTCAAAAGCAAAGCTCAAAATTGGATGCACTCCAAAGTCAATTTTGCGACTGAGAGTGTTGAGGACTTATTGTCTCAGATGAGAGATGTGTTTGGCTGCAAAGAGAGTACACTGGTGCTACGTCGAAAGTTTGAGTCACGAATCTGGAAGTTTGATGAAACGTTTGCGGAATACTACACTGACAAAATTGCAATGGCGAGAAAAATCAAATTGGAAGAAAGCGAGTTAATAGACTATGTTATTGAAGGCATACCCGATCAGCAACTCCGAGTACAAGCGAATATTCAAAGTTTCACCATTAAAGAACAACTTCTAAAAGCTTTCGAAAAAGTTCAACTACGGCGCCATGTGTCCACTCAATTCAAGTTTCCTAATTTACAGAACAATCCGAAGTCTCAAGCTAGATGCTACAACTGTAATGCACTGGGTCATTTTGCTACTGAGTGCCAGAAACCAAGACGTGCAGTCGGAGCCTGAATATTTTGAATATAATATTCTTAACTAAATTTTCACTACTGAAAAATAAAAACGCGGGGTTTTCAACAAAACTTCTTTTTGATCTTTATTGTACCGACGTCAAATAAAGAGTGACAAGATATACATAGTTTAATTATGTTGAGAGCGAGAGGCGCTGCTCACAAAGCCATCGATTTTATACAAACGTAAAACAAACTTAAAGAACACCGCTGTACCAACAATTGTACAGGGTGCTAACTTTACTGGCGTAAACATGCCGCCCGCCTTGCAGGAATGCAACGTTTACCAGGCACCTTGCCCAGATAACACCCAGCCAAAAATCGAGTTTTGGGCCAACGGCATGCCAAATCCTGAAGGGAAGATGCCCGGCTGCATTACACGCGCATAAACATCGCTCCCAAGCAGAATACGGACCGGCGATGACACGCAGAAGTTGGGATCAGCCAAATTCAAATTTGGGAACCCCTGCCTGATCCGCTCGTCGATGGTCTTGATCGGTGTCACGACCTCCAACCGCCGCTCGACCCTAGCTGTCGTTTCAATGCGGACGCTAGACTCATGCTGACCACGGATCACCAGAGTGCACACTTCAGTGCCATCAACCACAGACGTCGGCAGCCTCCACTTCGAAACCAAAGCTTTGGCTATTGTCGTCTGAGGGAGACAGGCATCTAGAATTGCGCGCTCCGAGACGAGGCGACCATTTGCCCAGGTCCGCACCATGACAGTGGGGAGCAGCGAGATGACGCGTTGGAGGGTTTTTGCTGTCGGTGGCTCTGGCGGAGATCGCTTCGGGAAGTAGTCCCTAGCCGAAGACGCTTTCGGTGCTTGCGACTGCAATCTCTTTTCAGGGGGAGATCGCTTCGGGAAGTGGTCCCTAGCCGAAGACGCTTTCGGTGCTTGCGACTGCGATCTCTTTTCAGGGAGGGACCGCTTCGGGAAGTGGTCCCTAGCCGAAGACGCTTGCGGTGCTTGCGACTGCGGTCCCTTCAAAGACGTACGTCTTGGCTGGTAACCCCTGGGCCTTGAGCTGTTGGGCTCATCTTGAGCATTTGGTGATGCCTTCTTGGCTCGAGAATGCCTACCATGCGGCCTCCTGCAGTGAGCCCGACCAGTTCGGACTCGTAGGCGCGAGTGGAGCAAGCTATGGTGGTCGTCACCACAATGACGGCATCTTCCATTGCTCCGACAGTCCCTTCGCATATGAGAGCTCGAGAGGCAGTTGGAACAGTGAAAGTTTAGTAACACTGCTCGCAACCGCTCCTCGATGTTCATAGCCAGGAACTGCCGGCACGCTGGAAGATTATGCTCCGACGAGCACAAGCTACATCTAGCCTTGGCGTCATTGCTGGCGACAACCGAGACCACGCTCGTCACCGAAGCTCGTTGGAGTGCGAGTTCTTCTGCAGGTGACTCTAGCACCGTCTCCGGCTCACTGACGCCAAACTCTGATTCTGTCTGGAGAATCATTTCCTCCAGAAGATCGCTCACGATGTTGGTGGTGGACATTCTGAAACGAGACAAAAAGAAACGAAAAAGAAAAACAAGAAAGGCAAGTGGTTCAAAGAATAGTGACTTAGCTACGCAGACGGAAGTGCAACAAGCTTAAGTATAGGTCGAGTTATACAACCTCGCTCGGTTCGGACATCGGCAACGCGAACTCTGTTATCGCTGCCAGAGTAAGTCTTTAATATTCGACCTAATCGCCATTCGTTCGCGGGTAAGTTGTCTTCTTTCACGACAACTAAGTCATTTACTTTAAAATCTAATTGAGGACTTTTCCACTTAACACGCCTATGCATCTCCTTCAGATATTCATTTTTCCATCTGGTGCAAAAATGCTGATGCATTGCCTTGACCTTCTGCCAACGATTGACGATCGTCAGAGGCTGATCAATTACTTCTGGCTCCACTAGTGAGAGAAGTGGGCCTCCGACCAAGAAATGGCCTGGAGTCAGAGATTGAAAATCACCAGGATCTTCGGACATGGCGGTAAGGGACCTCGAGTTAAGACAAGCTTCGATTCTGTTAAGCAAAGTTGTGAATTCTTCAAAAGTGTAGCTCATACTTCCGGCCATTTTCTTAAAATGCGTCTTAAAACTTTTTACACCCGCTTCCCAAAGGCCTCCCATATGGGGAGCACCAGCTGGAATGAAGTGCCATGCAATTTCTTGCTGCATGTATTGAGCTAATAGAACATCATGAGATGCTTTAATAAAATCTTTAAAATCTTTCTTTAGCACTCTGGAAGCGCCAACAAAGTTAGTACCATTGTCAGAATAGACCTTTGCTGGGCAGCCGCGTCTAGCGACAAAGCGAGAGAAAGCCGCTAAAAAAGTGGCAGTTGACAAGTCGCTTGTGGCTTCTAGATGAATTGCCTTCGTAGAGAAACAAACAAATAAGCACACATAGCCTTTACTAATTCGACAAGATCTACCGATGTAGCTTTTTATGTCGAAAGGACCAGCGAAGTCAATGCCAGTGGACGAGAATGGGCGCGAAATAACGGTTCTGTCTATTGGTAGAGCAGCCATAATTTGAGTCCTCTGTAGCTTTTTATGAACAACACAAGTCTTACAATTGTGCAAGGTTGTCTTTATCAGGTTTTTAGCACGTAGAATCCAGTATTGCATATGTAACAGACGAAGCACTAACTGGTTTCCTCCATGAAGGGAAAGTTCATGAACAAAACGTACTTAAAGGCGTGAAAACTGGCAGTTATACGGCAATATAATCGGATGCCTTTCATCAAAGGACAAAATTGGCGAAGAGGCTAATCGCCCACCAACACGTATTAATTCGTCTTTATGCAGAAAAGGATTCAGACTTAGAATCGAACTCTTGGCACTGATAATATTTTTAGTTTCTAAACTATAATATTCATCAGGAAAGTTAATTTTTTGACATAACAAGACGAGTCGGGTTTTTACGTGCTTAATTTCTGCGTTGTCAAGACATGTGGATTGTTTGACAAATGTAGCACGAAAACGTGGATGCGTGCGATGAAAAAAACGAAAGACATAAGCTAACACTCTTAGCCCTCTCGAGAGAGAAGAAAAACGCTCCAAAACGTCTTCGTATTGAGCAAAGTATGCAAGGTTTACCTTCAGAGCTTTACGCTCAAGAGACGTGTCTAACTCTGCAGGTTGAGTTTTTCTTTGCCAAGACGAGCGTTCGAGTGAAAGCCATGATGGCCCATGCCACCAAAGATCGTTATTGATTAGCTCTTGGGGTGTAATGCCACGTGTGGCTAAATCTGCCGGGTTTTCATGTGAATCTACATGAAACCAGTTTCTTACGCCAACCTTGTCTGCTATTTTAGAGACTCTATTCGCTACAAAGGTTGTCCAAGAACAAGGGGGCTTACAAAGCCAGGCAAGTACGATTGTGGAGTCTGTCCAACAATATAATCTATGCCTATCTATTTCTAGATGTGATAACAAGGTGTCGACCATATCAGCGAGCAGTGTTGCACCGCAAAGTTCAAGACGAGGTAATGAAATCGTCTTGACTGGGGCCACTTTGCTTTTTGCATAAAGCAAGTGAGTGACAATGCAATCACCTTGCTTAACACGGATATAAATAGCTGCAGCATATGCTTTTTCAGAGGCATCAGAAAAGGCATGAAATTCTATCTCAGAATTGGGTGAATAACTAACATAACGAGGTATGCGAATGTTATTAATGTTTTCATAATCCATCAGAAAAGTTTGCCAAGTTTGAAAACTGTGGGCAGGAATATTTTCATCCCAATCGATTTCATCCAACCAGATACGCTGCATAAGAATTTTAGCTGTTACCACAATAGGTGCCAGCCAACCTGCAGGATCAAAAAGTTGGGCGATGACAGATAGAACATCGCGTTTGGTGTAGGATGTTTTTATTTCAAACTGTTTGGCAGTGAAATAAAACAAATCGGAAGTGGCATTCCAACGGACACCTAAAGCCTTGGCGCAACTAGCATCTTCTAGCTTTAAAAAGTTTTCTCGCAGAAGATGCTCGGTTGGTAAGTCTGCTAAAAGGCTAGATACATTTGCAGTCCATTTACGCATCGCAACACCGGCAGAGTCAAGAGCAGCTATAAGCTCATTTCTAGCCTTAATTGCGCTTTTCACGTCATGAGCTCCAGCTAAAGCATCATCGACATAAGTGAAATGCCGCAAAATTTGAGCAGCAAGAGGGTACTGCTGTTGAACATCATCTGCTAATTGCAGCATGGTTCGAATGGCTAGATATGGTGCGCAGTTTACGCCGAACGTAACAGTTTTGAGCTCATAATCCTGAATTTCATCATCAGGAGAGCTTCTGTACAGGATTCGTTGGAATGCAGAATGCTTTGGATCAACAAGGATCTGGCGGTACATCTGCTGAATGTCGCCATTGAAAACATATTTAAAAAAACGCCATTTTAATACCAGAAGCGTCAAGTCAGCTTGGAGAACTGGACCTGCGTGCAGAACATCATTCAAGCTTACACCGTTAGAAGTTGAGCTTGACGCATTGAAAACTACCCGAACTTTCGTTGTAGTACTCTCTGGCTTTAATACCGCATGATGCGGTAAATAATAGTGGGATGGTGAAATCTCAAACTTAGGAGGCTAGACTCGTTTCATATGATCCGATTTTAGGTAATCCTTTACCACTCCATCATATTGCAACTTAAATTCTGGATTTTTAGTCAGTCGAGCTTCGCCGCGGAGAAATTGCTTTAGAGCGATGCCTCGAGAAAATCCTAAATTTATTTCCGTAGGGTAGCCACTTTTGAATGGCAAAGTGACTATATATCGACCCATGTCATCACGTCTAGTGGTTTTCTTATAGTTTTCCTCACAAAACTTATCAGACGCTGTTAAATACTTCTGCTTAGGAAGTTCCTCCAACTCCCAAAAGCGAGCAATCTGTTGATCGATTGCTACTTCACTAAAGTGTGTCAAGCACGTTGTAAAGCTTGATATTTTGCTACGAGGAAGAGGCCCAGTAAACATCCAACCAAACACAGTTTCTTGAGCCAAAAGTGATCCCAGAATATTCCTCTTAATGCCATCAAGAATTATGGCAGGGTACAAATCGCCACCGATAAGTACATCTATTTGATCGCTTCTGAAGAAGTGTGGGTCAGCCAATTGTAAATTGGGCAAACTTTCACACAGAGAGGGATCAACGGAACACGATGGCAGGTTACCAGTTAAGCGTGACAGCACGAAAGCTGTAGCTTCTATTTGGAATTGCCTGTTTTTGGGAGAACTAATGATCAAGTCACAAGCTTTTGTTACTTGCGCCGATACTGCGTTATTTAAACCCGAAACTTGAGCATTCACTGATCTCGTGGGTAATTTAAGAAGCTTCTGCAATCTTTCAGATACAAACGTACCTTCAGAGCCAGAGTCGATAAGAGCTCTGGTTGTATACGCTGATCCTAGATGACATATGGTCACCATTGCAGTACCAAGCAATACGTTTTTGGTACTAGAAGCAAAGCAAGACTGAATGTCGTTGCTAGTGGACTGTAATTGGGTAGCGTGAGATTGTGAGCTATTGTTTGAAGGGTTCGGGCGCGAATTCGGTCTGTTCGAGTTCACACTCGGAACAGGAGAAGGCGATAGATTGGAATCGCGATGCAAAAGAGTGTTGTGACGCTGCTTGCACGTCATACACGTGTATTGACTTTTGCATTCGTTTGCTAAATGGACGTTCGATAAGCAATTGATACACAAGTTATTTTTGCGAACAATTGTTAGCCGCTCCTTCGCATTCATTTTCAGAAAGCGTGGGCAAGACCGTAGCGGGTGCTGCTCTGTAGAACAGAGCTTGCAATGTGAAGGGTTAATTTTTATTTGGTAATTATTAACCCTTTTACCAGATGAATTGCTCTGGTTTAGTCTGAAGTTGGAGGAAGAGGGCAATGAATTTGATTTTGGTACCGTTCCGGTTGAGCTGCGAATGTCGGACACGGTTTCGAGTGTTTGAAACCGATTTGTCAGAAAATTATCGAGGTCGGTCCACTTTGGAATCTGATTTTTATTCACAATGGACTGCTCCCATAAGGAGAGTGTGACCTCCGGCAATCGCGTAGAGCAAAGGTACACAAAAATTGCATCCCAATTAGAAATATCAATGTTGTGCATTTTAAGTGCAAAAATACAACCGTTGATATCTCTTTGAAGCTTTTTGAGATCTGTGCCAGATTCTTTTGGCACATGTGGCAAATTAAACATTATTTTAAGCTGGCTGTTGACCAAGATACGTTTGTTTTCGTATCGGTCAGACAAGTTTTGCCATGCTTGCGCAAAGCCCTCATTGGTTAAGGGAGATTGCCCAACAATCTCTTTCGCTTCACC
This sequence comes from Tetanocera ferruginea, assembly GCA_958299015.1. NCBI lineage: Eukaryota > Metazoa > Arthropoda > Insecta > Diptera > Sciomyzidae > Tetanocera > Tetanocera ferruginea. The sequence continues at coordinate 56,059,290 of OY282644.1, read as the reverse complement.
ACAAGTTTTATTATTCAGATGGAACAGTTTTTCCACTGAAGTAAGGCGCGAGTTTGTTATATAGATGGCCGTAAACATGTCCCTGAAGGACGGCCATGAGAGGTAATCACCACTGAAAACCTCAGTATCGCATGGTGGTACAGGCATACTATGACCCAATACTGGCACAGGCTCTGAAGCAATTGATTGCTTTGGAGTCTTCTGTTGAGAGAGCTCCGAAATTTTTCCTGCAACCCGAAGGTATGATTGGTAGCAGTTTTTGTATTTCTTTTTTATGGGTTCAATGTCTGAATCCTCGTCAGAAACCATCCTTTCCATGCATGTATCATATGCTGTTTTAACCTTTCTCCACTGGGCTTTAAGCTCATCACTTTCAGCTTCCAGGGAGAAAACGCCATGAGTTTCAACAGAATTGAAATCTGTTTCAAACTCAACCAAAGCTTCACACAGACGAATAAAAGTCTTAAGGTGTGACATATTTATTTTATTTGTGTTTCTTGTAAACACTGAAGAAATAAAATAAAAATAATAAATTCAATTTATAAAAAATCCCTTGATTAAATTTTTCTAATTAATTTTTTCTGTGCAAAAATGTGCAAAAATAAATAAAAATGAAAACAAAATAAATAAAATTTTTTTTTTTTTTTTTTTAATTTTTTTTTCAAAGTAATTTTAATATAATTTTTTTTCTCTTACAATTTATTGTATTTATACTTGTGTACAAATGAATTTAAGAACGAAAACAAAAAAAAAAATTTTTTTTTTTTTTAATGTTCTGTGGCTGACCCACTGTGCAGCTTCTTTACCCACTCCTGTATTTTTCTAAGTCTTTTGCGCTTTGGAAATAACTTAGAAAAATTTTAGCGAATATATTTTTTTTGACCGCAAAATTTGTGTCTTCGTCCCACTGTACCACTCTCTCACTACTAAGGCGTGCACACAATTACCGTCGGTATGAGCACAGCTGTGAGCGCGGTAAGTTCAATTGCAGTCTCTGCTGCGGACAAAGCACAAAAGAGTGCAAAAAAAAATGCGTGGGCGAGAGTGTAAAAATATATTAAGCGCCAAATGGGGGTGACTTCTACAAGCACAAGCCGCGGTTTTGGCTTTGAACGATGCGTATATCGCACAAAGCGTAAAAGAAAAATATTGCGCTCGCACTGCAGATGACTTCAATTTGTTATTGTAGCTGCCTTAAACAAAGAGTCCAAATGGGAGCTCACAAAATGTTATTGGCAAAGTCACAAATTAAAACGCAGCGCTTTGCACACAAAAAAAAATTATATGTAAAATATTTTTCAAAAAAACAAATCGTGCAATTTTTGTAAATAAAATTGCATATATGTAATTTTTGGCGGCAACACAAAATTTGCTGTACTTATGTACAAGAAAACCAAAAAAATGCCAAATTAATACATACAACTTTAAAACAAATGAAGAATTCACAGCTCAAATTTTTTACAAATTTTACAAAAAAAAACGTGAAATTCCGAACCGAGCTATAAGTCACTTTATTTTAAAATAAGTATGGAATTGAAATAAAAAAAATCGTACCTTATTTCCAGAGTTTGCTTATATTTTCTTTTTAAATTGTTGATGTTTTTGATGCTGTTGATGCTGTTGATGTTGTTAATGTTGTTGATGCTGTTGATGTTGTTAATGTTGTTGATGTTGTAGATGTTGTTGATGTTGCTCAACTTTTTATTTTAATTTTAATTTTTAATGAAAAAAAAACTGCACAAACGGCGGGATCGCGTTGTTTCTTTTTTTTTCAAAATCGCGGGTTTTTTAAAAATAAAAAATCCGGCTCGAAGGACCAATGAATATTTTGAATATAATATTCTTAACTAAATTTTCACTACTGAAAAATAAAAACGCGGGGTTTTCAACAAAACTTCTTTTTGATCTTTATTGTACCGACGTCAAATAAAGAGTGACAAGATATACATAGTTTAATTATGTTGAGAGCGAGAGGCGCTGCTCACAAAGCCATCGATTTTATACAAACGTAAAACAAACTTAAAGAACACCGCTGTACCAACAATTGTACAGGGTGCTAACTTTACTGGCGTAAACAGAGCCTGTTATGCATGCGGAAGCATGGAACACCGTGCAAACGTTTGCCCAGACAGAAGGAAGACTATTCAGTTGGTAGAAGAAGATGATTTTGTAAGAAAGTTAGAAATTATTGTAGATTTTGAAAATCCTGATTATTCTCTATTTCTAGTGTGCCTCGTAGACTCAGGCAGCCCCATAAGTTTTGTTCGGAGGTCCTGTCTTCCTGAAAATATTAATTTAATCAAATTATCAAAAATAAATATGTCGTACACTGGAATTAATAAAAGTAAATTAAATATTATTGGAAAAATTAAATGTCGAGTCGTGTTTGAAAACGATGAAGTTGATCTAAATCTCATGGTGGTGCCCGATGAGTCTATGGGTCATAAAGTTGTATTAGACCGAGATTTCATTAAAACATGTAATTTAAAGTTAGTTAAAAAAAATTTAGATAATGAAAGAAATTGTGATAAACCTAAAAATGATAGAAAATATATGAAAATATTAAGCAATGAGAAAGAATTTAGAAATGGAAACTTGAATGAAGTCAGAAGCGATTCGATGAATGTTCGAGATGTCTCAGGATCAGTTAAAAATGAAGAAAACTTAAAAAATGTATCAAAAATAGTTGCAAAAAATTTTAACGAAAATTTAAAAGAAATTGATGTCGGTTATAATTTAACAGAAGTTAATTTAAATATTGGTGCTGATGTAAGTTATTCAAATAAAACAAGATTTTGTAAAATATTTAGTGAATGCTATTTGAAACCGAAGCGACCTGAAGAACCTGAAAAGAAAAATTTTATGAAACTTGTTGTGGAAAATGAAAAGCCATTCCATAGTGGTCCTCGAAGATAGTCCTACGCAGAAAAAAGTGAGTTACAAAAAATTTTAAAATGAATATTTAAATAAAAACTATATTAGGCCTAGCGAATCGCAATTTGTTTCTCCTATAGTTCTGGTAAAGAAAAAAACCGGTGAGTTAAGAATGTGTGTTGATAACCGCACTCTAAATAAAGTTACGTCGAGAGATAATTACCCCATTCCACTAATTGATGATTTATTAGATAGACTGGCCAACAAGAAAGTTTTTACAAAGCTTGATTTAAAAAATGGATTTTTTCATATATTTATGGATTCAAATTCAGTTAAATTTACTTCGTTCATAACCCCTCTCGGACAGTTTGAATTCTTAAGAATGCCATTCGGGCATAGAAATGCTCCTTCAAATTTTCAAAAGTTCATCAATTCGATTTTTGCAGACATGGTTAGGGAAGATAAGCTGATAATATACCTGGATGACATTATGATAGCTACTGACAATATTGAAAAACATTTCGAAATTCTAGTCGAAGTTTTCGAGAGGTTAGTAAAAAATAAACTCGAGTTAAGACTTGACAAATGTGATTTTCTTCAATCGACCATAAAATACTTAGGATATTCAATTTCGGCAAAAGGCATAAAAGCAGATGAAAAAGGCTTGGAAGCCATTAGAAACTACCCGGTACCAGATAAACCTCATACTGTCCAAAGTGTTTTGGGACTTTGCTCTTATTTTAGAAGGTTTGTCAAAGATTTCTCAAGAATAGCAAAACCTCGATATGACTTAATTAGAAAGGATAGAAAATTTCATTTCGGTGCACTAGAATTAGAAGCTTTTGAACATCTTAAACAAAGATTGCTAGAAGCACCAATACTAGCGATATATGATCTGAAAGATCCTACAGAGCTGCATTGTGATGCGAGCTCGTTAGGTTTCTGAGCTATTTTAATGCAAAAAAAAGATGGTGATAAATTACACCCCGTGTTTTACTATTCAAAACGGGCCACAGAGGCAGAATCTAAGTACCACAGCTTTGAGTTAGAAACTTTAGCTATCATATATGCTTTAAAACGGTTTAGAGTTTATCTCCATGGTATGAAATTTAAAATTATTACGGATTGTCACTCATTAACAATGACACTTAATAAAAGAGTTGAATCCTAGAATAGCAAGGTGGGCGCTAGAGCTGCAGAATTATGATTATGTGCTAGAACATCGTTCAGGATCTCGCATGCAGCATGTAGATGCGTTAAGTCGAGCTACAAATTTTTTAGTTTTAGAAACAAATAATTTCGAAGATAATTTGGTTATAATGCAAGGGAAGGACAAAAATCTTAGTAAGATTCGCGAAACACTAGAAAATTCTGAACATTCCTTGTATGAAATGCGAAATGGTGTTATATATAGAAAAAAGGATAATGGGAATGTAGTATTTTGTGTCCCTGAGAGCATGGAAGTATTGGTTTGTAGTTTTATTTCAGAATGATAAAATAAATTTTAGAAAATTTCTAAAATGAAAAGCTAAGATGAATTGTACAAAGTAAAAAGTGTAGAAGTAGAGTAGTTTAGATTACAGTAGATATACATATTTCAACACTCCTCCTCTTTGTTAAATTCATTTAAATTACATAATTTCTTAAAATTATTAAGTTTAACTTTCGGTAAAGGTTTCGTTAACATGTCAGCGACCATTTGATCCGTTGGGCAGTAGGAAACTTGAACGAACTTGTTTGAGATGTAATCCTTGATGAAGTTGTATTTGATATCAATATGCTTTGATCTAGCATTGAAACGTTCATTGTTGAGCATTTTTATACAGCTTTGATTATCCTCAAGAATGTTGATTGGAGTTTTGACAATGTATTGAAAATCTTGCAATAAACTATAAAGCCATTTAATTTCCTTACAAGCTTCTGTTAGTGCGATATACTCGGCTTCTGTAGATGACAATGATACGCAATCTTGTTTTCTACAGGACCAACTGACTATACCACCATTAAGGTAAATGACGTATCCGCTATTCGATTTCCTATCTTCGTTGTTTTCTCCCCAATCAGCATCCGCATATCCAAAAAGATTTTCGTTTTTTATACATGTGCTACTTAGTTTTAAGGCTGTATTTGCTGTTCCTTTCAAATATTTTATAACTCTCTTTACTTCTGTCCAATCGCTATTGTTTGGTTTGCATGTCTTTTGAGCCAGTATAGCAACACTTGCTGCAATATCAGGTCTTGTGTTAATTGACAAGTATAAAAGACTTCCGATTGCTTTTTGATATAATTTATTATCTAAAAGTAGTTCACTGCTTGAAAATTTTGAATAAGAAACACTCAGAGGTATTTCAGAATGTTTCGATTCAGAAAGTCCAAAGTCATTCACTATTTTATTGATGTAATTCTTTTGACTCATTAAATAATTTCCGTGTTTATCTCTATCAATTTCCATACCAAGATAATGTTTAACTGGTCCCAAATTTTTCATCGTGAATTTTGTACTCAGAACTTTAAAAACTGTATCTATAAATGCCAAGTTTTTGCTTGTGATGAGTATATCATCAACATATACAAGAAGGTAGCATATGTCATCTCCTGCTCTCTTTGTATATAAGCAAGGATCAGCTTTGCTCTGACAAAACTTGAACTCAATCAAAGCATTATGTATGCATTGATTCCAAGCCCGTGCGGCTTGCTTAAGACCATAAAGACTCTTACGTAATAAACATACCTTGTCTCCACTTTCCCAGAAATGTCTTTAGCGCCCATAAGCCTTAGTTTGTCGAACAGCTCGTTCATGGTATTGATGTGCGCCTCCAAATCATCTCCGTCCTCCAGATGAATACTGCATATGCGCCTCATGAGATGTACCTTTGAGCTGAGATTAACGCGCTCGTGTTGATTCTTCAAGTTTGCCCATGCGTCTTTTGCGTGCTTTTCATTCCTTATGTGGATCAACTGACTATCCTCTACACACAAACTTATGATGGCAAACGCTTCTCGATCCTTCTTATTCCATGCTGCTGAAGTTTCGGCCTCCTTCTCAATGACGCTCCACAAGTCCTCCTTCGTGAGATACATCTGCATTTTGAACTTCCAGTTGTAATAGTTATCTTGGTTCAGCTTACCAATCGCGAAAAAACCTTTTTCAGTCATATTCAATTGAAAATTTTTTTTTTTTTTTTTTTTTTTTGAGAATTCTAACAATTTCAGCGCAGGCCCATAACCTATTGGTTTGTAGTTTTATTTCAGAATGATAAAATAAATTTTAGAAAATTTCTAAAATGAAAAGCTAAGATGAATTGTACAAAGTAAAAAGTGTAGAAGTAGAGTAGTTTAGATTACAGTAGATATACATATTTCAACAGGAAGATCATGTTTTTTTACAAATATCACGACGAAATGGGTCATTTAGGAGCAGATAAAATGATAGATTTAATTTCAAAAAGTTATTGGTTTTCGAAAATGAAAACGAAAGCAGTAAATCATATAAAGAACTGTCTAAAGTGCATTGTTTTTTCGCCGAAACACGGTAGACAGGAAGGTTTTCTCAAAAATATTCCTAAGAGCAGTAGTCCATTTATGATGGTACATATAGATCATTACGGCCCGGTAGACCACTCGAGGTCAAAAAATACATTTTAGTTGTTGTCGATGCTTGTACCAAATTCGTTAGATTACATTCTACAAAAACTACAAACACTAATGAAGTTATAAAATCACTAACGGATTCTTTTAGATCTTATAGTCGCCCAAAATACATTATCTCGGATCGTGGGAGTTGTTTTACATATAAAGAGTTTTGTGAGTATTTGAAAGAAAATAATGTAGAGCATATAAAGATAGCCACGGGTTCTCCTCAGGCCAATGGACAAGTAGAACGAATAAACAGATCGTTAGGGCCAATGATTGCTAAACTAGTTAACCCAGAAAAAAATATCTGTTGGGACTCAGTTCTGGAAACAGTCGAACATACCCTCAACAACACAGTGCATAGAGCAGTAAAAGAACATCCAAGTATAATGCTTTTCGGGGTTCAGCAAAGAGGAAATACGGTTGATTTGCTAAAGGAAAATTTAGTGCAAGTTGAAGAGAAGACGTTTAATAGAAATCTTGAGGAGATAAGAAACAAAGCTTTTAATAGCCAAGAGAGATTGCAAGAATACAATAAGCAGTATGTTGATAAAAAAAGACAAGAGCCAAATAAGTACGAAGTAGGAGATTATGTTTTAATAACAAAATTTGATTCGCATGCTGGAGCATCTAAAAAATTGATACCAAAGTTTAAAGGTCCCTATTAAGTAACTAAAGTCCTGCATTTCGATCGGTATTTGCTACAGGTCGTAGAAGGGTTTCAGCAATCGCGAACACTCTATAAGGGGGTGTGGGAAGTAAAGCATATTCGTCCCTGGTTGAGGGATCGCAAAGTTTCAAATAGCAATTAACGACAATATAACTGGAGATCAGGAGATCTCAAGGTCAGGATGGCCGAACTGTAGCATCTATATTGTATTTATTATTTACTCTGTATATGTATATGAACCACAGTGTGTTCATGTACAATATATTTATATGTATGTAATATCACCTAGCTGTATTATTTTCATGAACATACATATACCACTGTAGCATCTTTATTTTATTTACTATTTACTATTTACTCATTTTGCACTACAGTATTTTCATATACAACATATATTTATATGCATAACTGTATTCATAAATATACATGTGAGGTAGTCCACAAATAAAAATGTTCTTTTTTATTTTATATAAATTTTATTTTTCTAGACATTTATTTTTATAAGCCTACACTTGTCGAATACAATTTTTCGGAATAATATTTTTTGATAATAATTTTTTGATAAATAAAAATTGATCAAATTTTTAAATTAAAGTATTTTATATTGTATATATGTGTGTTGTGTGTATGTGATATACAGACACCACATTATTCCCCCTCATAGGTTTTTGTTGTGTTCGCTAATAAATTAAAATGAACTTTCTTTTTTGACTTGTGTGTGGAAGAGAGTGTTTGTGTAGTTTCTGAATCTAACAGTGGACCCTAAATGAATGAAACTCGATTCGAATTTCCTATTTTGACAGTGCGTTTGGTTGTGAAGTTGGCTGCATAAAACAAAAATATTCGAACAGAGAGCAACAAACACATAAGAGCAACAAGGAAAACATATATGTTTTCAATTGTACGCAGCGCACTTGTTTAGGCTATGCGTATACAAAATTTGCTTGTCGCTAGGAAGCGCAACGCAACACGCATTCGATTAGGGTCTACTGTTAGAATGCTGGTTTAAGTCTATCTATGTTAATTGTTATAGTAGTGTTTCCTTTTAAAATTGTGAAATATTTTGGTGTTCTGTCTACCACTTCGAATGGGCCATCGTACGGATTTCGAAGCGTGTGTCTGATGGAATCGTTACGAATGAATACAAATTTACAACTCTTCAACGCCTGGGGTATGTACTCTTGATTTGATCTTATATGAAACTTGCTATCTGACTGAATGTTTTTAGTTTTCTCTTTAAGCGCTGACAAAATTTCTGATGAGCTGCCCGTTGGATCACTATGTACTACTAGCTGTCACAGCAGTCTCAGATTCTGTCCAAAAACCATTTCGGCAGGAGATGTTTTGATATCTTCTTTAACCGTGGATCTTAGACCTAACAAAACTAGGGGAATTTCTGAATACCAGTTCTTCTGGTTGTTACTTGTCATGAGTGAGGCTTTTAATTGTCTGTGAAAACGTTCCAAAATTCCATTGGCTTGTGGATGGTATGGGGAGGTCATAATATGGTGGCTTCCTATGCTCTTAAAAAATTGCTTAAAAGTGTTGGAAGTAAATTGAGGACCGCGATCTGTAGTAATTTCGCGCGGAACACCATGAAATGAAATGAATTCTCTATTGAAAGTCTCTATAATTGTTTTAGTCTCGGTGTTTTTTAGTGGGTAAACCTCAGGCCAACGTGTAGTTCTATCGATGGTGGTTAATAGGTGTATTTTCTGAGGTTGTGTTTTGGTGTGTCGTTGTACTTTTGCTTTCTGACAGTTCATGCATTCTTGTGACCATTTATTAATGTGTGTATTCATACTGGGCCAGAAGTAACGTTGTGTGATAAGACGTCTGGAAGCTCTTGTTCCAGGATGTGAGATGTTATGTAGTTGTTCGAATATCTTTTTACGTAAGGTCTGTGGAATGTAAGGCCGTATATTGTCTGTGGAATTTTCGCACCAGATACTAATGTTTAAAAATGGAATGTCAATGTGTTTAAATTTCTACATTTTGTTGTCCGTGATATTTTTTAATTCTGTATCATTTTTTTGTTCTTTGTGTAATTGTTTTAGGTCGATATCGGGTGTTTTTAATTCTTCGATTTCGCATCTCGATAGTGCATAGGCTACTATGTTGTCTGTACCTTTGATGTGTGTTATTGTGTTAGTAAATTGTGCAATGTATTCAAGGTGTCGTGTTTGTCTAGGGCTGCGTTCTGTTTTTGAGTGGAGTGTATTCGTTAATGGTTTGTGATCCGTGTAAACTGTAAATGTATTGCCTTCTAAATGATGTCTGAAATGTTTGATTGGTAGATAGATTGCTAGTAATTCGCGGTCGAATGTACTGTATTTTGTTTCTGTTTGTGTTAATTTCTTAGAGAAAAATGCTAAAGGGTTGAAGTATTAAATTGTGTTCTTGTTGTAAGACTCCGCCAACTGCGGTATTAGATGCATCTACGGCCACTGATAGTTTTGCTTTACTATTAATGTGATTAATTAGTGTTTGCTTAGCAAAACTATCTTTTATTGTTGTAAATGCATGTAATGTTGTGTCTGACCATTGTAAGTGTTTATCTTTGGTTTTTGATGCGTTTGTTGCCATTTCATAAATCGGACCTAACATGTGTGCGAGTTTTGGAATGCACCGGTGGTAATAATTTGTCATACCTATAAATTTTTGTATCTGTTTAACTGTTATTGGTTGTGGGTATTCTTGTATACATCGTGTTCGTTCTTCGGATGGTCTGGTACCATGTTTAAAGATGTTGTAACTGAGGAAATCTATGTCATCTACTCCAAATATGCATTTGTTTGGTTTGATATTTAAACCGTATTTGTCGAGTCGTTGAAAAATTTGTGTTAAATGTTGAAAGTGTTCTTCTTCATTGTTACTGGCCACAAGAATGTCGTCTAAATAAACGAAAATGAAGTCTAGCCCGTGTAGTACTTCATGTATGAGCCTTTGGAATGTTTGCGCAGCATTTCTCAAACCGAAAGGCATTCGGAGAAACTCATACATTCCAAAAGGTGTAATGATTGCTGTTTTGTGTATATCCTCAGAAGCCATGGGAATTTGGTGATAGGCCCTGACTAAATCAAGTTTTGATTAGATATGTGTATTGTGTACACGTATTGTGTACAGTCGTTCGGTTCGCGCTTAGGTACTAGGTGAAGTGCAGAAGATGTTTTTGAGTTCGACGGTCTACAAATGCCAGATTTAACTAAAAAGTCGAATTCATTTTTAGCTATTTTCAATTTTGGCAAGTCTAGACGTCGTGGTTTCGTAAATGGTAACTGTCCTTCAGTGAAAATTTGATGTACTGTTTGGTGTTTGACAGGTACAGTGTAGTCGGGTTCTGTTATTGTGATGAAAATTTTTTTAGTAATTCTGTGTATTTGTTGTCGACTGAAAATAATTTTGTTAATGTGGTTTCAGTAAATGCTGAGATAGTGTTGACTGCTAAGTTTGTTAATGGGTCGATGAGTCGTTTACGTTTAAGATCTATTAGTAGTCCGTATTTTGTTAAAAAATCTGCACCTAAAATTGGTTTGGAAATGTCAGCAATGATGAAATTAAATGGTAATTCACGTCGTAATTTTAAGTCAAGTGTAAGTAGTTTTTTTCCGAAAGTCGAAATGGAAGTGACATTGGCCGCTGTTAAAGTTAGATCAGATTTCTGTTTTGAAATTTTGAATTTGGAGGAAGGAAGTACTGATACTTCCGCTGTCTACAAAAAAGTTTAATTTATTTGTTGGGTCATAAATAAAGATACGACGTGTTAGTGTGACAGGTCCATTGTCAGTCGTCGCGACAATGGAGCCATTTAGTTTGTTGTGTTATATTGTGTTGAGTTGTTTTGTGTTGTGTTGACGTTTTGTGCATATGCAAACGGTTGTTCATATCTACGTGCTTCCCTACCGAATTTGTAGTGGTATCGGCATAACCGGTTTGGCCTACGTGTGCGTGAGTTTGACCTATTTCTCGCTGGTGACCGTGATCGGAAATTATTTTGTGATTTAAGAGCTTCAACTTCTAGTGACAATTTGTTAAAAGCACTTAATATGTTCGTCGTAGATACTGTTAGCTTTTGTAGCATACTCGCATGTTGGGTCATAAATAAAAATACGACGTGTTAGTGTGACAGGTCCATTGTCAGTCGTCGCGACAATGGAGTCATTTAGTTTGTTGTGTTATATTGTGTTGAGTTGTTTTGTGTTGTGTTGACGTTTTGTGCATATGGCACAAAATCGCAATATGAGATGTTGTGGCAATAACACATAAATGATTGCTCTATAGATGTATGATGAGGTTTCCTTGAACTCTCTTGAACTTTTTTTTTAAACTCTAACTAAAGTTTTCTTTTAAAATTACACAATTTCTCGTAAAGGTCACTTATAATAAATTCACTTTCTTTCACAAACATTCAATTCAATAGAAATTATTAATTGATATATTATTAAACAAACCATCACTAGTTTTTCCATTTTTTAGTTATCTTATGTTGCTGTTAGATTTTGAGGTACATCCATTTGAACACGATATAAAAAACTACATTAAAAAAAATTAATTTTTAACTCATTTCGAAACAACATGTTTAAGATGTACCATAGCAGTAATAAAACACATTATCTAAAAACAGAGTTTATATTTGTATGCTTGGGAGTATTCCCTACCAGATAAAACCAAAAATAGAAAGATTCAAACAAGTTGAAAAATTGACTTTTGGCCTCAAAATGGGGCCATATTTCCCAATGTGCGATGTTGCGTGAATTTCCGTACGTTCGGACCTTTCGAATGGGTTGGTCGGATCGGACTCTAAATCTATCGGTCTATTTATGAGGCCATCTCCGTGTTGAGAGGGTTGAGGTGAGAAGGGGTGAGTGTGGTCAGGGGGTGTGTGTCTAATACTCATTATTGGTTGTTGTTATAGTATTAAAGTTATGATATAATAATGTGTTGACCGTGGCATGCAGGTACAGTGTGTGGCCTAGCATGCTCGGAGCCCGGGTTCGATCCCCAGCCGCGGCGAAAAGTTTTTTTCAATCAAAAATTTTTCTGATCGGTCACCACCTCTCTGCAGACAATGGCAAACCTCAGAGAGTAAATAATGCCATGTAAAGCTTCTTGAGAACATTAACTTTAGCCGTTCGGAGTCGGCATAAAACATGTAGGTCCAGTTCTCGGTCAATTGTGTGCAAAAATTTAATAACACACACAACACAATTGATCATAAGAAGCTCGGTCAAAGTCCTTTCAAGGGCTGAAATGGCCAATTTGTGTGTGTGTGTGTATAATAATAATATAATGTGTTCCTATTAGTGTGCCTAGGTGTGGTATAATGCCTACGGAGTAAAACGATCGGTTTCCTCCGACCCGATCGTTTGCCAACCGTGTAAGAAGCTAAGTGTGTAGTGTTATTATATTTACGTATTGCCGTTGTTGACGTCGCTGCCACTGTTGACGTCGCTGTCGCTGTTGACGTCACTGTCGCTGTTGGCGTCGCTGCCGCTGTTGGTGTTGCTGCTGTTGTTGGCGTTGCTACTGTTGTTGGCGACGTTGTCGCTTTTGTTGTTGAGTTGCGGCTGTGATTATGACTGAGTTGGTGAGTTTTTCGATAATAATTCAACAAGCTGCTTTTACTGCGTTGCGGTGTCGCCGAGTCAATGTAATTGCTTACTGTTGTTGTTTCTGTATTGGTGTGATAGCTGCTTGATGGTACACACCGGTATTGGTGTTTAGGTGAGCGTGCGACGAGTAAACAAGAGCGTGTGAGCTGTTGCTGCTGTAACGACTAGTGTTTGGTTCTTCGGCTGAGACGGTTTTTTGAGCGTGTTCGCTGTGTTACGCAGTCACTAAATAGCTAGTTAGTTACTGTTGCTGTTGCTGATGTTGCTGAAGTCGCAGAAATGCTTTATAACTTTGTTGCTCCTGGCAGGATCGCCAGTTGTGGGGTAGTCCACATATAAAAATGTTCTTTTTTATTTTATATAAAATTTTATTTTTCTAGACATTTATTTTTATAAGTCTACACTTGTCGAATACAATTTTTCGGAATAATATTTTTTGATAATAATTTTTTGATAAATAAAAATTGACATCAACAAAAATATATTTTTTAAATTCAAAGTTTTAAATTAAAGTATTTTATATTGTATGTATGTGTGTTGTGTGTATGTGATATGCAGACACCACTTACATATACTAACCGGCATAACCAAGAAAATTGTGAGAAAGTGATTTCATTCGAATAAAGACGCTTGTCCGAATAACAACGTGTGTTTTCAAGTGCTTACAATAAATAAATAAACAAATAAGAATTTTTTAAAAACAGCTATTGGCTTATTATTATAATTGTGTCAAGAAACAATAAAAATAATCTTCGATTTGAAACTCTTCAAGAAATTTTAAGCTATGACCTTTTTTATTACTTTATTTATTTATTAAAAATTACTCAAGTAAAATTATAAGCCAATGTTATCCGTTTTAAATTTTAGTTCAAAAAATAAGAAGCCTGCATGCAAAACTTTGTAAAAAAGTCACAATACCCCCCTCCCTCTCTCCCACCAAATTAAATTCTGGCTACGGCCCTGCGCGAAACCATCGATATAAACCAATACCAAGAAAAAAACAAAAAAAAATTATTTGCGACACAACAAGATAATAGTTAACTACAGACAAGAAAATAGTTTACATATCATTTTATCTTTCTGTTAACCATAGTTAAATTTTAACAATTATTATCAAAAACTCTTTTTGAATTAATTTACCTCATTCTCTGCCATTTTTACTGATCAATTTCACTTCACTTTCAATTTGTTATTTAACACAACAGATCAACACTTAAACTTAAAATCATTCATTGCACTCACTATACCCATGAAATTTAAGACGCCAAGAGCTGCACGTGCTATGATTCATTCGAAATGCACAGAACATGAGAGAAAGCAAATAGAGTGAAACACACCAAGAGAAGCCTAAGAGTGTTATACTCTTACTCTCTTTAATCTTCTGATGAGTTATTGTACTGAACTCTTGCTTGCATGAATGATATAAATGGAGAATAGTTCATCACTGTATTCACTGAAGATTGACGAAATTAATGCATTCATGCAGCTCTCTAGTGTGTACTTTCTGCTAAAACCTTTTCATGCTTTCTGAACTACTCCCAACAGAAGAAAGCTTTACATTTTGGCACTTTCAACGTTTGTATATAATTATGAAGTTTAAAAACTAGTCTTTATTAATTCAAAGCAGTCTTAAAACTAAAGCATACAAATGAACTTACATTCCTAGAAACTTAAGATTAAAGGTTGAAGCTTAAAGTTAAGAGAAAATAGAAAATAGAATTAGGGTTAAGAATAAGCAAGGGATAACTAAAGATAATAAGTATAAGTAAGATAATAAGTAATAAGTAAAGAGCTTAGCGAAATATCAAAAGAGATTAATAACAAAGAGTAAAATAGTATTAAGTATTAACTAGTAAGGTATATCTTCGACTTAGCCGAAGTTAAAATTACCCCACGGGCGATTCGCAATGGTACAAAATCTTAACTTGCAGCTCTTTTTATATGACACTTATTTTTATATGACAAAATTTTTTTATTTTGATGACGTCTAAAATACATTCATATCAAATTGTTTTCCTGCAGAGCAGTAGCGTAGCAAGGGGGGGCGGGGGGGTCGGTCCGCCCGGGGTACACGCTAAAATGGGGTGCAAAATTTGATAAAAGAACTTTTCACCACACAATTTTTGATTTTTTTTAATAATAAGAACACTTTAATGACTGCGGTTTTATGTCTTCGACTTAGCCGAAGTTAAAATACCCCCACGGGCGATTCGCAATGGTACAAAATCTTAACTTGCAGCTCTTTTTATATGACACTTATTTTTATATGACAAAATTTTTTTATTTTGATGACGTCTAAAATACATTCATATCAAATTGTTTTCCTGCAGAGCAGTAGCGTAGCAAGGGGGGCGGGGGGGTCGGTCCGCCCCGGGTACACGCTAAAATGGGGTGCAAAATTTGATAAAAGAACTTTTCACCACACAATTTTTGATTTTTTTTAATAATAAGAACACTTTAATGACTGCGGTTTTATGTTTTGAATATAAAGAGGGTGCAAAAGTGAATGCAAATATTTTGTTCTTCGTATTTATTAAAATTTCAACTTAATATTAAATTTGTTTCAGTATAAACAAACGCTCATACTAAAACCTAAGTCAATTTGGAATTTAATTTGTCATTGGTTAGGGGTGCAATTGCCAAACAAATGCAATTCAAATTTTAATGACAGTAAGATAGAGTACAAAAAGAAAAATGTTACATAATAATGTTATATTCTTTTAATATTCCATAAAATTTTATAAAAAATCGTTTTTTTGCTTCTTATATTCAGGTTAAGAAGTGTCCAAACTTACTCGTATAGTATACATTTCTATTACCAATATTTTTCGCAAATCTGCATGATTTTCAGAGTATGAGAAATGGAGGCGGCAGTTATTTTATAAGCAATACATTTCTCCAGAACTTTTCAGAAAAACGTGCTCATGTCATTAATTTCAAGAATAAAAATATGCTTTATGATTTTGTGATTGCTAAGTTCTGAGATAATACATCATAAAACAAACCTTATTTACAGCTCTTAATCTGCTAGAATATAATTTTTAATAGTAATATGTGTTTGGGTATCCAATTTCTAAAAAAATAAAATTATGATTTAAATGCATTAAATTTTTTATTTATATTAAAAAAATGGCGTTTTATAATAATTTTAAGGCGTTCTGACGTTTTTTTTTATTTTATTTAGAAAATGTCTATTAAAAGCTCTAAGATGGTTTTCTGACGCCTTAACTTTACTAAAGTAATCATTATTATGATTAAATCTACCAACAAAAACTGTAAAAATACAGTTTTTAACAGAAGATGCACAGATCCTTAAAAATTATTCTAATTATTTAAATTAAATTTTATTCTCGGTCACCGAATGTGAAGCATCGACAGATTTCTTATAATTGTCAGCTTTTTTTTGGCCATTCATGACTCTTGACCTTGTCCAGCCATAGCTAGTTTGCTTTGGGAATTATGTACATAATGAGTATGAAACAAATTTCTGATAATAATTTGGTATCACTGTAATATAGTGGTACTAATAGTCGACGATAGGGCAGTCAAATCTTACAGACCTCAGTTTCGTCTATCAAAGTCGAAGCTGAGATGAATATAGAATACTATAAGAAAGTTGATAAAAGTTAGGAAATTGTAATGTAAAGAATGAATTGTAATGCTTTATTTTAATTTTCACTTAACTTTTATATAGACGACATGGATTGATTTCGAAAAAATATTTAACTTTATAGCTATTCAGGGTTAACGAGGGAAAATTTGCCAACGGTCCCTGGTCCTGTTTTTTCTTCAATTATGCACAATTTTTCGAAAAATTTTAAAAATTTTCTATAAAAAACTAGCTTAAGTTTTTATAACTTCATAAAGTCCAATTATTTAAAACTTCACCCAGTTCTCCAATTATTTAAAACTGATATTGTGTGGTTTACTTATAGTAAATTGTTCTCGCATAACTTATAGGCCCTTATAAGCTTTTTTCCAAATCTTTTCTAAAATATGTAAATTTTTTAGAGGTTGATTCAAAAATATGTACTCGGATTCATCGACAATTATTGTAAAATTAAGACAAAAATAGTGAAAAATTTTATTCAAAATAGATCTTTGGGGATTTACTCACTGTTGCAAATCAAAATTCCTTGATTGCGGAAAATCCTGCTTTAAAAAATTAATATATACTTCAAATTTGAAATTTAATGAAATTTTTTAAGTTTTGCGTAAGATACGAAATACATATCTTTCAAATGATATCAAATATATTAATATCGATGAGATTATTTTAAAGTTTTGTCTATTGTAACCGAATTGTATAAACTATAAAAATAATTAAAATATTTATAAATTTATTTGCACTTTAACAAAGGAATGATAACAGTAAGCTATTATTTAAAAAACTTATATTAATTTCGCGGTATTTTTAAAACATTACTCTTTTGAGGTTTACTATAACCTTCTTAGGGGTGCACAATTTAGTTTCCGCCCCAGGTGCCACCAACCCTAGCTACGCCACTGCTGCAGAGTAAAGTTTTCAATTAGGGGTTATTTGGGAGGTGGGCGTGTTCTTGAGTGGTTGATGCCAATTTTTCTAACATGTCAATTTTGATATAATATACACAAATACCCAATTTCAGGTCTGTAGCTTAAATATAAGCCTATTTATAGAGTTTCCAATATTATGGGTTGTATGAACACCGTTGTATGGACACCGATGGGTGTGTTCATCGGTGGATGACGCCCATTTTTGTAACACATCTTGGTTTTAGACTAAATATCTAATTTTACTTTTGTAGCTTCGACAGAAGCCTATTTATATAGTTTTCAATTTTGGGGTTGTATGGGAGGTGGGCGTGTTCGTGGATGGACTACGCCTATTTTTCTCTCACGTCTTAATTTTTATATAAAAATAATAAATATTTAATTTCACTTTTATAGCTTCGACACAAGCCTCTATATATAGGTTTCAATAATAGGGTTGTATGGGAGGTGGGCGTGTTAGTGGGTGAATGACGCCCATTTTTCTAACAAACCTAAGTTTTGTCATAGACTATACAAATACCGAGTTTAAGTTCTGTAGCGTAAATATTCGTTTCTTTATGGAGTTTTCATCATTGGGGTTGTATGGGAGGTAGGCGTGGTTTTCATCCGATTTAGCCCATTCTCGAACTTGATCTTAGTTTTTTTAAAAAAAGCTTTAATATCGAATTTCAGCTCGACAGCTTCAAAATTACGGCTGTAATCGTGTCCACAGACAGACAGACGGACATGGCATCAACTCAGATGGTGATGCTGAGCAAGAATATATATACTTTTCTATACCTACCACGCCTCCTTATGGGCGTTACACACGTCATGACAAAATTAATATAGCCCTTACGCAGTACGCGTGGGGGGGGCGTTTTTAACTTTATGGTAAAAAAGTGTGACTACACTCATTAAAGAGAGTATATATTTAGCTTCATTTCCTTGTACTCCAAAATATCCTTGCATACAGTATGTCTGAGAACTAGATGTTTCAAATAGTCTGTTATTTTTTGAAGGTGTTGTGTTTTTAATCTTTTTATATTCTTTACATAATAATGCTCTATACTGCAAGATTTAAAAAAAAAAAATATAAAAATAGTTGTTTTAAAAAAGCAAGAAAATTGCACTTTTATTTTTAAAATGCCATGAATATATGAAGGAATCAGAAAGAGTCATCTAAGCAACATTTGTTTAGCTAATGGATATCTAAATTTTCGCCGAGTGGCTTTGCGATATTTGCAATGGTTATGTAGAAAAATTAACTACAAAAAAAGTTCAGTACAAAAGAAGTCTGTTTTTGACCCTTTTCCTGCATCAAATGCCAACCTAGCCGCTCCATGCCTACAAAAATTAAGCATAAATTAATTTTTATTGATGGATTTTTAAAAAATTCACCGAGTGGCTTTAAGTTTTTCCTTACCATTGTTGAGAACTCAACCTTAATATGAAGTTAGGTTTGGAAAAAAAATTAAAAATAACTAGAAAAACAAATTTTTGTTGCTCAACATTAGGCATAGAGTTTTAGGCCCATGGGGACAACGTTCTCTGTGAATATGTATGTATACTTGATCAAATAATATCTTATGTGGAATTTAAATTTTTAATAATGTATGTTTTTAACTTCAGTTTTTAAACCGTTTAAATCCAGTTACGTTAGTTATATAAAGATGCTTTAATTTTGGCTTAAGATTAAAAAAAAAAATTTAAGTAGACTGCCTGATGATGTCTATTCATTTTTTAATAACATAAACTGAAAGAATATTTTTGCAATGACAAAAAGAAATGAGGATATGTCTCATTACAAGGAAATATATACTAGGTGTCAACAAATCAAGTGGCGTTCAAATAAATTTACACAAAATATCTTCGATTTGGTAGAAAACGACTTAACAAGCATTCAATTCAACGACGGCACAAAATTGGTGAGAAAATAATTTGAATGTAATGCAAAATGGAATGTACTGGAATGCATGAAACGTTTAGCTGAAAATGAAGACGCAGCTCTTAAAAAGTCGTGTGAAAGCAAGGAATTATTTTTGAAGCTTTGAGAATCATAGCTTAGAAAATGACTTTCAAGAAAAACTTATAAATTTTCTTTGTTGTACATAGATTTTTTTTAAAAAAACATTTTCCTTAAACTTTTTTCTTCTTTTTTCTCTTTTGTTTCTTTTTTCTCTTTTTTTCTCTTTTGTTTCTTTTTTTTTCTCTTTTGTTTAAAAATGATTTTTAACAAAAAAAAACGTTGTTGAAAAAGTGATGAAATCTTCTTTTTGTTCAGCAAAAAAATTTAGTAAGAAACAGCTTCAGAAAATGTCGCTTTTCTTATTTTTTTAAAAGGATCAGCATTTTTGACATCCAAAAGTCAGAATTGACAGCTAAAATGTCCTACGAAAATATTGGCTTGACAGTCAATTTTCAACTTTTAGAATTTTTTTATACAAATTGGTTAGCTTAAATATTCAAATTGAGTTTTATCGGAAGTAACCTTTAAATAGCTTCTAAATTACTACAAATAAAAATGACAGCCAAGTCCCTGAACAAACATTGCTACAACTATATATCTTCACCATCTTCAACAGTAAAAAATAACTTTTTCCAAAAAACGCTGTTTTGGCATCATGTTAAATATAAGCATTCAGTATAAGAGTATTAAGGATTACATATTAGTATTAAATATAAGAAAGCTAATATATAAGTATACAAGAGTTCAATATGTGACTCCTCCCCTCATAAAATATATGCGCCCTCGCATGTCATTTTGTTTTATGTGAAATTCACTAATGGCGTTTTCGTTTCTACCAAAAAATATTGCCTTTTCATTGCCCTTGCCTTTTTTCGTGTTCGATTCTAAAATAAGTGCAAACGGGTGAGTAAATTTTGTGTTCGTTTCTTAAAATGTCACACTCACAGAGGGCAAAAAAGGCGCATTTTCTACCCTGCAAACTTTCTCAGGGTAGATGATTGCCCTGCATATCAGCTGTTTTTAAACGACAATATTATGACATGCGTGCGTTAGACAAGGATGGTTATATTCGTTTATTTAAGTTGACATTTTTTGAGTAGGCAAAAACATGCACTTTTACAGGGTTGCGGGCAACATTGAAAATATTTTGCACTGCGACAGGGCAACATTTTTTGGTAGAAACGAAAACGCCATAAGTTTTAAGTTAATTCTAAGCAAAAAAAAAGTAAGATATATTAATTATTTTGTAAATTATACCTTATTTTCCGCTGAGTTTTATTATACTTATGGCGTTTTCGTTTCTACCAAAAAATGTTGCCCTGTCGCAGTGCAAAATGTTTTCGATGTTGCCCGCAACCCTGTAAAAGTGCATGTTTTTGCCTACTCGAAAAATGTCAACTTAAATAAACGAATGTAACCATCCTTGTCTAACGCACGCATGTGATAATATTATCGTTTTAAAAACAGCTGATATGCAGGGCAATCATCTACCCTGAGAAAGTTTGCAGGGCAGAAAATGCGCCTTTTTTGCCCTCTGTGAGTGTGACATTTTAAGAAACGAACACAGAATTTACTCACCCGTTTGCACTTATTTTAGAATCGAACACGAAAAAAGGCAAGGGCAATGAAAAGGCAACATTTTTTGGTAGAAACGAAAATGCCATTAATTTCACGATTGTTAGAAGTATCGATAACATAATTTCCTTTGCGTTCAAATTTATCAAGTTTCTTATATATAAATTTATTTTTACAAATTTTTCTATTTTGTACAATATTTTCTAATTGTTTTGATTCATGATCTCTATTTTGGTTTAATTTAGCTATTCTCTGAATGTTTTGTTGTTCATATTCTTTACACAAATTTTGAATGTATTGTTGAACGGAATTTTTTTATTATAAAATCAATAGGCCTTTTGCTTGTACTAAGAGTGAATTGTGTTATTATAAAAGTTGAACATTTTAAAAAAGTTTGTCTTCTAAGTCTAAAGTCGTACTATCCTTATATGCCTCCATTATTCTTAGATGTTCATTTAAAGTGCCATGTAACCGTTCAATGTCAGAGTTACCAGTCTTCGAATATGGTGTCGTTGAATGCGTTTCAATTTTTTTGTTCTTTCACTGTGTAAAATGCAACGCTCATTGTCAAATCAAGTTTATTCATTTTACCTAAAAATTGTATGCGTTGCTTTAATGCTTTTGAAATAGCTATCCAATGTCTATCATTGAGTTTATGAAATGTGGCATATTTAGAAAATTTATCAATAGTTTTTAGGTACATTTTATTTCTGTAAGGAAACCAAATCTAATATATAAAATCAAATGTTTGTCTGTCTGTCTGTCTGTCTGTCTGTCTGTCTGTCTGTCTGTCTGTTCCGTATAGGCTCGCGCACCGTTTATCCGATTGAGCTGAAATTTTGACACCGAGTACCTTTCATAGTAAGTAAGAACATACAGGGTGCAAAAAAGTGGGCGGAAGTTTGTGGGCGTGGCACTCTGTAATAACTTCTAAGCGCCTGGACCGATTTCAATTCAATTTGGTATGAAGGTTCAACTGCTCCCAAAATAAAACAAAAGCCATAAAAAATTCCAAAGACTTACGCAAGAGGGCGCTTTAAGAAGTGCATTTTTAAGATTCAATAACTCCTAAACGCCTGGACCTATTTCAATGAAATTTGGTATGAAGGTTCAACTGCAACCAATAAAACCAATATAAAGGCTAGAGGTGTTCTTGGTTTCATTAAAAGATGGGCGAAAGAATTCAATGATGCCTTCACTACTAAATTACTGTATATATCTCTTGTAAGGCCTACTCTTGAATATGCTTCCGTATTATGGAACCCTCAATATAACGTCCACATTGATGCAATAGAATTGGTTCAAAAACAGTTTTTACTTTTTTTTTCATGTGATGCCTTCACTACTAAATTACTGTATATATCTCTTGTAAGGCCTACTCTTGAATATGCTTCCCTATTATGGTACCCTCAATATAACGTCCACATTGATGCAATAGAATTGGTTCAAAAACAGTTTTTACTTTTTTTTTCATGCAATAACAATAGAGTTCAGCTACTACAGCTTTTTCGCACATTCTCAGCATTAATCTATTTGAAGCCACAATCCAGATTTCATTGAAATATTTCAATGTAATGAATTCCAGTGGCTCCAAACAAATCAATGTGGGAAAAATTTACCCACCACAGAATGGATTGGGCTCAGGGACAACACAGGACATAACAACTAACCATGCATACACAAACACAGATCTAATTACACAATAGCTTTCAATCTACTTTTGAGTTGACCTTTTGACAAACTAACATCAAAAAATGTACAGTTGTTTACAGAGGCACTCATGCGGTTCAAGGGAGCAGTAGCCATGTAATTTGTTCTACTAAATGGTAGATAAATTAAGTTGTTAGCATTTCTACTACTTCTACGGTTAGAGTTAAAGTTTACAAGAGAAAGTAATTCCGGACAGTCGAATACACCGGTTATGAGTTGGTGACAATAGACGATATCCGCAGACTTCCTCCATTCACTTAAAGATTGCATTTTTAAAAGTTTTAAACGATCTTCGTAAGGAGGAAGGTTCAAAAAATCAATCCCACCTAAGCCATTAAGAGCAAACCGAACAAAACGTTTTTGGATTCTCTCTATACGTTCAACATGCACACTATAACTTGGGGACCAAACTTGACTTGCGTACTCCAAGTGAGGGTGCACTATTGCATAATACAACGTAGAAGTTGTAATCATGCTAT
Organism: Tetanocera ferruginea; assembly: GCA_958299015.1. Taxonomy (NCBI): domain Eukaryota; kingdom Metazoa; phylum Arthropoda; class Insecta; order Diptera; family Sciomyzidae; genus Tetanocera; species Tetanocera ferruginea. Next base: position 56,036,256 of record OY282644.1, on the reverse strand, counting down.
TGAATTCTTTGGCCCAACGTTTTATAAATCCAAGCATTGAAGATGCTTTTTTACAAATGTAATCAATATGATTGTTGAACGATAGCTTAGAATCCATGCATATACCAAGGTCTTTGACGGCCTCAACACGACTTAAAGCAGTATCTTTAATATTGTAGTCAAAAATTAAATTATTCCTTTTGCGCGAAAAGGTCATAGTGTGGCATTTAACAGGATTTAGAAACATATTATTTTTAAAGCACCAAACTTCAAAAGATTTCAGGTCAGCCTGGAGTAGGTTGGAGTCGTCTTTAGCATTTATTGTTCTGTATATTTTCATATCATCTGCATAAATTAACAGGTGAGAGTGTTTAATAATGTGGGTAACATCATTAATGGCTAAAATAAACAGAAGTGGACCTAAGTGACTGCCTTGAGGAACACCTGATTCCGGAACAAATTCAGGAGACAAAACCCCTCGGAATCGTATTTGATAAGATCGTTCTGTCAAATACGATTGTATCCAGCTTACAAAAAATTGAGGAAATCCCATTGATTTAAGTTTAAATAGAATCAAATTGTGTGGTAATTTGTCAAATGCTTTACTAAAGTCAGTGTAAATGCAGTCGATCTGGTTACCAGACTCAATTGTATTAAGGCAGAAAGATGTAAAATCGAGAAGGTTGGACACAGTGGATCTGCCATTAACAAAACCATGCTGACGAGTTGTTATGACTTCTCCACAGTATCTCTTAACCCGATCATACACCATTCTCTCAAAAAGTTTTGGAATCGATGATAGTTTAGCAATGGGCCTGTAATTAGTAACATCATTCCTGCAACCTTTTTTATAAATCGGGCTTATAAACGATTTTTTCCAAAATTGAGCAAAAAGGCTTTCATTTATACATTTATCAAACAACAAAGAAAGTGGTTGACACAAAAAAGAACCGCATTGTTTTAACACAGCGGCAGGAATTCCATCAGGTCCAGCGCTAAAATCTTCATCTATCGATCCAATATAATTAAAAATATCCTCAGCGGTAAAGGATATAGATTCCAAGGAAACCTTGGGTGAAGAACTCATATAATCAAAATACCCCACATCAGGGTTAAAAGAATCGGAACAAAATGATTCTTTAAAAAGAGTAGCAAATAGGCCACAGATTATGACGGGATTATCTGTAAATCCGTCAAGAGTTTTAAATGATGAAGGGAATCCATCGGATTTCTTTTTTGTATTTATGAATCCCCAAAATTTCCTTGGATCAGACAATATTCTCAGCTTAATATTGTCTAAGTATTCATTATATAACGTAGCTGAGCGATTTTCAAATTCCAGAAACAAACATTTGTAAGTTTCTAGGTCATTTGAGTCTAAGCTACAGACATATTTCTTCCATGCTCTGTTTCTGTTGTTGCGAAGTGTTTTTAATTCCTTTGTGTACCAGGGGTACGTCGAATTATTCGCAAATTTGAGGCTATATGGTACGGATTGAGAAAACATAGGAAAGAGTTCCAAATAAAAATAACTAATGGAACTATCAAGATTATTTCCATTTATGTATTCTAAAATTACATTGAGTTTACTATGAATCAAATTATTCAACTTCATAAAGTCAGCTTTTTTAAAGTTGAATTCATAAACTTTGTCTATGGAATTTGAATTAACTATATTTTCTCTATCTGATTTGTACCAAATACTCAATGGTGGATGGTATTCATCAACAGTTGTAAGAGTATGGAAGGCCCTCTTAACAATGACATTGTTACTGTCTGTAGTTAAGACCAGGTCAAGAAGTCGATTAAGACTATTATAAATACAACTAACTTGTTGTAAGTCAGAACATATATTATCAACAAATATATGTTCTTGGCGGGTCTTCGAATTAGATACACATAAATATGTATCATCGTCAGAAGAATGCCATTTTAAGTCAGGCAAATTAAAATCGCCCAACAATAAAATGTCGTCATTAACGTCAAGTAAATTTATAATGTATTCTATGCAATCTGCAAGGTTTGCATAGACGTCAGCACTGCTCTTTGGAGGAACATACGCATTAACAACATATACATTGGAATTACAATGTACAACCTTAACGCATATAAGTTCGATATTGAAAGAGCAGAGAATATCAATAAAGGAACTAACAAAGGGGTTCCTAACAGCTACTAAGACACCACCACCAACAGCAGAAGTATTGTCAGTGTGCCTGTCCTTTCTAAAAACTTGGAAACTATTGTCAAACAATTCTAAGTCTGCAATGCTTCCGTTCAGCCACGTCTCCGTTAACGCAATAATATCCTCAGAAAAATTCTGAGTTGACAAGAATATGTCATGCGTCTTAGAACGTAATCCCCTTACATTTTGATAGTAAAGGGATAGCCTATTTAGTTTTTTTGAGCCTGACGCACGGGTTTATTGGACCTTCTAGACTTATTTTTAGGCTGAAACTCAGAAACGAGAATATTATTGCCCCACAAATTAGAGTTAAAAAACAGTTGCAAACTCTTCAGCTGCAACTGTGAGAATGAAGGACGCGTGGGAGGGTTTGTTACCTATTTTTTTGCATGAACAGAAAGCATTATGGCTTATTAAATTATTTTGTTTGACAAACGTCATAACATTTTCGGTAGTTGTGTCAGGTTGAAGGCGTGAAATAAAAATCATTTTTCTCCTCGACACTGCCCTCAAAATTAAATTTGATTCATTGTTGGGCTGAGTTAAAATTGGACTATTAGTCAATGGAGGAGTAATTGATGGCGACGCAGAAATAACTTCATTATTCATTTCTAAAGGCATAGCTGAGGGTTGCATAGCTTGTTGGTTATTAAGAGACGCCTTGTTATTTTTATTTTTCCTCTTGTTTTTGGTTTTATTAAGGTCTTTTTTAGTTTGAGTCCCGGATGAAACTGTCTGAGACGGAATGGTATTTTCCGGAATATAAATCTCATCGTAGACGCTGGTATTGGGTGTGGCGTTAACTTCGCTGAAAAATGTTACAATTTCTCTGAAATTGTTATTCAACGAGTTAAGGCTTTCCCCAAACAGCTTTACGTCATCATCGTTGGAACCGAGATATTATTCTTCCTTCGTATGAAACCCGCCTTAAGCATATTTTACTGCCTTCCCTGAGAAGCAGAAGGATGGTGCTTAATGTCACCTTCCTTTATAAATTACTTTGTGGTGATATTGACTCCCAATATATTCTCTCATCTCTTAACTTTAACATCCCAAGAAGAGGATATAGACATTTTGTACTTTTTAAGTTGAGCCAGTGCACTTAAAATTTTGCCCTTCATGACCCTTCACGATGTATGTGTAGTGATTTCAACAATAGCTACAGCTTAATTAATTTTTGTGATTCGGTGGATGCCTTGAAACGGAAAATGATTTTACATTTAAATAATTGATACATTTTAGAATTTTGTTTCAAACATTAACTCGGTTAATAATAGTGTTATATTCTGTTGAAATGTTGGCTGAAGTAATTCCATATATTCGAGACCGTTTCAGTTGTTTTTCCTTTATAATATTGCGTTTGATGAAGTAAACACCATCGAATATAAAATGTATGCTTAAACTTGTTTGTTTTTAATCAAAAAAAATTTTAAATTTTTCTTATTCATTTGACTTATTAGTTATTTAGTTTGGTGCGCAAGAGTTTATCTCTTTTCCATGCAAGTTTATGCCTGCGTTGGCCCAAATACATATCCAATTAATAACATTAGCTCAGTGTTTCAAAATTACATAGTGACCCGTATATATATACACATATATGTTTGTACATATTTACACGTATATATCTGCGTTATATTTGGAATTGGTTTGGTGTTTAAGAGTTTAATCTCTTTTCCACGTAGGATCTTGGGTTGGATAGTGGCCGCAAACTTACTAATATTCATATTATTTATAGTTACTTTGGTCTCTTTGTTTTAGAGTTTTATGTAAAGTTTACTACTTATTTGATGTTGTTTACTTTTATAAATTTAAATATTCTTAATAAAGTCGAGTTTTTGTATAACATTTTTAAGTTCCGCTGAAAAGCCAGTTAATGAGCTTAGTGGAAATTCATACTTCGCCAACTGGGTGTGTGCTTTAGTACGTAGGTGCATTCTGTCTGTTCCGGTTGATTCGGATAGATTTTAGAATGTAAGTCGTGCATGCGTATAGTACGGGCTATACGTATTTATGAGATTTCTCACTCCTTTGGCGAGTCCAAAAAAAAAGCATAGGTAAAAGAGTGGGCGGAAGTATGTGGGCGTGGCATTTTGTAATAACTTCTAAACGCCTGAACCGATTTCCATGAAATTTGGTATGAAGGTTCAACTGCAACCAATAAAAAGCAAAGGTAAAAAAGTGGGAGGAAGTATCTGGGCGTGGCACAAAGATAACATAGGCTATAAAAATTCCAAAGACTTCCGTAAGGGGGCGCTTTAAGTAGTGCGTTTTAAAGGCTCAATAACTCCTAAATGACTTGATCGATTTTACTAATATTTGGTACGTGAAATAACTTGAGTCTGCAACAGAATTGAGGCTTTTTAAATTTCAGAAAACTTCCGAGAGAGTGCGGCTTATTCAATCAACTATGTTCGGCTCATTCACGTCACAATGGATGAACCGGTTTTGATGAAACTTGGCAAGCATTTGTATCTGTTACTGAAATAGATCCTATGTTTTTAAAAGTTCTTTCGACAAAAAACAAGGAATGAGCCGAAGGCAAACGAAGTCAAGAACCAAAGACGAACGAAAAAAATAAGTTTAACGAATACCAGCAGAAGCTTTATAAAGATGAAAAAAAATCAACCGAACAATATCGACCAAAACCGAAGTTGAACGAAGACAATCCAAAAATCGAATCGATCACCCAGAAAAAAAACCCTGTAAAAATAACGCTTTTTTAACACTTTATCATGTTATTGAAATTCAACACGATCAGTTATGTTAATAATTAACACTTTACATGATTATTAAAATCTTTTCAAATAGCTTGTGCAGAGCGCAAAATCACAGAAAATGGCTTCTGCTGAACAGGATATTCATAAATGGGGCATTTTGTCACTTAATTCGCTCAACGGCAACATTATTCGCAGTGTTTTTATACCCTAAACCTGAAAGGTCAGGGTATATTAACTTTGTGCAAACGTTTGTAACGCATAGAACGAAGCGAGTCCGGTATAGAAAACTATATATATTCTTGATCAGCGTCACCACCTGAGTCGAGCTATCCATGTCCGTCCGTCTGTGTGTTGTCCGTATACACAGGATAAGAAGAAGGAGAAGAGATAATTGGATGAAACTTGGTACACATGGTAACATGCACCCAAGGATCTGCACTATTGAATATTTTTGGAATCCGCCCACGGACACGCCTACCTCCAATACAACGCAAAAATTAAAAACTGTTTTGATGTGTATGTATTTTATGTCAACACAAAGATGTTTTCATTCGCTCACGGACACGCCCGCCTCCCATAGAACCCAAAAATTGAAAACGCAATAAATAAGTCTGCTTTTAACCTAAAGATCTAAAATTCGGCACAAATGTTTTTTATAACAAAACAAAGATGTTTTTGAAAAATGTGTGTCATCCACTCACGGACACGCCTACCTCCCATACAACGCGAAAATTGAAAACTGCATAACTAAGCTCATAGTTAACCTACAACAATAAAATTTGATATATTTGTGTTTTATACCAATACAAAGATGTCTTCAAAAAAATGGACGTCATCCGCTCACGGACACGCCTACCTCCCATACAACCCAAAAAGTTGAAAACTCAATAAATAAGGTTATGTTTGTCATAGAGAAATTAAATTTGGTATGTATGTATGTTATACCAAAACTAAGGTGTGTTCAATTGGGAGTAATCCGTCCATAAACTCGCCCACCTCCCAAAGCGAAAGCACAATAAAGGCATTAACTGTGAGCTACAGGAATAGAACTTGGTATGTGTAAATTTTTCATTAACATTTAAATGTACATAAGATATAGGCTTCATGCGCCCACGGACACGCCCATTTAAAATCAAAATTTTTTGTTTTTGAAAAATGAGTTTAGGGTATTTCATAGTCGGCCTAGACCGACTTTAGACTTTCTTTACTTGTTTTCTTTTTAGATGCTGAAGCAATGAGAAAATTAACACTTTAGTCATGTTATTTTTATATCCCCACGCGTACTGCGTAAGGGGTATATTAATTTTGTCATGACGTGTGTAACGCCCATAAGGAGGCGTGGTAGGTATAGAAAAGTATATATATTCTTGCTCAGCATCACCATCTGAGTTGATGCCATGTCCGTCTGTCTGTCTGTGGACACGATTACAGCCGTAATTTTGAAGCTGTCGAGCTGAAATTCGATTTTAAAGCTTTTTTTAAAAAAACTAAGATCAAGTTCGAGAATGATCTAAATCGGATGAAAACCGCGCCTACCTCCCATACAACCCCAATGATGAAAACTCCATAAAGAAACGAATATTTACGCTACAGAACTTAAACTCGGTATTTGTATAGTCTATGACAAAACTTAGGTTTGTTAGAAAAATGGGCGTCATCCACCCACTAACACGCCCACCTCCCATACAACCCTATTATTGAAACCTATATATAGAGGCTTGTGTCGAAGCTATAAAAGTGAAATTAAATATTTATTATTTTTATATAAAAATTAAGACGTGAGAGAAAAATAGGCGTAGTCCATCCACGAACACGCCCACCTCCCATACAACCCCAAAATTGAAAACTATATAAATAGGCTTCTGTCGAAGCTACAAAAGTAAAATTAGATATTTAGTCTAAAACCAAGATGTGTTACAAAAATGGGCGTCATCCACCGATGAACACACCCATCGGTGTCCATACGACGGTGTTCATACAACCCATAATATTGGAAACTCTATAAATAGGCTTATATTTAAGCTACAGACCTGAAATTGGGTATTTGTGTATATTATATCAAAATTGACATGTTAGAAAAAATGGCATCAACCACTCAAGAACACGCCCACCTCCCAAATAACCCCTAATTGAAAACTTTACTTTGCAGGAAAACAATTTGATATGAATGTATTTTAGACGTCATCAAAATAGTAAAATTTTTTAAAGGGTCATATAAAAAGAGCTGCAATTTAAGATTTTGTACCATTGCGAATCGCCCGTGGGGGTATTTTAACTTCGGCTAAGTCGAAGATATACCTTACTAGTTTAACACTGCTAATGCAATGTTATTCATTGGAAATTGTTGTTATTTTTCGTGTAAAAATTATCATGTTAGATTGACAGGAGCCGTGTTGAAATATTTTGCCTCATTTTTCCCTGGGTGATGCTTTTTTAAAATAAATAGGATTTTTAAAATAAGAATTTATTTGAGATAAAATTGCATATTAAATGCAGGCTAAGAAAAACTTTAAACGCATTTTTCTCGAAATGACTTTTCAAACTGCACTCAGAAAAAAGTTTCTCGAAATATGATAAAAATGTCATCATATTTACTCAAAAATGGTTTTGACCTTGCTCCAGAGAATGCTTTTCCCTAAATGCGATCCTAAAAAATCTTTAAAAATGATAAAAAAAAAACAAATTGGCCATTTCAGCCCTTGAAAGGACTTTGACCGAGCTTCTTATGATCAATTGTGTTGTGTGTGTTATTAAATGTTTGCATACAATTGACCGAGAACTGAACCTACATGTTTTATGCCGACTTCGAACGGCTAAAGTTCATGTTCTCAAGAAGCTTTACATGGCATTGTTTACTCTCTGAGGTTTGCCATTGTCTGCAGAGAGGTGGTGACCGATCAGAAAAATTTTTTTATTGAAAAAAATTTTTCGCCGCGGCTGGAGTTCGAACCCGGGCTCCGAACATGCTAGGCCACATACTTAACCTGCATGCTACGGTCACCACTAAAAAAAATGATAAAAACCTTCTATGAAAAAGAGAAATATATAAAAATAATTCGATTTTAATGAAAAAGAGTTTTTATTTTTTAGAAAACATTTGTTTTTATTGAAGAAAATAACTCGCATAGTGAATTGTTTATCAAAATATTGGAAAAATTTTTAACTTTCAATAAATTTTTCTCTATAAATCAGAATTTTTTGTGCGAGAAAAATATTTATCATTATAAGAAACATTGAAATATTTCCATATCCTAGAAGTGAAGAAATATTTCTTCGAAAATGTGAAAATTTATTCTAATTGAAGAAAATTTGATTTGAAAAAGAAAAAATTGCTATTATCGAAAATAGAGAAATTTTCACCGAAGAAAGATATGTGTTTCTTTTTTCTGAGTGTGTGTGGGTGACCATTTTCCTCAGAAACCAGATGTCAGATTGAGACGTTGAAGATGTAATTTTTTTTAATCATATCTGGTAGGTACAGTTTTGTAGAAATTTGACCAAACACTTCCGACGGAAGGAGGGGGCAAAACCCCAAAAAACGACAATTTAAAAAATTTTAAAATTGAATTGATAATTTAAAAAACGTTTAAATGAGAGCAGATTTGAAAATCGTCCTTTTTCTGTGCTCGAGGCACAACCCCGAGTAAGACCGGATTACATCCGCTAGTCATATATATAAAATTAAATGTTTGTCCTCCTGTCAGTCTGTCTGCTTGTCTGTCTGTCTGTTACGTATAGGCTCGTGCACCGTTTATCAGATTGAGCTGAAATTTGGACACCGAGTACCTTTCATAGAGAGAAAGAACATAGGGGGTGTAAAAAAGTGGGCGCAAGTATGTGGGCGTGGCACTCTGTAATAACTTCTAAACACCTGGACCGATTTCAATGAAATTTGGTATGGAGGTTCAACTGCTCCCAAAATAAAAGATAGGCTATAAAAAAAATTACAAAGACTTCCGGAAGAGGGCGCTTTAAGAAGTCCGTTTTTAAGACTCATTAACTCCTAACTTACTTACTTACTTAGATGGCGCTTACAAACCTTGGTCGGTTTTGGCCTGGTCTAAGAATTTGCGCCAGCCTCTTTTGTCGTGCACTTGCTGGCGCCAGTTGGAAACTCCAAGCGTCGTCAGGTTACCCAATGCCTGGTCTTTCCAACGGAGATGCGGTCTTCCTCGTCTGCGTTGGCCACCGCTGGGTACCAAATCCAATATTTTTTTCGATGGAGCTTCGTCGTTCATTCTCTCGACATGACCTAGCCAGCGAAGCCGCTCTATTTTAATACGCTTGACTATATCGATGTCGGCATATAGCTCATACAACTCGTGTTTCCATCGTATTCGGTACTCGCCATTGACGCAGATTAGACCATAGATCTTGTGAAGGATTTTTCACTCGAACGCTCCCAAAGTCCTTCCATCAGAGCTGCTCAACGTCCAGGTAAGTGATGCGTATAGTAGGACGGGCATGATTATTGACTTATAGAGCGTCAGTTTTGTTCGTCGAGAGAGAGCTCTGCTTCTCAATTGCCTACTGAGCCCAAAGTAACACCTGTTGGCAAGAGTTATCCTTCGTTTAATCTCAATACTGATATCGTTGGAGGAGTTAATGCTGGATCCCAGGTAAACAAAGTCCTTCACTACCTCAAAGGAGGTGTTGTCAACAGTGACGTGGTTTCCAAGACGCTGGGACTGTTTGTTTGTTGACACAAGATACTTCGTTTTATCTGCGTTCACTGCAAGATCCATTCGACTCGACTCTTTTTCTAGCCTGGAGAATGCTGCACTGACTTCGCGCGTATTTTGGCCAATGATGTCAATATCATCAGCATACGCCAGCAGCATAACGCTCTTATAGAAAATTGTTCCGCTACGTCTCAGGTCAGCAGCTCGGATGATCTTCTCCATGACTATATTAAAGAAGTCGCACAATAAGGAATCACCTTGTCTGAAACCTGGCTTGGTATCGAACGGAAGGGAGAGGTCCTTCCCGATTTTCACTGCGCTGCTGGTGTTGTACAGTGTCATCCTGCAAAGACGTATTAGCTTCGCTGGAATACCAAATTCAGACATGATGGAGTATAGGTGACTCCTTATTGGACTGTCGAAGGCGGCCTTGAAATCGACAAAGAGATGGTGCGTGTCGATTTTTTTCGAGGGTCTTTTCCAAGATGTGTCGGAGCGTGAAGATCTGGTCAATGGTGGACTTTCCAGGTCTAAAGCCACACTGATAAGGTCCAATCAGTTGGTTGACGATGGGCTTCAGTCTTTCACACAATGACAGGACCTTATATGCGATATTTAGAAGGCTAATCCCACGGTAGTTGGCGCAAATGTTGGAATCGCCTTTTTTGTGGATTGGGCAGAGCACACTGAGGTTCCAATCATCTGGAATGCATTCTTCCGACCATATTCTGCATAGAAGTCTGTGAATGCATTTAAACAGAGCTTCGCCACCGGTCTTAAACAGCTCAGCCGGTAGACCATCGGCTCTTGCGGCTTTGTTGTTTTTAAGCCGAGCTATAGCTGTTAAGATCTCGTTATAGTCAGGCAGCGGAACTTCAACGCTGTCATCCATAATTGGGGTTTCCGGGATATCATCTCCACTGACGGGATTGTTGTCAGCGTCGTTATTTAAAAGACTAGAGAAGTGTTCCCCCCATAGCATCAGTGTACTCTGGATATCTGTCACTAGATTTCCATTCTTATCCTTGCAGGAAGAGGCTCCGGTCTTAAAACCATCGGCCAGGCGTCTTATTTTTTCGAAAAATTTTCGAGTCTCATTTTTGTTGCCATGCATCTCAATTTTCTCGCACTCACGCATTTCCGCCTCTCGTTTCTTTCGCCTGAAAATGCGTCTCTCTTCCCTCCTCTTCTCTCGGTATCGCTCCATAACAGCACTCGTTACAACCAACTGCAGAGTGGCTTTGTAGGCGATGTCCTTCTCTGCAGTGGCTTCGCGACACTCCTGGTCGTGCCACTGGTTTCGGCGAGGGCAGTGGAAGCCTATCATCTCTTCGGCAGCCGCACGCATAGAGTGGGATATGTGCGTCCACTGTCCGCATATATCGTCGATTGGAGGAGTGCTTTCTTGAAGCAGGAGTGAGAGTCGAGCAGCGAAGGCTTCAGCCGTCCGTTTTGACTGCAGCTTGTCGACGTCTAGCTTTCTTAGTGTAGGATTGCGAGCATTCTTAGCTGCGCACAGACGTGTGCGGATCTTGGCTGCTACAAGATAATGATCCGAGTCTATGTTAGCACCACGAATCGTGCGTACGTCTAGTACACTGGAAGAGTGCCTTCCGTCAATCAAAACGTGATCAATTTGGTTGCATGTTTTTTGATCAGGGGACAGCCAGATGGCCTTATGAATATTGAGATGCTTGAATCTGGAGGCTGAACTTTATGACTGTTTGACCAAATATGTTTTTCTTACCCACCTTGGCGTTGAAGTCATCAAGCACGATTTTAATGTCATGATGGGGCAGCGCTCGTATGCGTCTTCAAGGCACTCGTAAAAACTTTTTTGGTCTCGTCATCTTTTTCTTCTGTCGGAGCGTGCGCACATATTAGGCTTTTGTTGAAAAATTTAGCCTTGAAGCGGATTATGGCTATTCGTTCGTTCACAGGAGTGAATCGCAGGACATGATGCCGTATTCTCTTGCCAACTACAAATCCGCATCCAAACTCGTGCTTCTCCACATGGCCGCTGTAGTAGATATCACAGGATGCTTGCCGTAAGCAACCCTGTCCCTTCCATCGCATTTCTTGGATTGCAGTGATATGAGCATTATATCTTTCCAAGATATCAATCATTTGGATAGAGGCACCATCCCAATTTAGGGTTCGGACATTCCAGGTGCATATCCGTAAATCATTATCAGTTTTCCGTTTGAGGTAGTCGTCATCAGATTTGGGGATCATTCTTTCATTTATTCTTGTACTTTTCATTGAAATGGTTTTATTACATGGTGGGTTTCAAACGCAATGCACAACCTTTGCTTGATGGCCAAAAGAAGCCCGCCGCTCAGATTCGCCGCCAAAGTTTATCGGGCGATAGTTTTTGACGTTTCCAGGAGACACCACGCGGAGGTTTGAGTCGACGTGAGACGTTTTCGACATGGATAATGCTGGCCTCGTCAAGTTGAGGCAGTCAGACACGTTGCCATGTGATGATCGCCCCCTTATCTCCCAATCCCCAATAACTCCTAACCTCTTGGACCAATTTCAATGAAATTTGGTATGAAGGTTCAACTGCAACCAAGTTAAAGCATAGGTAAAAAGTGGGTGGAAGTATGTGGGCGTGGCACTCTATAATAACTTCTAAACGCCTGAACCAATTTCAATTAAATTTGGTATGGAGGTTCAACTGCTCCCAAAATAAAAGATAGGCTATAAAAAATTACAAAAAATTTCGCAAGAGGGCACTTTAAGTAGTGCGTTTTAAATACATAATAACTCCTAAACACCTGGACCGATTTCAATGAAATTTGGCATGGTGGTTCAACTGCACCCAATATAAAGCATAAAATATAAAAAATTCCAAGACTTCCGCAAGAGGGCGCTTCAAGTAGTGTATTGTTAAGACTCAATAACTCCTAAATGACTTGACCGATTTTACTAAAATTTGGTACGTGAAATAGTTTAACCCTGCAACAGAATTGAGGCTATTTAAATTTCAGAAAACTTCCGTAAGAGGGCGCTATATTCAAACAACCAACCAATCAAAAAACCAAAAAAAAACGATAATTTACAAAATTTTAAAATTTAAGTGATAATTTAAAAAATGTTAAAACGAGATTTGTTTTGAAAATCTCCTTCTTCTGTGCACGTGGCACAGCCCCGAGTAACACCGGGTTACATCCGCTAATATCTTTATAAACTATGTCATTAAAATGGGTCGGAGTTTCTGTTACTTTGTAAGGAATTTTTAAAGGTTTTCTGTCATGTTTAGCAATATTAAAAATTTCGCAATTATTGATAACCGAAGTTATCATTTTGTAAAGTTTGGGATAAAAGTATTTGGTCCTTAATTAAAAAAAAACTTCATGTATTTCTCTATGGTTGTTACGAATATGTTCCTTTTGTATAATCGTTAACATATAATTTTTATCTAAGATTTCGCTAAGCTTTATCTTAGACCTCAATATCACTAGATTTCTCTTTTGAAAAAATTGATCCCATATGTCTTGAAATTCTAGGAATAATTTATCGTTTTCATAAATTTTCACGTGGTCACGTAAACAATACACATTATCCCTTTGTTTATTAAAATACTTTCCATGATTTCCATTATATTAGATTGCTCTGTTACAATAATATGGTTATGACACTTTTTGTGTACAATCTTCGTAAAAACTATCTCCTATTTTCCGTAACTTAAATATATTTGATTTTTATAATAATTAATACATTTTTCTGTTATATATATATAGTTCACATTATCTTCAAGTGCGCTGTGCACCATTGCATCTGTTGAGCGTTTATCAAAATTTTGTTGGACTTCCTCATGATATGAGCTATCTTCAATTCCTTGATTAATAAACATACTTCCCCTAACGCAATTTTGGTTTTTTTTCAAATATCTACTTAAACTATCTGCAACTGCGTTATCTTTGCCCTTTATGTAGCTTATATCAAAATCATACTCATTGAGAAGAATTTGATCGGATCATGCAAGCACGTTAGAGGCTGATGATCAGTAGCTCGTTCTTGTAACTCGTACCGATTGCAGTTACCGATCCATAATACCGATTTGACGTCACTCTGACGTAAGTCTCACCTATAGTGTTCGTGTAAACATCTGAATCGCTTTCTGTTCACTTCATTTCTTCCAAATCGACAAGCTGTCAGATGTTCCGATTTCACTTCAATAGAATCCTTCAAAAAAGTGTTTGTGTAAGATAACTGAATCGATAAAAATTCAAGTTCTTAGCACTGACTCTGAGGGAAATGAGAACACTGCCGATAGTAAGTTTTTTTTTGTTCAAGTAAACAAACGCTTAAAATAAAATGAGCAAAAATAATGAGAAGGTAAGCTTAAGTAACGTATAAATATATATAATATAAATTTAAGTGTATTTATTTTAACTGCGCCAACTACCGAGGTATCAGTCTATTTTCCATCGCATACAAGGTTCTTTCGAGGGTATTGTGTGAAAGATTGAAGCCGCATACCAAAACACTGATTGGACCTTATCAGTGTGGCTTTTGTCCTGGCAAGTCCACCATAGACCAGATTTTTACACTACGCCAAATCCTGGAGAAAACCCACGAAAACCAAATCGACACCCATCATCTCTTTGTTGATTACAAAGCTGCGTTCGATAGCCCGATTCGGGATTGCCTGTACGCAACAATGTCTGAGTTCGGCATACCTGCTAAGTTGATAAGGCTCTGCAAGATTACGTTGAGCAATACATGCAGCTCTATCAAGTTATGAAATGACCTCTCCGAAACCTTAAATACCGAACGAGGTTTCGGACAAGGCGACCCGCTATCATGCGATCTCTTCAATTTCATCATGGAGGGGATCCTACAAAAGGCAGGTGCCATTCCTACATCGAAATGGTACCATTTTCTACAAAGGTGTCCAACTCCTTGCGTATGCTGATGACATCGATATTATCGGCAGAACCAAGAGAGATGTAACCGCTGCTTTCGCCGCTATCAAAAAGGAATCAGCCACAGTGGGTTTGACGGTGAACGAGGGCAAAACAAAGTATATGCTGTTTGCAACTAGGGAAGTGCGGTGTCTAGGCTACCATGTTACAGCAGGCAAATATAACTTTGAAGTTGTCAAGGAGTTTACATATCTTAGCACCGCCGTAAACAGCAACAACAATGTCAGCCTGGAGATAAAGCGAAGAACAACAATTGCGAATAGGTGCTACTACGGGCTAAGTAAGCAATTAGGTTCCAGAGCCCTCTCTCGATCGACAAAACTAACACTCTACAAGACGCTCATCATACCTGTGCTTCTCTATGGCGATGAGGCATGGGTGGTATCGCAAACAGATGCAGCCGCTCTTGAGGTGTTCGAGAGGAAAGTTCTTCGCAAAATCTGGGGTCCTGTTCGAGTTGGCGACGACTATCGCATTCGAATGAACCACGAACTGTACGAGCTCTACGACGACATTGACATAGTCCAGCGTATAACAATTCAGCGACTACGTTGGCTGGGTCATGTCTTTCGTATGGATAAAGAAGCTCCAGCGAAAAAGGTGTTTGATGCGAAAGCCGAGGGTCGACGACGAAGAGGAAGACCATGCCTCCGATGGATTGACCAGGCCGAGGAAGCCCTTACCGCGCTTGGTGAAAGAGATTGGAGACGGCGAGCGCGAAGCAGAGACGCCTGGAGAGAGCTAATGAAGTCGGCCGTAACCCGTCAACGGATTGTCATGGCCACCTTAGTAAGTAAGTAAGTATTTATTTTAACAGCAAGTTAAGTCTGGGTCACAGCGACGTCGGCTTTTGGAGCTAATGCAGCAGCACCAGCATGTTGGAAAGGGTCAGTTCGTGCCACAGGACGCCAAGAAGGAGCACTCCGCTACATGGGAAGGTGTGGAGCAGGAACTTTACGCTATGGGTGGATCCTTAAAAAGAAACTGACCAATGGAAGAAGTTACGTAGAACTTTTATACAAGCTATCATATCTTGATGTTTGTATTTTTGCAGAGTTGGATTGATTGGAAATCTTGCCAGCGTCAGAAGTACCCAAACCAATCGAAGACTTGGACAAGGAAGTTCTCGACTTTTTCTCGAAGAACGCAGTTGATGGAGATGGACATACGGTCGAAGCTGGATTCGAGGTAATATATTGCTTAGCTTAGTTTTGAGTTTTGCTTGCATAACTCATAATTTTAGACTGAGGCTGTGCCTGCAATTTATGAAGACATCGTGTACTTAGTGGAAGTGCTGGAGGTTGAGTGCGTTCCAAAAAAATTTAAAAAAATTTAAATTTTAAAATTAAGACGTATTATAAATCCTTTTCTTTATTTCTACAGGTTACAAAGAAGTATATTTTTATTAATAATAGTTTACTAAATAACTAAAATTAAACAGTTTCTTGCCTCAGCTTGAATTTGAAGTTAAAAAAGTTGAATTTGATTTATTAAAAGTTTAATTAGATCCAAAGATTTTTCACCCTTAACTAATGCAGGTCAGAAAATTTATTGACAAAATAAAGTTTTTCTTTAAGAATTTCTCAAATTAATGCTTTTTCTATTTAAACAGAATATTTTGAATTTTTTGTTGTTTGTATTTAAATATTTTTTTAAACTCTTTTATTTAAAATAAGCTTTTTTTACTTGCAATTAAGTGTTAAACTGAAAAATGTTTATTTTGAAATGTATAAAGTGGATTATTTTAATAATGAACAAATTAAGATAAATTAATGCTTAATATGAAGTTTAGAACCTGAACTTTAATGTATTTCCCATTTTATTTTTAGATTTTACAACATTGTTTCTGCTGACACAAAAGCTACTGCCACAGTGTCTTAAAGGTCCTCGACCTGGTCACATTAAAATTATGGTAAGTAACTAGTCTTATTTTGTCCTATAAAATAAAAAACATTTGCGTAAAAGTGCGAATTAATGAATTTAATAAATACAAAATGCATAGTTTAAAACATTTTTGATTTTATGATTTGATTTCTTTGAAGTTGCGTTGTGTACGGTTATAAAAAAGTTTTTTATGGTTAGTTTTTGTGGTTGGATTTTGAAAATGGTTTCTGGTAATATTTTCTCGAGTAGCTTTGCCCTCACTCAAAATCGAGTTTGAGTTCATTGCGTCGTCAACATTTTCAGAAGTAACATTATGTTCTACTTCCGGAAGTGGTAAGTTGTATTTTCTTCGAATATTATGCAGAGTGCAGCCATGCATTAATGATGGAACCAGAGAAAACTGGTGAAACCATCAGACCACGATCTCCTGACAGACATCCAAAAACTTTTTTCAATGGTGTCATCAGCCGTGGTTGTAGAGAATATCCCGAGTCACCAATCAGCCAACCGTCAGATGTTCCATTCTCTGTGTACTTGCTGTGAAGAAAACCTTTTAGTCTGCTACTTTCCCATACATAGGCGTCGTGAGTACTTTCTCCAAACCTGGCGTAGCATCCTAAAATTCTTAAATCTAAGTTGCAAACTAATTGAACATTCTTTGAAAAATACCCTTTGCGATTTATGTATCAATATTCGACGTCAGTTGGAGGTTTTTTAATTTGACGTGCGTGCAATCAATAGCACCCAAGACACCGGGAAATCTAGTAGTTTCAAAAAAATCTAAAATTAACACTAACACATGTTACTTCTTTATTAATAAATTACTTTTATTTCACCAAACGTTTATCTCCGGAAGTGGTTGGGAAAACAATAAGGGTATTCACTTCACTGCTTAAATTTCTGAAATTGGAAATTTCCGAAAATTTCGCTGATATTGTTGTTGTTTTGGTTTTCCGAAGTTTGCTTAAATTTAATCTTTTGAGTTGATGAAAAATAATCTGCGGAAATTTGCGAAGAAAAGATATGTTCAGTAGTCGCAAGTAGACCTGTTTGATAGATGTGAGTCATTGTGAATGTGTACAAATTCGAAATTTTTTTGTCAAATCAAATCAGTTGTCAAATTTTTTCAAATAATTTTAATTTAATTTATACAATGGAAGAAACATTTTTGGAGGTAATTTTCTAGATTTTAAATCAATTAAATAAATATTTCACGCTTAAAAACTTGAGCGAGAGAACAACTACCGTTGTTTGTTGGAGGCGATAATAATAATGTGCTTTTTTTTATGTTCAATGAATGTGAGTAAGGGCAGTTTTCAGTTTAACAGAAAAAAACTTTTCAAAACGATCGCTCACTTCAACTCTTCGGAAATTTCCGATTTCGAAAATTTCAGCAGTGAAAAGAATACCCTTAGGCCCGTTAACTGATCTCAATTTTAAGCAAAGTTTAGCTTAAACTAAGTTTAAAATTCCTAAACCTCAGTTTAAATTTGAACGCCGATACCTCATCTCAAAAAATCTAAGTTTAACTTGGTGAGGCAAGTTTAAATTTAAACACAGAAATTCTAGGTTTAAAAAATTTAAACTTAGATTTTGTCAAATATTCTCTGAGAACATTGGAAATATTCTCAATCGTAAACAAAAAATAAAAAAATCATACTTCAAAAAAATCAAAACAATAAACAAAAAACAAACATATTTTAAGTTTTGAAAAAAAAAAATATTCCAATGAAACTGACAATTTGCATTATTTTATCAAACATTTTTTAAATATTTTGATGTCAAATATGTTTTTTAATCTCAGTTTAAATTTTTAAACAGAGTTTAAGCAAAATTAAAAAAACAAAGAATAAAATTGTTGCTTTTATGTCCAACGGCCGTGAATAAACTTCCTGTGCTATAAATTTAAATATTGTTGTGCGCGGCAGTAAAAATCAATCAAGTTCGTTTCAGGGAAGAAAGTTTATTCTCTAATAAAATTTTTTTTTTTAAATCTGAAAATATTTGCAGTTTTAAATATGAGGATTGATGTCATAAAAGCGACCTGAAATTTTGAGCTCGATCCGACGGTGCCTTCTGGTGCCTTTTTGGGCCCAAAGTACCCGATTTTATGAAAAATCACAAATTTAGTCCCAATTTTAATGCTTTTTATAACTGTTCGTTAGAAACAGATAATGCATTGGATAAAACACTATTTAATTTGTCTTATAGCTATCATAAATGCGGCCTAAAATTTTTAGCTCGATCCGTCGGTGCCTTCTGCTGCCTTTTTGGGCCCAAAGTACCCGATTTACAAATAAACACAAATTCAATCCTACATTTTTATATGTATGTATGTATGTATGTATGTAAAAGTCTGTATTTCGTTGGTTGGACGTAGACTTAAGTAGAAACCATGACGTTTGACAACTGCAGCTGTGCTAAGTTAGCAACACATCCAAGCTAGCAGAAGTATGACGCATGTAACGGTACTTAACATTCTCTCTTCTTAACATTTTCCGCGAAATACGCCGCTCACAAACCAAAGAACCCTCAATTGAATGTCCGACTTGACAGAAAGCGTCCTTTATGTTCAATCCGTTGACGTGGTTAGTAGTGCAAATTCATATTTAATCACAAATATATAGTAAATAATATAAAGTGAAATCTTCGTTTTAGAATTATGACTTCTAAGAGTACAGTGATAAAAAAGAAAAACTTACGCTCTGACCACGATATTTTTTTGGTGGGCAAATGTGCAAATAATATTTTGGGAGGTAAACTACCATCTAGTCAGCAAGTGCTCAAACTATTGTTTTACAAAATGCGGGTTGATAATATGACTTTGATAAGTAGTGTGAAATATACTGTTGGTGTTACACTGGAATTTTGGAAGAGGGCACACATTCCAACAATGCAGGAGGCAAACTGCGCGCAGAAGTTGAAAAAATTATATGCAAAATGGAGACAATTACAAAGGACTTCTACATTATCAAACGAAAAATATCGAATAGAAGAACAAGATTTTCGTGATAAAATAGAAAATTTTATTTTTGATATCGCAGCTCCAGATGAGTTAAAAAAAATTAAAATTAAGGAAGATAAAGATTTCCTAGTGCTCCAAAGAAAGAGAGGTCGCCCAGGAGTGATGCATGGTGTGGATAAAAATCTCTTGGAAAAAGATAAGCGTAAAAATAAGCCATTGGAAGAAGAAAATAACCGTACTGCAAAGTTTATAGCTGAAGGTATTTATTTTACTACTTACTATATTTATACTGTTTCTTTAAAAACAAAATTCGTTGTCGAATAATTTTAGCTGAACTAGGCCCTATGGATGCAAATGAAACAGAAGCAGAAGATGTTGAAGTATGTCATGTAATGGATTTCCGCAACGTATCGGATAATGAGAACATACCTCAAATTCAATCTCGAGGTACCATTCACTTTATTGATGACAGAATGCTAGCAAGCATGGACAAATGCAAGCTTTCTACAAGAAAAGCTATGCATATTGTTACTGCAACTGCTGCTGCCATTCTTGATAAAGTAAAAGAAGTTTCTACTGCTTCTACAGCAATAAATGTGAAAGATCTGGTATTAAATCGAACCACGATTAATTCAATGAGGAAAGACTACCGAAGGAGACAAGCGGATTATCGATGAATTCAATGTACGTAGTAGATTTTATGTTAAATTTTAAAATAAGTATAATGATTTTTGTTTATTACTATACAGATTCCTCAAGTATTTGTTCTTCACTGGGACGGCAAACTCCTTCCAGACATAAAGGGGATAGAAAAACAAGAACAACTGTGTCTCGTGGTGACCAGTGAAAACATGGAAAAACTGCTAGGTATACCAAAAATAGAAAATTCTTCCGGGGAAAACATAGCTGAGGCAACCTTAAAGTTTTTGCGACACTGGGCGCTTGATGGATTGGTAGAAATTATATCTTTTGACACCACAGCCACTAATACTGGGGTTAATAACGGCGCTGCATATTTACTCGAAAAAAAGTTGGGACGAAAACTACTTTTTCTTCCATGTCGCCACCATATTAGCGAATTGTTAGTAAGGGCGGTGTTTGAACTGAATTATGGAAAAACATCCGGACCAGAAGTTCTTCTCTTCAACCGATTTGCTAAGTATTGGAAAAACATTGAATCGAGCAACTTTACAAAAGGGACTTTGGATGAAGAAGTTCTACGCAATTTATCATCATCGCAGTTGGAATACCTGAAGAATTTTTGCCTGAATTCGTTAAAATGTCATTATGTGCGTGCCGACTATAAGGAGTTGCTTCAGTTAACACTTCATTTTATTGGAGAGCATGTACCACATTTTACTCAATTTCGTTTACCAGGGCCCTATTGCACCAACTGCTTTGCACTTTGCATTTTGCAAATTTTGGCAATGTGATTTTCTTGAAAAGTAAATTTGCGAAGTGTTGCAGTTCGTACTTGGCAAAAATAATTTTTCAAATAATAAAAACCGGTTAAGCTGCTTAGTGTTTTGACAAGTGGATTCAATGAGTATTGCACCAAACATGCTTTTCTCTTTGCCAATTGAGAGCTTGTCAAATTTAAGCGAAGCTAATTTGCTTGGTGTTTCACTATAAAAAAAGAGAACTTTGCAAAGCACGCGTTTACAAAGTAAATAATAAAAATGTCGCGTGTGCAAAACAAAAAAATAAACTGGTTCTTCTGCAAGCAATTGCGGAGAAAAAGGTAAATATTACTGTAAAAAAAAACATGAATAAAAATAAAAACAGCTATTACTTATTGATTTATTGTTTTTTTGCTTTGCACTTTGCATTTTGCAAATTTTGGCAAAGTGATTTTCTTGAAAAGTAAATTTGCGAAGTGTTGCAGTTCGTACTTGGCAAAAATAATTTTTCAAATAATATAAACCGGTTTAGCTGCTTAGTGTTTTGACAAGTGGATTCAATGAGTATTGCACCAAACATGCTTTTCTCTTTGCCAATTGAGAGCTTGTCAAATTTAAGCGAAGCTAATTTGCTTGGTGTTTCACTATAAAAAAAGAGAACTTTGCAAAGCACGCGTTTACAAAGTAAATAATAAAAATGTCGCGTGTGCAAAACAAAAAAAATAAACTGGTTCTTCTGCAAGCAATTGCGGAGAAAAAGGTAAATATTATTGTAAAAAAAACATGAATAAAAATAAAAACAGCTATTACTTATTGATTTATTGTTTTTTTTTTTTAATTTTCATCTTAGAGCATATTATTTGGATCATTTCAAAACAAAAAACAAAAAAGGAGGATGCTTGGAAGGAAATTTTAATTAAAGCGCAATCCCTTGGGTTAGCTAGTACTAACCGAGAGTGGACTTACGCAAGAGACAACCTCTTTGGATTATGGAAGAGCCGCACTTTAGTAAGTTAAAAAAATTAATTAGCTATTTATATGACTTAAAAATTTTTTATTGTAGCTTAAAAGAGACAACGCTAGAAAAACTGGCACCGGGGGAGGAAGAGATGTTGTTTTAGACGAACTTGACAACATCATTTTGGACATTATTGGCAAAGATTCGCCAGTGGTATGCGGCCTTAGCTTGCCAGAAACTGATGGCGTGCAAGTCAATAAAGAAATTAAAAAAATATTGAAACTATAGAGAAACAAAAACCTTGCAAAAAACGAAATCTAAAAAGAGCAGCTGATGATGAAATAAAAATATTAAAAAAGGCTGTATTAGAAAGCGAGCTCCATAAAAACAAATTAATAATATTTGACATTGAAAAGCATATGGGACTTAAGCGATCGAAATTTACTGAGGAGTTTGAAGAAAATCAAAAAGATAAAAATTAAAGCAACGACTCAGCAACATCTTCGGTAACCCACACTTTACTTTTTGAAGACTTTTAGATTAAAAAACTTCTTCTAATTTTAAGTATTTTTTGTAATAAAATGAATATTGTTTAATTTTTTTTATTGAAATAATATTTTTACTTTGTTTATTCAAAAAAGCTTAATAAACTATTAGTTCTAGATAAACCACTGTTGTTTATTAAATCTTCTTGAGATTCAGTTTCATCGCTTCCATTAAATCATTTTCTTCAAGTCCTTCAATATTTGCATTTAACTGTGTAATATTGTGGAAAGTACTGCACATAAGAATTATTTTTCCAGCTACATCGGGCTGTAATCTTAAATGATTTAGACATGGAAAATGCCTAAAAGAAAAATTCTTAAATATTTTGCAAATTAATCTTTTTTCCTACTTACCAAAACAATTTTCTATTACTCGTCTTGTCGATTTGTGAGCCCTGTTAAATCTTTCTTCTCTTAAAGACTCCGGATTTCGACGC
Source organism: Tetanocera ferruginea (assembly GCA_958299015.1). Classification (NCBI taxonomy): domain Eukaryota; kingdom Metazoa; phylum Arthropoda; class Insecta; order Diptera; family Sciomyzidae; genus Tetanocera; species Tetanocera ferruginea. Next base: position 56,013,570 of record OY282644.1, on the reverse strand, counting down.
AAAGGCGGGACAAGCCAATCAAGAGCTGGATAAGCGCTATCCCCCAAAATTATTGCATTTGGAAAAGGTCAAAAGCCACTTTCCTTTGGAAAAGCATTGAGTTTCTCAAAACTCTCGCATCATGAGAACTGCCTGGCCAGTTGGAGTTGATGGCATAAATAGATCTATTCGATCCGCATACAGCCATAACATGAATGGCATGTTTTCCATGCCGATTGACAAAATGGGCCTCATTAAACTTTGGTGCGTCTATGTTTACCATAGTTCCGTCGATGCAACCAATTACCTGGGGAAAACCTCCGATTCTAAAAACAATCACTGGCCACATTGTGGGCATTTTCCGGCCACCGAATGTAATCATTCATAAGGTTGTCAATTACAACGTCAGCCACCTTGTGAATGATTCTACATACTGTGGCTTTATTTATCCCATGAGATAGTGCAACACCATGATATTGGCTTCCTTTTCCTAGCCAATCCAATGTAGTTAAGAGCTGCTGCAATGGACTTACAGAGGCATTGCGGCTATGATTAAATTGTAGATGAACTCCGATGCGACTCAAAATAAACTCTATTTGAGTCCGAGACATTCTAAAAGTCTCTAAAGTGGCGCAGTCAATATTAAAATTTATTCTTTCTTTTATGGTACGACTTCCTGACTGTTGATCTTCGTCTTCCATAAGATTTAATAAATAAAACCGCGACATCTCTTTTAAAGTGAACCAATCACTTTTAATGAAAAAACGCAACTATTCTTCATTCTACAAGGTGAATTTTTTCTTTACAAAGTATTGCTAAACCTAGCAATTTGAGAAATACTTCTTGCAAAGTGCTAAAGCTTGGTGCAACGAAATGCTATAAAATTTTGCTAATTTGCTAGGTTTGCCCGTTATCTGCAAAGAACATTTCTCTTCGCATATTATTTTTTTGTGCAACGCTTATCAATAAGTGTGAGTGGAATTTTACTTTTCAAAACTCAATTGAGTTATTTTGACTTTGCAAGTTGGTGAAACACTTAACTTTGCAAAATTTTGAAAATTTGCTTAAATGCTAATGCAAAGTTATTGGTGCAATAGGGCCCAGGTGCAACATCACATGCACGATTTATGTCAAAGTGTATTTATTGCCTAAAAATGTTTTTATTCCGTAACCAATTCAAAATGACAGCAGCGGAATTGAAAAGTCTTCGCAGCATTTGTTTATTCCTCATAATTATTTATGTTCCTTATTGGTTTCGAAGTGTAAATGCCATTGAAGCGCCGCAGCTAGACCTTGATGTGATACAAAAAATTATTCCTTATTTCGACAAAGCAATTTCCACAACATTGTTGCAAAAACTAAGGAATCATTTGTGGTATTTAGCAGAAGAAACTGTTGGCCTTTCATTTTTTGATGAAATTGTCCCGTTAGAAATAAAAAAGAAAATGGTCCAAAAACTTGGGATCGACAATGAAGACGAAGACGAATATGATGGAGAAGTCTCGAAAAGAATTGTTGTAACATTGGAAGAAATTTTTTCTTACAGTGAAAGAGATATCTCGCATTTCGTTTCTTCACGGACAAAGATATTTTTTACTCGGTTGTCAATAGATGTCTCCTTTTTACAAGTTGACGCCTCTGAATGGAGCCAAAGAGACGATTACTGTGATGGCAAACGAGTCTGTCAACATTTGAACGTCGTGAATGATGCGGCAGAGAGAACAATCAAACTTATAACAGACTTTAATCGCTCTTTGACCTACGATGAGGAGGATAAGCAGTTCCTACTTCAAGCTGTTGAGCACTATCGTCAATTATATCCATCTCATAACAATTTCGCTCTGATGAGTTAATAACAAAAAACCACACTATAAATTGATATTGAAGTTCTTATCTTTAAGTTAAATACAAATAATGTAATATAGTAATGCATTGGATCATTACTATATATTTTTCTAACGAATAATTATAAAAAACATTAAAAAAAAGGACGAAATGTGTTTTTTTGTAAATCGGGTACTTTGGGCCCAAAAAGGCAGCAGAAGGCACCGTCGGATCGAGCTAAAAATTTTAGGCCGCATTTATGACAGCTATAAGACAAATTAAATAGTGTTTTATCCAATGCATTATCTGTTTCTAACGAACAGTTATAAAAAGCATTAAAATTGGGACTCAATTTGTGATTTTTCATAAAATCGGGTACTTTGGGCCCAAAAAGGCACCAGAAGGCACCATCGGATCGAGCTCAAAATTTCAGGCCGCAATTATGCCATCAAACCTCATATTTAAAACTGCAAATATATACAAATTTATGAAAAAAAATTTTAACGACCAGTCTAATATATATAAACGTTACAAAATTTATTTCTTTCTTGGATTAAAAAGAAAGAAAAACTGTTCGTGAATAAGTTTCGCATAGCCAAATTTAAAGCATAAACAAATACTTAAACGTTATTGTACATATTATTTAACACAGTTTTAACTAATACAAATAACAGATATAAACGTAATGTAAGACTTTACTTATACAAAATTAACGATACAATTAAGTACATGTTGCATAACCGGACTGCTTTACCGAGCCGGAACGTTTTAGATTTCAACAAAACAGGTTTCAGAATCCGTGAATCGACCCCGGACGGGGATACTCACCCTTAGTATCGGGTTCTTCTACGTCGAGAACTGCGAGCTTTGATACAGGCCTCTTCAGAAATCCGCTGCTGGTCGCTACTTCCGCTGATCTTGCGACGCCATCTTTACCAAAGAAAAGGTTGGTTATGCGACCTCTTTTCCATTGTGACCTTGGAGCATTGTCATCACACACAAGAACTAGGCATCCAAAGCTGATTGGATTAGCAGGCAAGAACCATTTTGTTCGTCTAGTGAGCACTGGCAAGTTCTCACGTATCCATTGCTTCCAAAAACCATTCTTTAAATTTTGTAAAATTCGCCATTGTTTACGCAGGCATAGAAGTTTTGGTTCGAACGGCGCACAATAGGAAAAACATAGCAAAAACCCTCGCATCGCTTGTTTTTAATGCTAGCATCTATAATATTAATGTTAGATACTTGAAATTTGGGTATTATGGACATGATTCCTCAGAGAAGAGAATAAATTAAGTTTTCTTCGTTTTTCTTAAACAGAACCTGATCGGGTCGGAAGTTATGACTTTTAGAAAACTGCACTGTGAAAAATCGAAGAAAAATATGAAAATTCTGATAATGGATTTACAAAGCAAGTCAAAAATAAAAATACCCGTGTTTAAGCATTTTAAAAGTTTTGGTGTAAAATCTTTATTACACCAGCAAATTGTTCACACCTGTGTACGAAAGGCTGGCGACAATCCGCATCAAGGCTAAATTCTTCCACATAAGCCTAATTTGCGAACATGCCCCGACGGAGGAAAAGGACTATGCTGTCAAGGACACTTTCTACGCGAGCCTAGAGGACGTGTATGATCGCTGCCCGGCCGATGACGTGAAAATAGTTCTCGGAGATTTTAACGCGAAGGTTGGAAAAGAAGACATCTTTGGCTCCACTGTCGGTCAGTCCGTGGTCCACGAGACCACTCCGAACAACGGTCTATGACTGATCGAGCACCAGATTCGAATACCTCGATATCCAAAAGGCAACCTGGCTGTCTCCGTATCAAAAAACGCTTCAAGTGTACTGGATGTGCGCACATTTCGGGGGGTCAATATTGACTCCGACCATTACACACTTGAAGTAAGAAAATACCCATAAAAGTTTTTTACTACAAAAAGCGTTAACTTAAATGAATTATAACTCAATTTCGTGCAAATTCTTGCAAAACCTTTTGATAGGGCTTTGTTATCAACAGATTTATCTTATCGAAACTAAAGGATTTCATTGATTTGAATTGATTTGAAAAACGACCAGTTTATTAAATACGGAAAAAAAATCTGCTAATTCGAAAAAAATACATAATTTCAAATACCTATTTCTTTTTACGTAAAATCAATTTTTAAAGAAATGAAACAGAAAAATAATAACAAATCTATATTTATTATGTTTGCCAAAAATGGTTGCAATCCGTCGCAAAATAAGCGAAATATTTAAACTTTAATATAGCTATATAAAAGGATATTTATTTAAAAAAGCCCTTTTTTCGAGGCCTATAAATCGACAAGCTTTTGGAATATAGTTTGCTACGATATGTTTTTAGAACCAGTAATATGTATAGATTATAGAACGTGAAGAAAAAAAATCATTCCCCACAACTTTTTGATTTGCTCCAATGCGAGGGTTTTTGCTATGTTTTTCCCATTATGCGGCGCTGGAGTTTGTGTCGAATTCACACATCCCAATAAAAAATGGTTCGATGTAATCGGCTCGGGATCTTGAGGCGATGTCGGCAAATGTATAAGAGGTCTAGAGTTCACGATGTTTTCAGCTTCAAGCAAGACACTATTGAATGTTTCGAGACGAGGCGCGTACTCTTTTAGTATGATGTATAGAGCCTTCTTCACTGACTGTACTAATCGTTTCAAGCTCCACCAGCACTGGGATTCGAAGCCGTGTTGAACATCCATTTTATACCGAGCGACGACAATCCAGACACCATTTTTTTCTGATCGGGAAAATCTTCAGCACCTCTTAGCTCTTATTTGATGCCGATAAAGTTGGTGCTATTATCGCTCCTTATCTGGATCGGTACTCCTCGTCGATTGATGAAGTTTCTAATGCACAGCAAGCAGGTATCACTGGACAGATCTGTGGCTATTTCTAAGTGCTCGGCTTTCAGGGTAAGACACGTAAACAGGGCCACCCATCTTTTTTCCCGTCGTCTGCCGATAGTAATAAGAACTGGGCCAAAATAATTCAGACCAGTATATGTAAATGGCCGGAGGTAGGGTGTCACTCTGTCCACTGGAAGAATTCCCATTTGAGGCTGAACCGATCTTGCTTTTCTGAATTTGCAGAACGTTCAATGCGACTCAACGCTTCGAACCAAAGAGCGTATCGAAGGAATCCAGAATCGCTGCCTTATCTCACTGATGACTGTGGACGTGTTGATGTGTCGAAGTTTCGCATAATAATATTCTACCAGAAGACGTGTCAGCATGTGTTGCTTTGGTAGAATTACTGGGTGTTTTGTAAACATTGACAAGCTCGGAAAATTTGCAATACGACCATTGGCTCTGATGACATCTTCTTCGTCCAAATACGGGCTGAGCGATACTAGAGAACTATCCTTGGATATCACCTGCTTCTGCGCCAGACTTGCTTGTTCGTAAGAGAATGCCTCTTGCTGGACCCATCGAAAAATTGACGTTTCAGCTTCAGAGATATCGTCAGTAGTAAGTTCACCGTTGCTCCTACTCTGATTTTTGACAGCGCTTAAAATATTTTTCTGGAAAATGGTTAATATTTGGTACACAAAGTCTACTCACTTGGCTCAAATGAAAGGAGAAGTGTTTTGTTCGCAGTTCATTGTGACTTCTGTCCTCGGTGTTTTGTAGAGACGATTCATCCGGCCATTCGCATTCTGCAATTCGTAAAAACTCTGGACCATTCTTCCACCTGCTTTCAGCTTTATATGCCGTCGGAAATTTCACTCTTGTAGCATCGGCCGCCGGGTTCATAATGCCTGGGCAACATCGCCAGTCTGCTATCTTTGATGAATCTAATATTTCTGCAACTCGATTTGCAACAAATTGCTTATAGACCCTATGGTCCGACCGAATCCAGCGAATTACTGTGTGCGAATCTGTCCAGAAAGTACACTTTTTTACCTTCAAACCATGGTATTTCACGATGGTGTCCGCACGCCGCACAGTGGTTTAAGGGTGGAAAAAAATACCAAATTTTATGACATCCTATGGTCGATATTTAATTTTTTATATTTAAAGAAATGTCTAATTAGCATGTTTCCAAAAGATTTTCACAGAAATCTGCACAGGATTTTTGTACAGAAACCTTTAAAGACGATAAATATTAAACAGTTCACAAAATCGTTCAAAATAGGTAGTGAACTTGACGTAAAATAACATCTAAACTACTGAATAAATTGCTGTTCGGTTTTTTTTGCTTATAAGAAGCATAGTTAAGGAAAAAATTTGCATATATGGAAATTTATTTTTTTTATTATTTTTGAAGCCAAAAAACTTATATTGTAAAATATGAAAAAAAACATTTTTTGTCATTTTTCGCAGAGGAAAATGTGTCTTGCGGAGCCGAGCGGTGATCGCTCATTAGGAAATATGTAATTATTGGACTTTTACTTAAACTTTAAAAAAAAAATTAGCTGCCAATATCTGCCAATAAACTTTTGGTGAATAAAAAACTAAAAGCGTTTTACCAAAAAATTCGAGTTTTGCTGTCGAATTATTTATTAATTTTTGTGGCATGCTTTCAGGCTTACGTTAAAAAAGCTAACAATATAAAGTATGCAACGCCTTTTATTTTCTATTATGGTAACAACAACAAATAACAAACAAGCAACAACTTATTTTGTTTTTTGTTTGCACCCTACTCAGAATAAAAGAGCATATTATATTATTTTAACTGTAATGTGATAAATCTAAATATACATTTAATATTTAAACATGCATGCATCTTATGTTTGGAGGAGTGTTATATTAGTGTTATGAACACACAAATTAGAAATATAAAGTAAACAATACAAAAAAGAATACGATTGCTTTGTAGAACTATGCCCAAAATTATGCACCAAAAATTTTCAAAAAGTAAACAAAAATTGATTCGAAACGTGTGAGGTTCACTTAGTCTGTACTTAATAAAAATCAAACGATAAGGTTCTTAAAGCTAATTTTTTTTTCATGTTTTAAAAAAAAGTCCAATTAATATTTTTCTAGAACATTATTAAACTCTAACTCATATAGTTTAAGCGCTATTTCACAAGAAAGATGGAATTTGTAAAAACAGAAAATTATAAAAATTTTGTGGGGGAGGTGGGCGAAACCAAATTATATATTTTTCAATTCAGGACATAAATATATGCCACCATACCGATTTTTTTTCAAATCGGTCCGATATGAAGGAAAATATGGCGTTTTGAAGTTTCTTGTTGTATGGGAGGTGGGCGTGGTTGTGTTCGGATTCCAAAAATTTTTTGTATTTTTCTTAATACTTACAATTTCAACTCATGTGCCAAATTTTGTTGCTCTAGGACGATTATTTCTATTTATTGACACTTTTTGTATGGGACTAAACCACTGTGCGCCGATCACTGCTGCCTGTACCACTAGCTTAGGTACAGTGTGATATCGAGTTGGTGCATACAATGCCTTAGCTGCAACAAAGGCCAAATTAACGCCAGACGGCTACTGATATCGCCAATAAGCCACCACCGCCATCGCTTCTTCACTTGTGTCACAAAATATATGCAGTTCCAAATCGCTATATTTTAAACAATCAAAATAACATCTTGAAACTTTAAATGTTTTCACCTTATTCAGCTCCTCAATCCAATTCTTCCACTTTCAAAATATGTTATCTGGAAGCTGCTCGTCCCAGTCTATTCCGACTTTCCACACTTGCTGCATTATTAATTTGGCACACACCGGAAAATTGGCCAAAAATCCGAAAGGTTCGAAAACAGACATAGTAACGCACAATGTCTCACGTTTTGTTGGTTTTCGTCGACAATCTTATATTTCACTGGGAACCTTCGCGAACTGCAGAGCAAAACAAAAAACATCTGTTTTAGTTGACCACTGCATACCCAGGATACGTTACACACCATCTTCACCACTTTCGATTCTAATTGACGTGTTTGCTGCCAACTTCGCTTACGAGGTTTTCTGAGTTTCACGCGACGTTCCGCATTTCGAAGCCAACAGCTTTATGAATTTGTATTACGCGTTTTACAACATCAATAGCTTCACGTTCCGTATCGAAGCAGTCTACGTAATCATCCACATTGTGCTTCTCTTTTATGCCCTTAACTGCGCGTGTATGTTTATCAGCGAATTTCTGAGCATAGACGTTTTTTACATACTGAGCTATCGTAGGAGAACACGTTGCACCAAATATCATTCGCTTCATAACAAAGGTCTTCACCGGTAAATTAGAATTGCCCCTCTCCAAAGAAATCGCTGGCTGTCTTGGTCTTCTTTCTTTATTTTTACCTGGTGAAACATCTCTTTGATGTCATCACAAACTGCAACAGGCGCTTCTCTAAAATGAAAAAGAATTTGTAAAAGTGGTTTATTAATATCTGGACCTGGCAATAAAGCTTTGTTGAGTGATACACTATTTATCTCATCGAACGTTTGCCAATCTTCAGGTAAACCTGAAAAAATAGGTAGCGGGTAAATCTTCTTGTGACGATTCGACCTGAGGCTTTCATCGTAAAGCGAATTTGGAGTTTCTCTGTAGTTCTGGCATAACGTCTGATGAAAGCTTGTGGCGCCGCTGCGTCGAAGATGGTAGGGCCATTTGAGACGTTGGCTGCGATGTTGGCTGTAGCGGCGGCATTTGCGATGATGTCTGAGACGTCAGCTGCGTCGAAGGTGTTGCCGCCATTTGAGACCTAGGCTGCGATGTTGGTTGCAGTGGTGGCATAAAAGTATTAGATGTACGTGTCGTCGGCTGGGTTGAAAATGGCTGCAACATCTGTGACGTCGGGTGTGAAGAAAATGCCGGTGCTATTAGTGGTCTCGTTTGAGACATTCACATCGGCTCTGGTGGCTGCAAAGATTGCGACGTCAGCTGCGTTGGCGGTGGTGGATGTAGAATCGATGAAGGCTGTGTTGGTTTTTCCTGCGTTTGGGTTTGATGCATCGTCAGCGGCGGTAGCGGCTCCAGATATTTGACTTTGGATTCAGCTGCATCGCTGGCGGTGACGTAAGCTGTAAATTCATCAAATTTTGTTGTGGATGATTGATTTCGCTTTTTAGTTGAAGAACACTTTCTTGTAGATGCTGGTTTTTAGTGACCACCAAGGCTTGCATAGAGTGCATCTGGCGCTTAAACTCGCTCATCATGGCGTTCATTTTTCGCTCGAAATCCCGTGTAATGGCGTCGAACTTTTCATTGTCGCTGGCAGGTTTCGGTGCGATTTGTGGATCAGTTTTGGCAGCTGGAGGCATCGGCATGGCTGGAGCAGGTGATGTCATCGTTGTTGATGGATTCTTCAAGGGCGTCTGCTTAAATTTTATTTTTAAAAAAATTCGAAGATTGAAAAAAAGATGAGATTTTCGGATTTTCAAAAAAAGTGGGGAGTTGTGAATCACTACTATAAATGGTGAACAATAAAATTTTGATTAATTAACTTTTATTAAACTTGAAAAAAATAAAAAAAAAATAGTTCTCATGACAAAAATGAAATAAAAAATAATGGCCAATTTTATGTTTTTTGACGAAAATTTGTATTTACGTCGCGGCATGATGTCTGAGTAAATCTTGAAGAACACAAAAAAAATTTCAGTTTACTTTGATTTCACATAAAACGTTCATAAAATTCATTAACAATGCGTAATACGTATGACAGATGTTCGAGCCAGTTGTCAAAATTCGAAAACATCACAACAAAATGGGTGATTCACAACTCCCCATTTAAAATTTTCGAACATAGGCGACGCGTCATCAGCACACAATGTTATTTTTACAAAATCACTTCGGTGGGTTAAAAGGCAATAGATCAGAGATAATTTTGACGATACTTGCGTTTCGATGCACTTCCGAAATAGTATTCAAAATTTTATCCGCGTTTATCCTCGAAAAAACTTTTTTCAGCACGCAAAAAAATTGTTTTTGGTAGACACACTCTGAATACGCGTTGATGGCACAAATGCTTATAAAAAGTGAGAGCCCAGACTAGTAAACAATTTTGACACTAGTTTCCTGATGTCAAGCAAATTCAATATGGCGGATATTTGAGTGATTCAAAACTCCCCATTTTACCTTACATATAAATTAAAATTTCCGTAAAAATATGTATATTAGAGCGTATCACCAAAACTAACCTTTTTTGACCCCGCCTCAATCGTTAGATATTTGAAAGACATTTTCGAAAAAAATATTTTTTTTTTTAAAGTGGTCCCTATGGTGCTATTTTGGTTTTTCGTTATATCTTCGGTGTTTCTTGTTCGATCCGGAAGATTTTATATCTGTGTGTTTGTTGGTGTTATCCAAATATTTTCTGATATTTTTTTGCCTCAAATGTTTTTTTTTCGACTGATTGCACAATCGATCTTCGTTCCTACCATATTATCCTGCTCCAAAAAGTCCAACAAATTATAGCTTTGAAAAAATCATTATAACCATGGGAAGAAGTGAAATTGACAAAATGGATTTTAGAAGCACTTCCGACCTATTTTGCAAAGAATAACACTTAACATCAAGACAAACAAGGTCTGTACGCCACACTGATAAGCATATGCATATCTGTCTTGTAATAGCCTACGGAGTCCTGGCTAAGCAAGGTGGTATTGCGGCAAGCTAGGTCAAATACACCACACCAATTCCAATCCATACCAAGAAATGGTTGCGGACGCAGGCACTAAGACAACTAGGTGTCATTGGCCAGTTATATTTATTATTATATATACAATACAAATCGTTCTTGCATGGTTGAAGAAAAAATATACAACCAGCACGGTACGGCCGAAAGATGAGTTAGCATTCACCAAGCATGTTCGGCAACATTAAGTGAGGAGGACCAAACAGGTTAAGGTCCATTCAGATTTTATGTAGTTTTGTATCCATCACCAAGCGAAAATTGTGTTAATTGGAAAGAAACCTGGTGACTGTCGCACCAGTCACAAAGATGGTCCAGATCAGTTTGCAGAAATAAAGAGACTTGCTCATTTTTATATGACAGAACAATTTTAACATCATCAGCGTTTAGCAAAATATTACAATGTCAAAACAATAAAGGTGCAATATGGCTTCCTTGAGGTACACCAGAAGTAACAAGAAACTCATCTGACTTTACGTGGTTAAATATAACGCTTTGTGTTCTATTTAATAAATATGATTCAATCCATCGCACTAAAAGCGTTGGAAACCCAAGAAGACACAGTTTTATAACTAAGAGCTTATGATTAACAACATCGAAGGCTTTGCTAAAGTCTGTATAAATAACATCTGCATCTAGACCTTTTCTAAAATTCTCAATAGTTTTAGATGTAAATTTTAGAAGACTAGTGACAGTAGATTTTTTTAGATAAAAATCCATGTTGAAATGGAGGTATTAAAGATTAAACGCTATGTGATAATTGTGAGGTTACAGTAGCCTCAAAAAGCTTAGGTAGGGCGCTGAGCTTTGCAATTCACCGATAGTTGTCCATCAAAGACCTGTTGCCAGATTAATGCAGCGGAATTATAAAAGAAGATCTCCATGCCACTGGAAAATAGCAAGATTGCAACGATGCAGTAAAAAGCATAGTTATTGGAATTACAAGTTCTTCACAGAAACATTTCAATAATATAAGAAGGTATATTGTCAGGACCGCTTTTATAAGATGTCTTAAGATTTTTCAAGTAGGTTGAAACCGTGTTAATATCAATTACACGGTACAACACTCAAGAAATCCCAAGGGGTTTCTCAGCGTTTTCTTAAGGTTTTGGGATCGCTGAATCCGAATCTGAAGTCAGAATTTTCGGGTCACCCTTGGTTTTTGAGCTACAGGGGAGGCAGAACCCTAAACCCCTACTGTTTATGAAATCAATATGACCGACCCCCATACTTTTCAAGAGGAACATTTTTTGCCTTGGAACCCATCCCCTCCGACCCCTCCATAGGTTATTTCTAATATAGTGATAGTTGATTTGAAAAAGTCCTTGACTCGAAATGTGGTCGTGAGGCTGAAGTTGTGAGCAAATTTTACCAATCGACAACAGATGTTTCCCATACACCTCAACATTGGAAGCAGGAGGAATATTCGAACATGTAATATAAATTTTCAAAGAACCAAACTTCACAACACAGCCAAATTCAAAATCTAAAGACTCAGAGATTATTATTTCTTGTGAGAAGTGTGAAGATTTAACGGCAATAAAAACGCCACCACCACTGCAAAAATTACCAGCAATAGAGTTTCTATCTTTACGGTATACATTAAAATTGTTCCACAGAATTTCAGTATTTAAAGTATTAGGTTTAAGCCAAGTCTCACTGAAAGCAATAATGTCAAAGTGAAGATAATGACTTAAAATGAACAAATCTGTGAACTTTGTATTTAAACCTCGGACATTCTGGTATACGACTAAGAACTGATAGCAACAATCTTGTTTTTTGAGTTAGTGGTGTAGGCAGGTAAAGTAGCTAAAGACATTTTAGGTGTTGATCTAGGAATAAATTCATGAACCACGGTATTTAAAAAAACGTGGTCCATGACTTTATCAAACAGATCACTTGGTAAATTAATTTTAAAAGAAGAAGAGAACCGCTCATATGAAAACGTGAGTTTGTGAACCGAAATGTTCTATTAACAAGTTTTAACATTTCTTCTTCTGATGTATCAGGAGCAATGCGTGATACAAATATAGACCTTACAGGCTGAACAATAACAAGTTCCTTATATATAGGCCGGTGACTGTTTTTTTTAATATCTGTTTAGGTATAGCACCAGTAGAAATAGAAGCGATACTAGAAGACGAAGGAGCCAAAATTGGAGCAACACAGGCTTCGGCGTAAGTTTTTTTTTCTATCAGAAGGACTTGGAGAATCACTTACGACGATAGTTGGTGCCACTTCAGGAGCTTCAGCTGTTTGTAAAATAATGTCAGCTGTTGCAGGCACATATGAAGAGACAATCTTATTAGTATTTTTGTCATCACTGACTGACTCAGTTGACTGCGCTTCTTCTTCTATGTTCAAATAAGGTGAAAGCAAGATTAAATCGTTGTTAGTAGACGGAGGTTTGGCTATAGCAGAAAGTTTTGCGGTATTTCGAAGATTATATGGTCGCTTTCGTTTAGGAGAAACATAGGCTTCATCAATAATTTTAAACTTCTTAAATAAGTCTTCAAAATCAGCCAATCTGGATTGAGCAGCCGCTAAGTCCTTCGAAACCTCTAAAAAGCCTATACGAGATTGTCGTATAAGCTTTAAAATATCTACATCGGTTGCTAACGCAAAAACAATTTATGAAAACAAGTTAAAAGCAATATATAAAAGCAAATAATTAAAACGATTATTTTAGCGCTTTCTTGTTGAATATCAGCAAAAATTGATGTTCAGCAGAGTCAGCAAATCACGGCATTCTTTAAATTGAAAAAAAATTTTAATAGAACTTTTTAAAATATCGCGAATGGAAGTACGACTTGACGCAAACAGTGTTGTCCTTGATGCCCTATATCACGCAAGAAGGATCCTGTGGCGTAGAAATGCAAGGCTGCACAGAGCCGAAGAGAGTTTGCAATAAACGTGCTTCTCTGACCCGTTTCCATATAAGGACACATTTATCTCAGTAGGTCAATGGCTGAATCTTTGGATTGCCTAAATAGTTCCACAAACCAGGCTTCAGGAATGTGAAAAGGATCCGAGGTGTCTCCCAAGTGGCGTCTCTGAATCCGCAGCATATTCCTGCGGTCGTGCCTTATGGCACACATAAAAACAAAAGTATAACTCATTTTAATTTCAAATATTCACTTTTTAGCAACAAGACTAATAATAATAACAGTAATATTATAAAAACTTTACAGCCCGAAAAATAAAATAAATGCAAACGAACAGCTGCTTGTCATTTGATTCAGTTTCACAACTGGTTCACTAGTTATGAGCTTTTTAAGTGTTTCAAAAGAATTTCTTTTAAAGTCTAACGCTGCATTTTGTTTTGAAAATCGAACCATAGGATATGCTACTTTGGGATAATCGCGAATAAATTTTCTGTAAAAACCATTTATTCCAAGAAATTGTTTCTTTTAAATTAGTTGGAGGTTACATTACTACTTACAGCATGCAACTAATAGCTTTTAATTTCGAAGGATCAGGTCTTATACCATCACCTGAAACAAGTGGTATATTCGGAAACCGCAACAATAAAGCAACACGTTCAAAAAAGCAGCATTTGGCAGCACTGGATGATTGACATTGTTCAAAAATGCAACAGCGGGGCAGCTGTTGCGCATTATCTTTGCAAATCACGCAGTGTTAACAAATAAGCTGCTCAAGTAAACAAAAATGGAAGCAGAGTAAGTTCATGGTTTTGTGTTTTTTATTATATTAAATTATATTGAATTAATGTTTCAGATTCGATGATTTAAAAAAAAAGAAGCTGAAACTGCAAACAATAAATTAACAAGCGCGTCCATGTTTCAATTTCAGTTTTATTTAAGCAGCATGCGCATTCAAGAATGCAAATAATTTTGCGCATAAGTCACGCAACTATTGCGCATGCGCAGTGCAAGTTTGCATTTATTGCGCAGTGTTGCTTAATTGCGTTGCATTTCCGAATAAACCAAAGGTGACCAAAAAATTTTGTGGTAAATGCCGCAAGCTGGCATTAATGAAATTGCATTTTTAAATTTGAAGCTCTTTATGTGTTACAAATTTTTTTAATAGATTGAATGTGTTCGGGAAAACCCGTAGAAAATATCAATATTTATCGCAAGCAAAATGGCATTTGTATAAATTCATAATGGCCATCTGTTGAGTTGAAAAAGCGGTTTTGGCTCTGTCATCAGGATGAACTTCAATCTGATAAAAGCCTTTTGCAAGATCAAGTGTGCTAAAATAAGAACACTTTCCTAATTTGTCAAATATTGCTTCAATATTTGGAATTGGAAACCTCTCATCAATTGTTTGATCATTTAATTTATGATAGTTAATTACAATTCGCCATTTTGGTATTACACTACATGTCTTGTATTTGTCGATCAACTTCTTCGCGGTGAACTATAGGGTATCTATAAAGTTTACAATATGTTGGAAAATCGGTTTTTGTTCTTATTCTGTTTTTAATATCTCTAGTAAAAATAATTATTATCCCCTCTTTGTGGAATAGATCACTGTATTTATTTAAAACGCTTTTTAAAATTTGTTCATCTGTTGAATTTAAATGTTTAGAATATAAGCTATTTATTCCATCGCCTTCTTTTTCTTCTTCACAGGTAAGTATCTGCAAACGTTCGTTTTTTAAATAATCAACTTAGCTTAACTCTTCTTCATCGCTGAAATAAATTGTTAATAAAGCATTTTTTGTTATCAAACTTCTAGTCTTATAATTAATTATTGCATTTAAGTTAAAAAGTATATTGTTGCCTATTATGCCATCAAAATAATTGTGGAAGGAAAACTCAAGAAAATTAACAAAGTAGTTGTGTTTATTAAACTCATTCAAAAGTGGTAAACTGAATTGAATATTTGTTGAAACATTTGGTTTCAAAACTTTTAACGTCAAAATAGATGAATTTACTTTCCATTTTGCGTGGCATATATTGGGATTTATTATGCTAAACTCCGCACCTGTGTCAATGAGAAATTTTAATTTTTTAATATGTGTGCGTTTTACCATGTAGGATAATTTTCTTGAATGGCATATTGAAAATTTGGATTACTATCAATCACACCTGTCTCCATTGTTTCAATCGGAGGTTCAATTCGAAAAATATTTGGGTTTTTGTTATATAAATTGTGATTATTGTTACCAATGTTTTGAGTTGAATTATTTGTATGGCTATTGCCAGTTTTACGAAATTGAAATGTACAAAAATGTCTTGAATGTACAAAAGAGTTCTGTTGACACATGTTTTCCTTCTGTTGTCTTTGTTGATCTTCATACCAACCACCGTAGTTGTTATTGGAGTTTGTGTTGTTATTGTTAGTGTTATTGTGTTGTAATTGTTATTGTGTGCATTCAGCGGAAAATTTTTTAAGTAGCTGTTCCACAACTTTCCGGCTGAATGGTATGTAGCATATACCGCTCACACAACATGTTCCCTGAGCGGTCGCCATCTTAGGTAGCGAAAATACTTTATGCTACCTCGGTTGAGCGGTTTACGCTCACTTCATTTTGACAGATAAACAATGAGTTTGTAAGAAATTTGACATTTCGCCAACAAACCCATTCAGCAGAAAGTATCAGTTTATGCTACTTCGCTACCTGAGCGCTTTTTCGGATTGAATGCAGTCATTGTTATACTGTCTATATTGTTGATTTGCATGAACATTTCTGTTGTGTTCTCTCTGCTGAATATTGTTATTTTGAATTTGTGAACTGCTGTTAAAAAATCTTAATTGATTGTTGCTTTATTTTAAATATTCATTTGATTTAATAATATCATAAGCTTCTTTTAAATTTGCTGGATTCCTACTAACGATAATGCTCTTAACTGGTTCAGGAATATCATATTTGAAAGAGTTCAGAACAATTCTAGCATTGTTTTCACTATTAACCACCGGATTTGGGTTGTTACTAATTTATTGCGCATTGTTTAAACGGCACATTAATGTATTTAACTTATCGTTAAAATTTTCTATTGTTGAAACGCACCAACAGGCTCTTATGCTATCGATAAGTTCATCAACCGAAATCTTCTCTCCGTGATTATCAATCAAAATTCGTTTAATAAGTGGCCAAGTATCAGCATTCCATTTATAAGAAGTGATCTTCTTGCACTGCCGATGATTTTATCTTTAATATTACCAATTAATAAAATTTTAAAATCTTCTGGAAAAGTTTCCAAAATAGGGATCATTAAATCAATACGATCTATAAAATTGAGGAGAGAGAATTTAGTCTCTTTCTCCATCATAATTTGGAATACTATTTAGGTTAGTAGAAATAAGCTTAAATTTTGTGTTGATGTCTAGATTTTTCATGTTTGTTTGTCTCCCTTGTTTACTTACTTCTCTTCTTGAGTTGGAAAGTTGGCAAGATGACCTTACAGAATGAGTAGAATAACGTTGATTTTTCTGAATTTTTCCATAAATTTAAGAAATAAAAGAAATATTAATAAATAAAAAAATTTATAAAAATTTTAATTTCAAATAATCAAATGTATTTATAAATATTGCTTGCAACTCTTTTTCGAGTAAAGGCAATTAAAACTAGTAGTAGAAAAATGCAAAACTTAGTTTGACATTCGAGTAACACCTGTTTGCGTTTTTTTATTTCTTTGGCTAATTTGTTTTTTGAAACATCTTAACTTTCCAACCAAACATATGGATTTATTTATTTATGACAAAAATTGTTTCTTTATCTGTTTTCCAAATTCCGGGACTAATCCCGGAATCCCGGGATTCTTAACTAACTATCCCGAAATTTGAAATCAGTCCCGGGGGACTGGAATCCCTACAACAGACCATGTTATGGAGTAACAACAAAACAAAGGAACAACAGAAAAACCGCGTATAAAAACTAAAACCGTGTAATAAAGTAACTGGGGGAAGATTTAAGGAACAGCGTATAAACAATACGCGTATAAAAAACCCACGTAAAAACAGGATCAAGTGTATATATGTTTTGTTTTTGTCTGTTAAAATGTCTTTATTTTAAATTTTGTTACTTTAATGTTCATAGCTTATCCATGTAGATCATAAATATACTGCATACGTTATTGTAAATTAACTTCTGTTTAATTTTTTCTAATTTTCTTTTGAATATGATCTCACTTAATTAGATTAAACAAAAACCACTTTGTGTTTAATTTTATAATTATATTATTATAAATTAATTAATTAAATAATTTTTTGCAATTTATGATGTTTTGTTTCATTTACTTTTTTGACTTTTTTATGTTCTTTTCGAACGTTTTATTAAAATTATAGAAAGCACTTATATTTTTTACAAACAAAAATATTTGTTAAAAAATTCTACCATAAGTCTCTGAACACACCAAATCCCATAATACAACTTGAACCCCAGATATAAGTAAAAGCTAACAATCTTTTAAGGGTTAATTCCGAACTTATTCATAACACTGGCTTACAGCCAATATGTACTTTGAATGCCACTATCCTTTTCTCATGTAAAATCGGTCGCTAATTCCGAAAAAAAAATTATTTTTTTTTTCTGTCACTCCGTTTTCGAGATATTGCCCACTGTAGGGTTTTCAACGAAAAAAAAAGTTGGTTCCACTTAATTGCATATATCTCCAGAACCAACATCAGTAATCAAACAAATGATATATCAAAAGATGATGTATAAAATGATATATAAAAGCCAATAAAATTTCTTACAAACAATGCCAACATCATTTTTTGGTCGAGCTGTTAGTTTTGGCGGAATAAATTCAAATTTCGGGGATTTTTTTTATTTTTCAGAAAAATTTCCAAAAAAAGACCAAATAGTTGCAAATTTCGTTAAGAAATCAAAATATTTTATTACTTTTGATATTTTTTACTAAAAGCCTTTAGTTTTCCAAAAAAAATAAGCTATTGTTGAAGAAAATCTATTGAGATGTGAAAAAGTTGTGATTAATGGACCGAAATCACCCAAATTGTGTGATTATCAATTTATGCATTTGGACTTAGTTTATTGCCATAAAAAAAAAATGAGAACTTAAGGTTGTTGTAATAAAATCATATATTCTTCATTTTTATTGTTCTTTTAATAATTTACATTATTTAAATTGTATATAATTATTATTAATAATTTTTATTGTTGCATTAAATCATTTATATTTTTATTTACATTGTAAATTCAGAAATTCAAAATGATTAGAATTCTTGTTATGTCGTTTATTTAATTCGGGATCGGTTTCTCTGATGAGAAACTAACAATAGTCGCCCATCATTCCTTCGTGCCAAAATCCTTGGTACCGATTCTCAATTGCTTTCATCTGTTGGTGGAATCTTTCCCCATGCTCGTCGCTCTCGTCACCGAGATTCTTCGGAAAAAAATTCAAATGGGAGTGCAGAAAGTGAATTTTCAGAGACATATTTACGCCCATTTTTTTATAGTTCTTGAGCAACTCGTTGACAATTTTCTCGTAAGATTCACTTTAGTTGTTCCCGAGGAAGCTAGAAACAGTCGTCCTAAAAGAATCCCACGCCGCTGCCTCAACTGGTGACAATAGTTCTGCGAATTGAAGATCGCTTAACACCTTTTTATTTGCGATCCAACGAAGACACCTTCTTTTATCTTGGCATCAGAAAGATTTGGAAAAATCGTTTTCAAATATGTGAATGCTTCGCTTTCTTTGTCTAACGCCTTGACAAAGTTTTTCATAAGTCCAAGTTTGATGTGCAGCGGTGGGAGAATTATGTTTTCTTTTTGACGAGTGGAACGTTTTTGACGTTGCTCTCTCCAACTTTCGACTCAATTCTTTCTGCCCAGTCCTTTTTGTAATAGTGGTTTACCAACGACGTGGTGTACCAACGACTTTGATATCAGAATATATTTTCCAGTCGTGTTATTCATATTTAATACTGCCATCAATAAACAAACGCCACTCTTTGGGAAAGTACGGCTGACCGAAGGTATTAAATAAGCCAGAAATGACTACGCAATAGCAGATACTGTCATTCTTAGTAAAGTGTATAGCAAGCGGTTTTTCATGATTTCTGAAGTATGTCACCTTAACATTGGGTCTCAAAAAGTTGAATTGTTGCATACGAGAAGATTCCACCAACAGATGAAAGCAATTGAGAATCAGTACCAAGGATTTTGGGACGAAGGAATGATGGGCGACTATTGTTGGTTTCTCATCAGAGAAACCGATCCCGAATTAAATAAACGACAAAACAAGAATTCTAATCATTTTGAATTTCTGAATGATAAATAAAAATTATTTACAATGTAAATAACAATATAAATGATTTAATGCAACAATAAAAATTATTGTTGAGTCGCAGAATTCTTGCAGCTCCAGATGCGTTACGGAAAAAATGAGTAGAGGAAGGAATTATTAGTTTTCTTATTTTCTTTATTTTAAGTTATTTGTTCTTACCTTGGTGGTCTTTCACAAAGTGAACGATTAAGTCTTTAACACTTGTGCAGGGACCTAACAAGAAATACATTTAAATTTAAGCTTAAAACTAAAAGAGCGGCAGATAAATAGTGGATCCTATTCTGTCAGCTGTTATGGTTGCCATCTCTGCCAGAATCGAGCTGATCTTATTTTGCCATAAACATCGCCGCCCGCCTTGCAGTATGGCTGCAAAAAAAGTCTTCAGAGGATCAACTTGAAATGAAACAAAATCTGATTAAAAACAGTTCATACGGATTATAATTAAAGATGAATAGAAGTTGTGAGTAAATATTCAACGAAAAAATAGTCTAAGGATAAGGGCATTTGCCTTTTAAATTCATTCATTTCAATTAGTGTTATAAAGATGCATATAAAAAATACGTAAGGATGTGGTTATATAAAACAGATGTGGTGCTTAAACAGCGCAGGATCCGGATAGGATCCATCCGAAAACATTATTTTGGGCAACTGGAACGCCGTTAGCGCTGGGCATCATTCCTGGAAGGATTATACGAGGATATAGATCAGCACCTACGATAAAGGACAAAGGTGCTGACTTGTAGAACTTCGGATCAGCAAGAATAAAGTTGTGGAACTTTTCTTTGATGGATTCTTTCATGGATTTAGTTGGCGTTCGCATAGTTATCCGGTTATCGACGCGTGCACTTGCTTCAATTTTCAAGTTGTCATCGTATGGAGATCGGATGGTGACACAACAAACCTTTTCTGTGCCGACCATGGTTGTCAATAGCTGCAATTTTTGGACTGTTGCAGTTGCGATGCGACTCATTGGGGTACAAGAATCCAGTAACGCACGGACATAATGGCATTTACCCTTGACTTCAAGCTGTATTACAGCTGATGGAAGCAAAGTTATTACATGCTGCGAAAGGATGGAAGCAACAGATGGTGGCGGCGGAGTTGTTTCAGGGGACACCTCCCGTCGAGGATTACGTAAACGTTCGTGCATATGGAGCAAGGTATGGTGTTTTCCTCGGCAGTAGTGACATCCTGATTGGCTGCGACAGGATCCACGGGAATGCTTGAGTGCCAAGCAGTTCGAGCAGTATCTGTGGAGAAGTACTTGGCGCATTCGCTTCTCGGTGTTCATGGCAAGAAACACTGTGCAAAACCGTAGCGCATGGTTCTCTTGACAAATGCGGTATGTGTACTGCTTTCTATTTGTATGACGAGTCAAGCTGTGGGTTTTATGACCTTTGGCATCTGTTTTCTTGGAGGCTCGTCTGTTGTTGCGCACATTATCGGTTCCGTTTGCCATATCGTCTAAATAAAAAAATGTAGTGTAAAACGAGGGTTTAAAAGAAATGATGAAAAAATATTTAGTTTGGAATAAATTGAAGTGAAGAAAGCAAGTCAGTTCACTGGAAGAATGACAAGCTTCACGATAGGTCGGGTTATGGTACCGCGTTCAGTTAAGACGTCAGCAACTCGGACTCGTTTGTCATTACCATAATAGACCTTGGTAACACGACCGAGTCGCCATTCGTTCGGAGGGAGGTGGTCATCTTTTATAACAACCATATCATTTTCTTGCAGATTTGGTTCAGGCTTTTTCCATTTATTTCTTTTTTGAAGCTCTTTGAGATATTCATGTTTCCAGCGAGAACATAAATTCTGATGAATAGCTTTAAGTCGTTGCCATCGATTAATGATGGATATGGGTTGTTCCTGAATATTGGGTTCTAGTGGTGCTAGAATTGGCGTACCGATAAGGAAATGACCTGGAGTCAATGAGGAAAGGTCAGTTGGATTTTCTGACATCGGTGATAGAGGTCGAGAGTTTAAACATGCCTCAATTTTGGAAAGAAGTGTGGAGAACTCCTCAAAAGTATATTTAAAGGAACCTGCGATTTTCCGGAAATGCGTTTCGAAACTTTTAACGCCGGCCTCCCACAAGCCACCCATGTGAGGACTTCCAGGAGGAATGAAATGCCAGGACAGGTTTTGACTACTATAAGTGGATACAAGCACTTCACGAGAAGCTCGGTTGAATTCTGTCGTTAATGCTTTTGAGGCGCCGACAAAATTTGTTCCATTGTCGGAATACACGTGGAGTGGACAGCCACGTCTGGATACAAATCTTTTAAAGGCAGCTAGGAATGCAGGAGTGGACAAACTTGATGTCGCCTCAAGATGTATTGCTTTGGTAGAAAAGCAAACGAAAACACACACGTACCCTTTTGTTATAAGACATGCCCTGCCGGTGTAATTTTTAATATCAAATGGACCAGCAAAATCCATTCCGGTATGGGCAAACGGACGTGAAAGTACTGTACGTTCTGGAGGCAAGGAGCTCATCAGCTGACCTTGGACCTTTTTCTTGTGGATCACGCATACTTTACATTTGTGGATTATTGTCTTTATAAGATTTTTAACCTTTGGAACCCAATATTGAAGTCGAATAAGACGGAGAACTAGTTGATTACCTCCGTGAAGTGAAATTTGGTGAGTAAATTGGACTATAAGACGTGACAAATTACAATCATATGGTAGTATAATTGGATGTCTTTCATCGTAAGAGAGTACTGGGGAGGAAACAAGTCTTCCACAAATTCTTAATAGACCCAAATCATCGACAAATGGGTTAAGATTTAAAATCTTGCTGGAAACTACGAGTGGCTCTTTTTTAGTAAGGCTTAAATACTCATCAGGGTACGCAACTTTCTGAGCAAGAATCATAAGTCGCGTTTTAACATGGTTTACTTCTCCAGAAGTAATAAGAACAGAATCTTCTTTGAAGTTAGAAGAATGCTTTGGATGCGTACGATAGAAAAATAGGAAAATATATGCAATAATTCTTATCGCTTTTGGAAATGAAGAAAAACGTTCGGTTATGTCTTCAAAGTTCAGAAAATAAGCAAAATTAGATTTGATGGGTTTCTTTTCAAGCTGAGTTTCAGAGGAATCCGTTTGGCTCGTGCTTGGCCAGTGAGAAGGGGCAAGTTGCAGCCAGCTAGGACCGTGCCACCACAGTCGTTACCAACAAGATCCTGTGGAAGTAGCCCGCGGCTAGCCAAATCGGCTGGGTTAGAAGCGGAATCAACGTGGAACCAATTGCTTGAACCAACGCCTTGGACAATTTTTGACACTCTATTGGCCACGAAAGTTACCCAATGACATGGAGGCTTTCGAAGCCAAGCTAGAACAATAGTGGAATCTGTCCAAAAGAACATATTCGAGTCTGGGCAATGAAATGGTTTTTACGGGCGCTACTTTGGTTTTTGCTGCTAGTAAATGAGTGGAAATTAATGAATTCTGAACTATGCAAACATAAATGGCTGCTGCGTAGGCCTTCTCAGATGCATCGCAAAATGAATGGAGTTGGATATCGCAGTCAGGAGTATAATCAATCCACCTTGGAATTTGGATATTATTTATGAATTTATAGTTAGCTATAAACGAGTGCCATTTCTTAAGGCAATTCTGAGATATAAACTCATCCCAATCAATTTTCTCCAGCCATACCTGCTGCATTAACATTTTAGCATAAACAATGCATGGAGCAAGCCAGCCAGCAGGATCAAATAACTTGGCAATTTCGGATAATACTTCACGTTTGGTGAAGTTATCATTGTAAGGAATGGGTTTAGTAATGAAATAAAAGGAATCTGAATGAGCATTCCAGCGTATTCCTAAAGTTTTGACGTGACTTGTGTCATCGAGTAGGAGAAAGTTTTCTTTGAGGAGGTCATCTCGAGGAAGACCTGTTAAAATATGTTTAGAATTTGATGTCCATTTTTTCAAAGAGAAACCAGCCGATTTCAACGACGCAATGAGCTCATCGCGAGCGTGAACTGCAGTTTTTATATCATGAGCTCCTGCGAGGGTGTCATCGACGTACATATTATGTCTTAGAATGTCACTTGCAAGTGGATATTGCTCTTTAACATCATCTGCCAACTGTAATAGGGTGCGAATAGCAAGGTAAGGAGCGCAATTAACTCCAAAAGTAACAGTTTGTAGCTCAAAATCTTGAATTTCGCTTTTCGGATTATCGCGAAATAAAATACGTTGAAATGACGTTTGACAGGGATCTATCAGGATTTGGCGATACATTTTTTCAATATCAGCATTGAACACAAACTGATAAAACCGCCATTTTAGTTTTAGAAGTGTAAGGTCCGTTTGGAGAGCTGGACCGGTGTGGAGGATGTCATTAAGACTATTACCATTTGATGATGGATTGGAAGCATTGAACACAACACGAACCTTGGTTGTTGTGCTATCTAGCTTTATTACAGCGTGGTGTGGAAGGTAAAAGTGCTTTGCAATGTATGAATTCTTTGGAGAAGCGACCATTTTCATATGGTCTTACTTTAAATATTCTTGGAGGACCTTATCGTATTCAGCTTTCAATTCTAAATTTTTGCAAAGTCGAGCTTCATTCCGAACAAACTGTGAGTTTGCGATGTGTCTGGAAAATCCTAGTTTTGGTAAATTCTTAAGTTCGTTTTTGAACGGTAAGGAAACTACATATCGACCATCCTCTCTTCTTTTCGTAGTTCGAATATAATTTTCTTCGCAAAAACGATCAGATTCGGTCATGTAGGGTTTTTGTGGAAGATCCTCCACCTCCCAAAAACGGGAAATTTGTTTGTCGAGTGCGACTTCGCTATAATACGAAACGACAGTGGATGGAGCTGCAGTCAATTTATCGAATATTGGACCTGACAAAATCCATCCAAAGATGGTTTCTTGCGCTTATAATGATCCCCAAATTCGATTCTTAACGCCGTCAAGAATTATAGATGGGAAGAGATCACAGCCTATTAAAATATCAACTTGAGAACTTTTGAAAAAGTTCACATCAGCTAAACGGATATTTGGAAGTTGTGCTAAAATTGATGAATCTACAGAGCATGTCGGCAGATTCCCTGTGAGCTGCGGAAGAACTAGAGCTGTTGCTTCTATTTTAATTTCAGGCTGAATAGGAGAGCTCAGAATGAAGAAGCATGATTTTTGGACTTTACTGGATATAACTTGGTTAAGGCCAGATACTTGAGCATTGACTGTGGAACATGGCAGTTTTAAAAGTTTGAATAAGCGCTCGGAAATGAATGTTCCTTCTGATCCAGAATCTAAGAGGGCCCTAGCAGTGTAAGTCGTACCTAGATGACAGATATTCACCATAGCGGTACCTAAGAGAATGCCCTTTGAATTGGATGCGAAACATGACTGAATATTGCTTATATGACCTGAATTGTCAGTGGAGTGAACTGTGTTAGATGTGAACGTTGAATTGTGCAATTTTTGCTTGAGCTTGGTTGCACGTATATGGAATGTGGAGTTAAATTGGATTGAATTGGAGTAAAAGATCTGGAAGTGGTGGAAGATACATCATTATGTAATAATGTATTGTGTCTTTTGTTGCAGGTATAACAATTATGAGTGCTCTTACAGTTTTTTATGGAATGAGCGCGAGCCAAACAATTAATGCAAAGTCCATGTTTCATGACAATTGCCATTCTTTCGGAAGGATTCATTTCAAGAAAGCGTGGACATTGGCGGATTGTATGATGCTCTTTTACACATATTTTGCACGTAGGAGTTGCTACATTTGTGTGGTATGTATTCACTTTTCTAGCTTCAGGAATAGATGGATTCGAAGCAAACTTTCCTGGAACTTGTGCCTTGAAACTCGTAGACGATCGGATGTCTGCTACTGTTTCAAGTGTCTGATAGCGATTTGTGAGGAACGAATCAAGATTTTTCCAAACAGGAATATCTGTTTTATTTTGGATTGATTGCTCCCACAGAGCCAGTGTGGCATCAGGAAGACGGGAAGAACACAGGAACACAAATATTGCATCCCAATTATCGATAGCAATATCGTATAGTTGAAGGGCAGAAATACAACTATTTATTTCCCTTTGCAGTCTTTTTATCGCAGTTCCAGACTCAGAAGATACCACGGGAAGATTAAACAGTATGCGTAATTGACTGTTAACCAGCATCCGCTTGTTTTCAAAGCGATCCTTTAGATTTTTCCAAGCTGTTAAAAAGCCGTCGTTTGTGAGTGGAGTCTTCTTTACGATGTCACGGGCTTCACCTCTAGTTTTCTGATAAAGGTGGAATAATTTTTCCACTGGACTTAATCGAGAATTATTGATGTAGATTGCCTGGAACATATCTCGGAATGAAGGCCAGGATAAGTAATCGCCGCTGAAAACTTCGGTGTCGCATGGAGGAAGGATAACGACCCTTCATCGTTTCAAGGTCCGGACTTTCATCATCGCTATGATCATCTACGACCTCCTTCATACACGCTTCATACGCCAATTTGACTTTGGTCCAAATGGCCTTCATTTCCTCCCGATGCACTTCCAGAGAATGTCGGGAGAAGGCTGCTACTGGAACAGAATTGAAATCGGCTTCAAATTCTACGAGCGCATCGGTTAAGCGAATAAAATATCCAAGAGATGCCATTGTAATAAAAAACTTGCAGTATAATAGTTCTGTTAATCAGCTCTCTTGATGTTTGGATGATGGAATTGTCTTTTTGATGGAATGGATGATGAAATGTTTCTTGGTTGGATCGTTGATGAAATGTTGCTTGGTTGGATCGTTGATGAAATGTTGCTTTTTTTTTCTATTCTGGAATCCGGCTTGATTGGACCAAATGTTGAATCGCAGAATTCTTGCAGCTCCAGATGCGTTACGGAAAAAATGAGTAGAGGAAGGAATTATTAGTTTTCTTATTTTCTTTATTTTAAGTTATTTGTTCTTACCTTGGTGGTCTTTCACAAAGTGAACGATTAAGTCTTTAACACTTGTGCAGGGACCTAACAAGAAATACATTTAAATTTAAGCTTAAAACTAAAAGAGCGGCAGATAAATAGTGGATCCTATTCTGTCAGCTGTTATGGTTGCCATCTCTGCCGGAATCGAGCTGATCTTATTTTGCCATAAACAATAATTAATAATAATTATATACAATTTAAATAATGTAAATTATTAAAAGAACAATAAAAATGAAGAATATATGATTTTATTACAACAACCTTAAGTTCTCATATTTTTTTTAGGGCAATAAACTAAGTCCAAATGCATAAATTGATAATCACACAATTTGGGTGATTTTGTTCCATTAATCACAACTTTTTCATTTCTCAATAAATTTTCTTCAAACAATAGCTTATTTTTTTTGGAAAACTAAAGGCTTTTAGTAAAAAATATCAAAAGTAATAAAATATTTTGATTTCTTAACGAAATTTGCAACCATTTTGTCTTTTTTTGGAAATTATTCTGAAAAATAAAAAAAATCCCCGAAATTTGAATTTATTCCGCCAAAACTAACAACTCGACCAAAAAATGGTGTTAGCATTGTTTGTAAGAAATTTTATTAGCTTTTATTTGATATATCATTTGTTTGAGTACTTTTGTTGGTTCTGGAGATATATGCAATTAAGTGGAACCAACTTTTTTCTTTTGGTTGAAAACCCTACAGTGGGCAATATCTCGAAAACGGAGTGACAGAAAAAAAAATAATTTTTTTTGGAATTAGCGACCGATTTTACATGAGAAAAGGATAGTGGCATTCAAAGTACAAACAACTTTTCGTTATTTGTAAACCAGTGTAATTGGTGCTCAAATAATTATATCTGGGGTTCAAGTTGAATTATGTGATTTGGTGTATTCAGAGACTTATGGTAGAATTTTTTAACAAATATTTTTAAGGGACATTTTAATCCTCTAAAGCCCTGTTTTATGGGCCTTTTCTGTCCCTTTGTTACAATGGGACAAAAAGGACCCATACACTGAAGAGTAAGAGGGTTAAAGTGTTATACATAAATGTTCCTCATAGTTTTTTTAAAATACATTTTTCAAATACATCCCATAGCTAAAGTGCAAGGGTCACATGGTTTCCTATAACGATTCACCATAAGAATTTGTGAAAAAAGAGGGAAAATTAAAACCCTCTAAAATAAAATCCTGACATAAACTTTTAAAATACGGATACATGTATATGTTTTTTTTTGTTTTTTTGTCCTCTCTAACAAAATTCGTTATCGGAACTTTGTAATTGTTTTTTGTGTTGGACAGTGTAATTTGAGCATTAAATGCGTGATGTTGTGTATAAAATTAAAGGGCATTAATTCTAAATATGATATTTTAATTATATCTTAATAACTTTTTTTTTTTTAAATAAACTTTAATTATTTAAATAAAAAAATATATAAAATAATATAAACCGTTATAATTCCAAAAGTAATTGGTTAACAGAAAAGTTTCTTGAACACAAAAAAAACCGTTATGAAATTAAATTTTAAATGATACCAACATTGATACAATATTTCCTAAACTGAAAGGACACTGCTTCCGGCTTCATCATTATTTTGAATCCTTTTAAGTGTCTGGCTAAAGGAACCCACCCTGCCAGGTGTCTGGCAGTTGGTTTTTGTGTTCGTAATGATGGCATCAATAACATATAAAAAATTCAGCTTTGATACTATGACGTAAGAAGGGCCCTTTCTTGGAACTTTTTAAGACTTAAAGCTTCTAAAGTTCCCTCGACCTTGGATTCATAATATCCAAACGTTGTTACCCACTGTTGTATGCAACCACACACAAAATCTTAGCTTTGATAAAATGACGTAAGTCTGGCGGTAGCTGACTCTTAGTCTATAATTGTTTAAACTAGTTTTGGCATTTTAAAAAACAACTGCAGCCTATATACTTTTAATATTAATAACATCAAGATTAAGCAAAAAAAATTGATCAATTTCCAATAACTTTTGTGAGCATTGAATAACGACAATGGGAGTCAAGAGGTGAAAGGACATTAAGTGAGCACAATATTATTGATCTATCGCTGGCACCAACTGAAAAAATAATTTTACCACTATTATATATAAAATTTGGTGTGGTAAAAAACTTTGTTAAATGTTTGGACACAAATGGATAGGTATTCAGTTTTCTGAAAACATTGTTTCCAAAACTTCAAACTTTACTTTTTGTTATGGTTTTTGTAACACAATAAATTAAAAAGTGTTTATTTTCTTGACAACAGGTGTTTTTGTTGGCCCTGATATAAGAAAAATTATGCTATACGCTCAATTTGACGAAATACCCTCACCAATTGAGCTTGCTGCATGGTAAAGCATTAAAGAAGTCAAACATTTTTTTTTAAATCGTTCTTCTTCTGTTCGAATAAAAGTCAACTCCATGCTAAGTGCGTTTGAAAAACTAGGTGTCAACAAAAGTGAATTTTATTAATGCACTTATGGATTACTTAGAGTGTCAGTTTGCAACATAATCCGATAAGCATGGTGAACGATTTCATCGAACATGTGCACTAGAGTGGGTCGGCCTCCATACAAAAAAAAAAAGTTTGAAAAAACCACCCCCTATTTCAAAGTTGACCTCGAGAGGATTCTGAAAACAAAAAAATTGTTTTTTTGGACCACCGGAAAAACAGCCAAAATGGTATTTTTTGCATAACTTAGGCATTACATGTCAGATCTTAATAAATTATATGTCGTTGAAAAGGGCTTAACGAGCACTATGATGTCTTTCAGAACATTTTGACTTTTGAGGTCATATTCAACTAGTAAGCCTCATTAGCCCGATTTACCCCCTTTAATTTCTTTTTTTTTCTCATAAGATTAAACTCCTTCAAATTTCTTTAATTTGTGTAAAAAACTTAAATTAAATGAATATAAATTAATTAAAATGTGTCAAAAAACTTATTTTTTAAGTTTAAAAGCAAAGAAGTTATAATAGTTCAAATATTTAATATAATCCCTTATTTAATAAACAATTAACTTTTATTTCATTCAACGAACAATTATATATATTAAACAAAATTGTAAAAGAAACGTCACAATATGTTCAAGTTTCCCAAAATTGAATATGACCTCAAAAGTCAAAATGTTCTAAAAAGACAATGTAGTGCTTTTTTGTTTTCGGAATCCTCTCGAGGACAACTTTAAAATAGGGGGTGGTTTTTCAAACTTTTTTTTTCGACCCACTCTAATGTGCACCTATTGAAGAACGCTATAAAGGTAAAATTATTCATTCTCTTTTAGCTGAAATATGCTGGACATCGTTTAATAACGATATAGAATTGTCCAGAGCTAAAAACAATATGATAAATAATTCTTATTCTATTAAACGAGCAATATTTGTATATATATTTGCAATTGCGTTCTCGAAAACGGCACTAACGATTTCGATGAAATTTACAATATAGATGAAGAGGAGGCTGAAAAATCGATCCAGCTAGGTCTCATCTATGGGAAAAGCTGTTTTCCGAGTTTTCACGCATTTAATATATAAGTTAATTTTTCTGCCGAATATGTTATGTTAAGTTTGCTTATGTTGTTATAGCGGTGATAGCTCAGAGAATAGAGCTTCTGTCCAATAATATCAAGGTTGTGAGTTCGAATCCCGCCGTGCCCAATAATTTTTTTGTTTTTATTTTTTAAGCTTCACCTAACAGTGATTTGGTGAATTTGTTATATTTATACCCCCACGCGTACTGCGTAAGGGGTATATTAATTTTGTCACGACGTGTGTAACACCCAAAAGGAGGGTTGGTAGGTACGGAAAAGTATATATATTCTTGCTCAGCATCACCACCTGAGTTGATTAAGCCATGTCCGTCTGTCTGTCCGTCTATCGACACGATTACAGCCGTAATTTTGAAGCTATCGTAATGAAATTCGATATTTAAGCTTTTTTTAAAAAAACTAAGGTCAAGTTCGAGAATGGGCTGAATCGGATGAAAACCACGCCTACCTCCCATACAACCCCAAAATTGAAAACTCTACCAAGAAGCTAATATTAAAGCTACAATACTGAAAGTTGGTATATGTGTATTCTATGTCAAAACTGAGAAGTCTTAGAAAAATGGGCGTCATCCACTCACTAACACGCCCACCTCTCATACAACCCCAAAATTTAAAAATCTATAAAGAGGCTAATATTAAAGTTACAAAACTGAAACTCGGTATTTGTGTATTTAATGTCAAAACTGAGGTGTGTTTGACATCCATCACCCATTAACACGCCCACCTCCCATACAACCCCAAAATTGAAAACTCTACAAAGAAGCTAATATTAAAGCTACAATACTGAAATTTGGTATATGTGTATTCTATGTCAAAACTGAGAAGTCTTAGAAAGATGGGCGTCATCCACTCACTAACACGCCCACCTCCCATACAACCCCAAAATTGAAAAATCTATAAAGAGGCTAATATTAAAGTTACAAAACTGAAACTCGGTATTTATGTATTTAATGTCGAAACTGAGGTATGTTAGAAAAATGGGCGTCATACACAATCTAACACGCCCACCTCCCATACAACCCCAAAATTTAAAACTTTATAAAAAGGCTTATATTTAAGCTGCAGGAAAACAATTTGATATGTATGTATTTTAGACACATAAAAATAATAAAATCTCTCAGAATCTCATACAAAAAGCTCTCCAAATTAAGAATCGGACGTGTGGGTATTTTAACTTCGGCCAAGTCGAAGATATACCTTACTAGTTTTCATTTATTTTTTTTTTATAGAAACGTTTTTAATAGTTTTGATGTACCAATTTTTGATATAAAAAGAAATCTTACAAATAGAGTAATTTACATCAAATCTTAAACAAATTTTAAAAAGGAAAATATTTTTGTAAGAGTTTCCTATGCAAGAGTTTCCTACGTTTTGAAAAAATAAATCTAATTTGCTCACATCTCAAAAAGTGCACTTTTTTGTAATTTTAAGAAACAAATTAAGTTTCCACCAAAATAAAATATAATGGCCAAATGTTATGCTTTTCGTAATTTCAATTTTTTCTGATATACATTTCACTTAATCGTTCATAACTTCTATACCGTTTGAGATATTGTTATAAAATCTGGAACAAAAATATTTTTCTTATTAGGTCAAATAATTATTTTGTATATAATAAAGGAATCTTGGACCATAAAACTGTAAAAAGCTTGAACAAAATTTTTAGTTCCTTCTTTTTTATTTGCAGTAAGTTTACAAAATTTTAAATGCCTTATAAAAATTCGAAATAAATTAAGATCAAATTTACTCAAAGAATTTTTTAATCGTTCTTAAAACAAAACAAAAAGATTTAACATTTTTCAATCGGCCGTCTGGGGAGGATGAAGTGACAAACTCACATTTTGTAAATATCTTATGGTGTGAACAGACCACATAGTACAACAACTTTACGGTTAAAAATCTTATACTATGTTCACACTGAGATGAAATTAGCTAATTTCGAGTTTTGTGTAATTTCGACTGAAATGATCTAAGAACTATGGTAATTTCCCATACAATTTGTTGATTTGGAAATTACCTCAAACAAGGTAATTTCGTTTAAATTACTCACGAAATTGCAACCCTGAAATCTAAATATAGTGTGAATTAAACACACCCTTTTTTTGGCATATTAACAATCTTGCTATCCATTCCAGCTGAGCCGTCAAAATTATACATGACACATAATAATGGCCATTCAGATACTTTACTTTTTTGACCCTTCGGGTAGCAACCCATTCAGTGAAACTTGGGTGAGCAATGTTTTCAATGAATTAAAGTTGTACAATTGATAAGATGTACGATTATGTGCGAAATAGTTTTGCAAACTTACTTTGAGTAAAAATTTTCTATTTTTAATTGAACGTTTAAGATAGCAACTGTTGCGTATCCTGAATGTGGCCAATAA
The DNA here is from genome assembly GCA_958299015.1 of Tetanocera ferruginea. Classification (NCBI taxonomy): domain Eukaryota; kingdom Metazoa; phylum Arthropoda; class Insecta; order Diptera; family Sciomyzidae; genus Tetanocera; species Tetanocera ferruginea. Next base: position 55,981,043 of record OY282644.1, on the reverse strand, counting down.
TGAATTGACAAAAAAATAAATCAAACGTCAAACGAAATTATCTAAGCCCAGTGTGAACACTTTTGTACAATTTCGAAATTATCTCACGAAATTACCTAATTTGATCTCAGTGTGAACATAGTATTAGAGTAATTTATAAACAATACATTGAACTAATACATATGTTAATCCTTTTTTTTAGAATTGATACGATTAAAAATACTAGACATATTTTTAGTCAAAGCTGTACGTAAATTTAATTAATTGGGAATACAATTTGAATTATGGTAACTTAGGTTAAAAATTGAATACAAAATAACTAAAAGACTAATAGAAGCTGTATTTTGCTTACATTTTGTTCATGCTATCGCAAGCAACAGGATGTGACAAAAAATAAAAATATTGCACTATGCAATTGTTACATTAAATAATTAATAAAATAAGATTATAATAATAAAAAATTAAAAAAAAATATACTTATCAACCAGGCTGAGAATCGAACCAGGCTTCTTTGATTCTTAACGTTATCACCACAACAGCTTATCCGACTGAGCCACGACTCTGCTGATTTCTGCTTAACCCAATAACAAACGGTTGCTGTTTTAGATGCAAAGATCATATTAAGTGAAGAGAAAACGACATCTATTGGGTAGTAGCATACAACGAAAAATAATGCCAATAGTTTTTTTCATAAGTGTTAAATCTAATCGGAACAACCTCTTAACTTAGAACACCCTCTTAACGTGGAGCAGAGCACCAATGCTGCGAATCAGTTCGTTCAAAACAAAACTAACACAAGCAAAAACAAAGAAAGCAGCAGACACAACCCAATCAACCATTTAGAAATAGTGCTTGGATTAAGCTTACATGCAATACAAAAAGCAAGCCTTATCCAAGCACCCTTGAAAAACACTTGCCCAGGTAATAATTTTCCAAGTTGCTTTGTATAACTATTGCGTCAAACACAAAAAGCAAGTGATGTACAATAATACTTGGAAAGGCTTGCATTAAGTAAGTGTTTTGCAATCATACTTAGATAACGCTGACAACGGTTATAGTTTTACAACTGTTCAAAGTTGTGATGCTCTCATATATACATACATAAATGTATTTTATTTTCATTTTGTTCGCTCAGCAGCCATAAGGCTAACGGCAAGCTGTTAGAGTGTCCGACTCATGTGCGGTGGTTCGCGCGTTCGATCCCTGGGGTAGCAAACACAAAAATTTTTTAAGGCATGCAATTTTTCATATAAACATATACTTCAATTTTAACAAACAAAAATAAAAAATAAAAATGTTCCGGTTGGGAATTGAACCTTGGATGTCCAAATCAAAACAAATCAGTGGCTTACCAACTGAGCCACGGAATAAAAATTTTTCGCGAGTGCTAATTGATTTGTTGAATGTAGCACACTTGGAAAACGCTTATTAAAACACTTATATCCAATTGTAAAAACAACACTTGGATTAAGCTTGAAGTAAGGAATATTATTCCAAGGGTTCACTTTCGTTTATCCTACAATTGCATGTAAGCGTTCTACAATAGTAAATGAAAGCGTTATCCAAGCTTGAGGCTTATGCTTGTAAGCTTGTTTAAAGCTTATTCCAAGCTTGTTTGGCCGATTGGGAACATGCAAGCAGCTAATGATTGATTTTCTTATATAAAAATCTAGATTATTCTTCTAAGCTTTTGCTATTTTGTGACTTTAATATAAAAGTAACAAAATCCAAAATTAGATATTCGTTTAGCGCAGGATATATCTGATACTTCAGTATAAATATTATGTTTGAACGATGAATATTATAGGCTGTAGGTATGACCTTAAAAAAATTTGTTAAAACGACTGCATACAAACCGCGCTGTAAGACGTAATTCTACGTAAAAAAAAAACGAAAATGCATTTTTTGAGATATGAAGTTTACTTTTTTTTTTGAAAAAGTAGTCAACTCTACCAAAAAAATTCCAAAAGTATTTTATTTTTTATTAATAATCGCTTTTCAATAATTTTCTAACGATACTTCATTTACAAAAATAGGGGTAACAAATGACAGAGGTATGATTTATTGAAAATGACTCCATTTTCAAGATTTTTACTTTGATCAAAAATTGCTATCTCCATAACTTTAGAAAAAATTGCGACATAAAAAAATAACTTCTATTCTTGTAAGTGGAAAAGGAGCATGAGGTTAATTTTGGGAAAAAAAAATTTACTTAGGCTTGGAATGGCCGGCATACGTTCAGCATAAGTAAATTATCAAAATAATTAAACCAAATATAAAACCAAAACAAATTTCGTTTAGTTGAAAAACGAAGTTATCATAAAATAAAAATGCATTTAAAGTTAATTGAAAAATTTGATCTTATATGTTGTTTCTAAGATAAAGTTGGCATTTCCGATACATTAAAAACCGTAAAACATTTGAATATACGGCAGGAATCTGAGCGGAGCTCGGTCGCCCAGGTACTGGTTACTTAATTACTCAAATTTGTAGTCATCTCTTTATTAATAGTGATGATAGTGAAATTTTACGCAAAATATTTTTTCATACAAACTTGTCCTCTCAAACCCTTGAACAGATGGTAAGGTTTTACTTATTTCTGGCGTTCAAGTTAAATATCGAGCTTTGATGTATTGAAAGACTTTTAGCAAAATTGTATGGGAAATATTTTTGTGGAACATTTTAACTCTTTACAGCCTCAATGTACACTCAAGAGCTAGAACAGGAGTGCCCAAAAGTTTCTTATGGAAGTGCAAACACCACTACATATAAACTTTAAAATCGTAAACACAAAAAAAAGATTCAATATGTACACTGAAAAAAATTGCTCTTACATATGCAGTGTTATATGTAATGAAAAACCAGCAGATATTATTATTGGCTTGTAAATATTGTTTTCGTATAAATAACACTGCGTGACACGATTTCGGTACCTGAAAAACTGAAAGTTTTATATTAGTTACAGTATGTAGGCAGTGGATGTATTTTGTTTCCATCACGTCTTGGTTTTGAGGTACACACCGATAATCTTTGTTAACCCTTTCGGAGAAAAATCTTCCTTATGCAAAGTAAAATGTAGCTCTACATATAAAATCCGGTTTAATGAAGAATTTTGTAAAAGCAATGGTTAAAGGCGGCGAAGTATTTTAATATTTAAAGTCTATTTTTTTCAAAATTAAGTGACGCAAAATTAAAAGAAGGAATTTGTATTGGTCCAGAAATACGCCTTCTAATGAAAAACCGAAACTTCGGTCAAAAACTCAATGACAAAGAATTATGCGCATGGACAGCGTTAAAATCTGTGATTGAAGATTTTTTAAGGTAATCACAGAGCCGAAAACGCGATGAACAATTTGTTAATTGCATATAAAAATATGGGTTGCAGGATGTTTTTAAAAATTAATTTTCTCAATTCACATTTTTCTTCTTTCACTTCAAATCTTGGAGCAGTGTGATGAACAGGGGGAACGGTTTCACCAGGATATAAAAAGGCTTGAAGAACGGTTTCAAGGTCGTTGTGATGCCGCTATGTTAGAACATTACTGCTGGCGATTAAAGCGGGAATATACTTCCCATCATAAAACAAAAAGTTAAAAATTGTTTGTGTGTAATATATACTTTTTACCATTTAGATGTGTGCATATATATTTATAATAACTTTTGTTGTCAGCATTGCTTGAATTATGTATAATTAAGTAAACCAACGCGTAAGCCAGACACTTACATTTTAATTCTTTAACTAATAATTGTTAGTTACTATACTTATAAAACAGTACGTGATAAAAAAAAGTAAGTATGAGTTCTTTTTAAGTAATGTGTATGAATAAGTATACAGACAAAATTTAAGCTGGTACTTAATTTTTTTTTAATTCGTAACGCAGTGTAGTAATTCTTATTTTAAGGTCTTATTTTCTTCATTGCTAAATATTTATTGTAAGATTCATAGGGTCACATACCCAAATTTGTAACACTTTTATGTTATCAATGAATTCAGGAAAGAAATAACCAACAAAGCCATTCTGTTAAATAAATGCTTCCAAATGATTTGGCATTAATTTTACCAGTTTTCGGCAGTAGGACGGCTCTTTATTCTCCCACTCTTCAATAATGGCTGATTCAGCAGATTAAGAGTAGAAATTGTTGAAGCTTTCCAGGACCTGACAAGGCACCCAATAGCACAACTAACATGCAATAACAATAGAGTTTAGCTACTACAGCTTTTTCGCACTTTCTCAGCATTAATCTATTTGAAGCCACAATCCAGATATCATTGAAATGTTCCAATGCAATGAATTCAAGTGGCTCAAAACAGGTAAATGTGGGAAAAATTTACCCACCACAGAATGGATTGGGCTCAGGGACAAGACAGGACATAACAACTAACCATGCATACATAAATACAAACCTGATTACACAATAGTTTTCAATCTACTTTTGTGTTGACCTTTCGACAGACTAACATCAAAAAATGTTGTTAACAGAGGCACTCATGCGGTTTAGAGGAGCAGTAGCCATGTTATTTGTTCTACTAAATGGTAGATAAATTATGTTGTTAGTATTTCTACTGCTTCTACGGTTAGAGTTAAAGTTAATAAGAGAAAGAAATTACGGACAATCAAATACACCGGTTAAACCATTACGCTTAAGTATAAAGTATGGACCATTACGTCTAGAAACAAACTTGGAGGAGACTTCTTTTGATGCATTGCTCAAAATATGGGTTGTTACCGAAACTGGATCATTAATTTGAAATTCTCTAGCAGAACGTCGATTTTTATTGGCATGATTATTGCTTCTTTCTCTTTCACGAATGTTTCGATTTTCTGATTCTTTCAGTACTTCCGAAAATATTTTTAATTGTGGTGCTATTTCTTCAATATAGTTTCCGTTGTATATAATATTTGACAAATCGTGGGCTATTTCGATCGGAGTTCTCAATTCTCTTCCAAAATTAAGAAAGGCTGCCGTGTGTCCAGTGTAATGGCATACCACAGTATTCATAGCAAAACGAACCGCTGGCAAATACTTGCTCCAAGTGTTATGTTTGTCTTCGACTAACATCGATAAACGTATCTTTAAGTCCAAGTTCTTGCGTTCCACCATATTTGCTTGGGGATGATATAAAGGAATCAATTGTTGGTGAATACCAAGGGAATTCATTAAGTATAGCATGACAGCTGATATAAATTGTGGGCCGTTATCACTTATCTACAAGGCAAGCCGTAGCGAAGAAACACTTCATTTAATAAAAGCATTGCACAATTTGCTGCTGTTGCTTCCATCAATGCGAAAATTTCGACCCATCGCGTTGTTGAGTCTTCAACAATAAAAATAAACTTAAATCCATCACTTGGTGGTAGAGGACCGAAGAGATCCAGGGCTAATACTTCAAAACATTGATTGTTTGGACTCGATTGAAAAAGACCTGCTGGCTTTAAATTTGTATGTTTATACCGTTGGCATTAATCGCAATTTTTAACAAATTGTTGAATGTCCTTTGACATCTTTGGCCAGTAAAAATGCTCCATAATTTTGATTTTAGTCTTTTCTATTCCAAAATGACCAGCAATATCAGCACTATGAAATTCTTTTATTATTTCTGTACGCTCTTTATTTGTGACTTCTATTTGGGCTGAGTCTTTTTCTGAGTTAGCGTAACGATACAAAACACCATTATTTATTAAATACTCCGCTAGTGAATACTTCGTAGCCATTTCTGCATCAGTGCTTTCAATGGATTCAAGAGTAATTATAATCCGTGCAAGGTCTTCATCGCTCATTTGTGCAGTTCGGATATCTCTGGTAGATTTGGTTGGTATATCAATTTCAAACATATATGACTCGAAAGATATTGGAATTCTGGACAAAGTATCGGCTACATTATTTAATTTTCCTTTTATATATTTGATTTCGATATCAAATGGTTGTAGTTGTAAGGCCCATCTGGCTAGCCTGCCTGTAGGTGATTTCAAATTCATAAGCCATTTGAGGGGTTGATGATCCGTGAGTAAAACCAGTTTTGAGCATTCAAAGTAGCCTCGGAATTTGTTTATCGCCCACACAATTGCAAGAGCTTCTCGCTCAAATGCAGTGTTGCCAGAAAGTTTTGAGAAAAGAAGCTAGATGGTCTTAAAAAAATGGCTAGAAAAGGCTAGATGGCTTTAAAAAAAAAGCTAAAAAAAGGCTAGATTTGTTAACGTTATTATACACTAAACCTGTAAGGTCAGGGTATATTGACTTTGTGCAAACGTTTTTTACGCATAAAAATAAGCGAGTCCGGTATAGAAAAGTCCGTTCGTCTGTCTATGCGTTGTCTGTAAATATAAGTTAAGAAGGAGTTGAGATTGGTACACATGTTCACGTGAACCCAAGCATCTGCAATATTGAATATTTTTGGAATCCGCCTACGAACACGCTTACTCGCATACAACTAAAAAATAAAAATCGCTGTATAGACGGTTGTATTTAAGCTACCGAAATAAAATTTAAATGTATTTATTTTATATCAAAACACAGACGTACACAAAAAATGGGCCTGATATACCAAATTGAAAACACTATTATAAAGACGCTTTTATTTGAACTACAGGGATAAAACTTATGAGATATGTATTTTATATTAAAACTTAGATGTGTACTAAGATGTAAAATGGTCGTCATTCGCCTTTAAACACGCCCACCTCCCATACAACCCACTATAGTAAAAACGCTATAAAGAGGTCTATATGAGCCAAAAATATAAAACTTGGTATTGAGATTGTTGTATCAAAATTAAAAAAAAAGGCGTCATCCACCTACGAACGCACCTTCCTCCCATACAACCTTTATAATATAGGTAAAACCTATATAGTTCTTTAAAGAAAACATGAATTTTGAACAAAAATAGGAAGTTACTTCTATTTGTTTAAGTTTTTTAATATATAATTTATTTCAATATTATAAGAGGTTTAGGGTATTTCATAGTCGGCTAGACTTTCTTTACTCGTTTCCTTTTAAGAACATTTCTTATCGTTAGAAAAAAATTAAGCATGCCAGTTTTAAAAATTTCGTTGTACTAAGAATTCTTTCTATGCAGCGTTGTTTTATGCCAAAATAATAAAACTGAAAACCAATAGCTTTAGGAACGGATCTTCATTCAAAGAATCTCTAGCATCTTCCCAGAATTCAGTTATGGAACTTAAGTTATTCTTGTGATTTACAATTTTACTAAAAAAAAAAAATTTACTAAAACCCATTTGAAACCACGACCCATAGCATAACAAAAAATTGTTTATTAAGGATTCCAGTGGCTAAAAACAAGTTAATGAGGAAAAAATTTACCATCTAAAGTTTAGATTGGGCTCAGGGACAACACAGGACATAACTCCTAACCATGCATACATAGATCTCTAATTACATTATATCGTTTAGTCTACTTTTGAGTTGACCTTTTGTCTAGTTAACATCAAAAACGTTACAGTTGTTAACAAAGGTACTCATGTGGTTTAAAGGAGCAGTTAACATTTAATTCGTTCTACTATATGGAAAATAAATTAAGTTGTTAGCGTTTCTACTGCTTCTACGGTTAGAGTTAAAACTAATAAGAGAAAGGAGTTCTGGAGAATAAAATACACCGGTTATAAATTGGTGTAAATAGGCGATATCAGCAGATTTCCTTCTATCACTTAACGACTGCATTTTCAACAGTTTCAAACGATCTTCATAAGGTGGAAGGTTTAAAATGTCAGTTTCACTTAAGCCACCTAGAGCAAGCTGAACAAAACGTTTTTGGATTCTTTTAATACGATCAACATGCACATTGTAGCTTGGTGACCAAACTTGACTTGCGTACTCAAAGTGAGGGCGCACTATTGCATAATACAACGTGGTGGTTGTAATCATGCTGTTGAATTTTTTGGCCCAGCGTTTATAAAGCCAAGCATTGAAGACGCTTTTTTACAAATATTATCAATATGAATATTGAACGATAACTTAGAATCCATGCATATACCAAGGTCTTTAACAACATGTACACGACTTAAAGCAGTATCTTTTATATTGTAATCAAATATTAATTCGTTTCTTTTTCACGAAAAGGTCATAGTTTGGCATTTATCTGGATTAAGAAACATATTATTTTTAGAACACCGAACTTCAAAGGATTTCAGATCAGAGCATTTATTGTTCTGTATATTTTCATGTCATCTGCATTTGAACCATCATGAATGTTTAATAATGTGGGTAACATCATTAATTGCTAAAATAAACAGAAGTGGACCTAGGTGACTACCTTGAGGAACACCTGATTCCGCAACAAATGCAGACGATAAAACCCCTCGAAATCTTATTTGATAAGATCATTCTGTCAAATACGATTGAATCCATCCAACAAAATACTGAGGAAATCCCATTGATTTAAGTTTAAATAGAATCAAATTGTGGGGTAATTTATCAAATGCTTTACTGAAGTCAGTATAAATGCAGTCGACATGGTTACCTCATTTAATGTTTTTTAGGCAAAAAGATGTAAAATCGAGAAGATAAGACACGGTAGATCTACCATTAACAAACCATGCTGATGAGTTGTTATGACTTCTACGCAGTGAATTTCAACCCGATCATACACGATACGCTCAAAAAGTTTTAGAATCGATGAAAGCTTAGCAATGGGCCTGTAGTTAATAGCATCACTCCTACATCCCTTTTTATAAATTGGACTTATGTACGAATTTTCCAAAAAATTGGAAAATAAATTTCGTTAATTGATTTATTGAAAAGCAAAGAAAGTGGTTGACACAAAATGGAACCGCTTTGAATTAACACTGCGGCAGGAATTCCATCGAGTCCAGCATTATGCCGAGTTTCCATGCTATCTTCTACGATCTTCCACAATCACATTTTTTGTAAGAAAGAATGAGCATGCGAACCCTATCTTGTGGGATTGGCTAATGTTTGTGCGAATCAGGCATACATTTTCTATTTTTATAGCATGTGATATCCTCTGTGATTTCATGAGATACTAGAAGATAGAAAAAGTTCAAAATTTTGAACTTTTCGAATTTATTTTTTTTTTGGATTCGCCAAGGGAGTGTGGAATTTCATGGATACGTATAGCCCGTACTATACGCATACACGAGTCACATTCTAAAATCTGTCCGGATCAACCGGAACAGACAGAATGCACCTACGTAGATCCCAAAGCCACGGTCTACACGCCGAAAATTGGCCCGTTGGTTGTAGCTCAAGAAATAGTGGTGATGTTAACGACTATTAACAGCAAATCATTTACTACGACGACAAGTTTGAGATAACTATTTTTATAATTAAAACTATGTAACCAAACAACAATAAAATAAATGAACATTGAAATTAACTCATAAAGGCACTCATAGTTTTAGTTTTCCAGTAAGTTTGGTTCAATGAGGGATCAATTCCTCAAGACTTTTTTTTAAGAAAAACCGAAAAAATTACATGTTTTTAAAATTTATTAATTCTAAATATTGCACACCACATATTTACAATTACTAACACCATTATTACAGCAATATTATTGCAATACTTTAGCATATTTATTAATTCAAATATGTTGCACACACTAACATAATTTAGCAACACTTATTCATAATGCAAACTGCATTTTTATTTAAATATTTTAACACTACCAACATATTTAGGAGCTAAATCATGCTCAATTTCTTGAGTATTCCAATCTCCTGTCAACAGCTGCATTTCGCTACTAGCAATGAGTTGCATTTTGGTACCATTTCTAGCAGTGGCAAACTCCACACAAGATCATGTTCTAGCACTCGTCATCGCCGCCAGCTCTTTAGTCTAAACTTGGTTGGAGAGGCGGTAGCAGTCAGTTGATATCGATTGACATTTTGCTAACATTATAACTTTTCTTCATCAGAAATTTAATGCGATCTTGAGGGAAAATGTATCTGTAGAGCGATATTTACTTTGCCTGAAACAGGAGACATTTAAACTTTTAAACAAATTAATATAAGATTAAACCAAATTTCTTTAAATTTCTTGTAGAGACTTCGCAAATATCGCCCGAAAAATCCAATATTTAGCAGTAAGCTCAGCAGTTTAATAATTTAAAAAAAAAATTTCCAAAATTTTGAATATAAATAAAATTTTTATTTTTTTTACAAATATGACAAATGTCAAATTTTTATAGCAAAAATTATATGTATCCATCTCGCTCATTATAGCAAGTGTTTTGTGATATGGGATAAGATAAGATACTGGAAGATCACATGGAAACGCGGCATTAAAGTCCTTAACGACCGATCCAATGTACTTTAAAATATCCTCAGAAGTAAAGGATATAGGTTTCAATGAAACTTTGGGTCCAGAATTCAAATATTCAAAATAATCTTCATCAGGATTAAAAGAACCAGAACAAAATGATTCTTTGAAAAGATTGACGAACAAGCCACAAATAATAACGAGATCGTCACTAAATCCATCAATGATTTTGAATGAAGAGGGAAATCCATCAGATTTCTTCTTTGTGTTTATGAATCCCCAAAATTTCTTTGAATCAGACAATATCCTCAGCTTAATATTAACTAAATGTTCATTATATAATGCAGCTGAGATATTTTCAAATTCGAGAAAAAACGTTTGTAAGTTTCTAGGCTATTTGCAGACATATTTCTTCCAAGCCCTATTCCTGTTATTGCGAAGAGTTTTCAAATCCTTTGTATACCAGGGATACGCAGAATTTTTCGCAATCTTGAGGCTGTATGGTACGGATTGAGAAAACATAGCAAAGAGCTCCATAAAAAAAAATTAATGTAATTATCAAGATTATTTCCATTTATGAAATCTAAAATAACGTTAATCTTGCTATGAAGTAAATGATTCAACTTCAAAAAGTCAGCTTTTTTAAAGTTGAATTAATAAACTTTATCTATTGAGCTCGAAATTACTATATATTCTCTGTCAGATTTGTACCAGATGCAACTGTACCTCTAACTACTGTTGATGGATGGTATTCATCAACAGTAGTTAGAGCATGGTAGGCCCTCTTAACAATGACATTGTTACTGTCTGTAGTTAAGACCAGGTCAAGAAGTCGATTAAGACTATTGTTAATACAAGTCACTTGTTGTAAGTCAGAACATATATTATCAGCAAATATATCGACCCCTTTGCGCGAAATTATCGTATGTGCCATTTTTTCCGAAATTGACTTTTTGATACAAATTTGTTCTACACCCTATAACGCATCACCCTGTAAAATATCGTAGCTGAAATATAGGTTCAACCTTTAGGTTCTCCAAAAATTAAGTGTATATTTTATCGTATATTTATTAGTATCGTATATTTTACATAAATATTATATTCATAGTAGTTTTTGTTATATTTACATTTTTTTTTTTTTATTTAAATGTAGAATAGGAAGCGGATTGCTCGCTTTATGTAGCCTATTCATACCATTCCTCTATGCGTTTTACCGTTACTTAAAGTAAAGCATTACTAAGGATTAAGAGAAATATTTCGCATGCTTTCTTTTTGGGTTCATGAACATAAATGAGACTAGCAGTTTTTGTGAAGCATTCAATTTCAAAGCTTCCGAAACTGTAAATAATTAATTTAAATTATTATGTTTTATTATTACTATTACTTAAATAAAGAAATTATGCTTGTACGGTGATGTTTCAATGCGTAACGTTTAATTAATTGCGAGTTTTTTTTTCAGGTTTCTCAAGTCTCGCTGGTGCCCTACAGCAGCAGTAGCAGCGATGATTGCTCATATGCAGGTATGGGCACCACTACACTGAAAGCTTTGTATATGTGACATTGTATTGGTTTGTTTACGTTTGCATTTGTTGGTTTTATGCTCTTTTGCTCGCTTATCAATTTTGTGTATGTACACATCGTTCGCTTTTTTTGCACTTTCATTTTGCACTTGCCCATACTTGCTCATATGAAAATGAAAACGAATTGAGAAACTGTCATGATTCTTTCACTTCACCATTAATTTTAAAAATTAAAAATTCCATTTTTGGTTTTGAATATTTTTCCATCAACAATTTATTTTATCAAAGTTTTTTGCGTAATAAAGAAATTTCTTATAGTTTGTTTTGAAAAATTATACAAAATTAGAAAAAAACTAGTAAGGTATATCTTCGACTTGGCCGAAGTTAAAATACCCCCACGTCCGTTTCTTAAATTGGAGAGCTTTTTGTATGAGATTCTGAGAGATTTTATTATTTTTATGTGTCTAAAATACATACATATCAAATTGTTTTCCTGCAGCTTAAATATAAGCCTTTTTATAAAGTTTTAAATTTTGGGGTTGTATGGGAGGTGGGCGTGTTAGATTGTGTATGACGCCCATTTTTCTAACATACCTCAGTTTCGACATTAAATACACAAATACCGAGTTTCAGTTTTGTAACTTTAATATTAGCCTCTTTATAGATTTTTCAATTTTGGGGTTGTATGGGAGGTGGGCGTGTTAGTGAGTGGATGACGCCCATCTTTCTAAGACTTCTCAGTTTTGACATAGAATACACATATACCAAATTTCAGTATTGTAGCTTTAATATTAGCTTCTTTGTAGAGTTTTCAATTTTGGGGTTGTATGGGAGGTGGGCGTGTTAATGGGTGAATGACGCCCATTTTTAAAACACACCTCAGTTTTGACATTAAATACACAAATACCGAGTTTCAGTTTTGTAACTTTAATATTAGCCTCTTTATAGATTTTTCAATTTTGGGGTTGTATGGGAGGTGGGCGTGTTAGTGAGTGGATGACGCCCATTTTTCTAAGACTTCTCAGTTTTGACATAGAATACACATATACCAAATTTCAGTATTGTAGCTTTAATATTAGCTTCTTTGTAGAGTTTTCAATTTTGGGGTTGTATGGGAGGTAGGCGTGGTTTTCATCCGATTCAGCCCATTCTCGAACTTGACCTTAGTTTTTTTAAAAAAAGCTTAAATATCGAATTTCATTACGATAGCTTCAAAATTACGGCTGTAATCGTGTCGATAGACGGACAGACAGACGGACATGGCTTAATCAACTCTGGTGTTGATGCTGAGCAAGAATATATATACTTTTCCGTACCTACCACCCCTCCTTTTGGGTGTTACACACGTCGTGACAAAATTAATATACCCCTTACGCAGTACGCGTGGGGGTATAACGAGAATGGAAAAGATTGAAACAAAATTGAACTGACAATCAATACGAATTTCAAACAAAAAAGAAATTAATTAAATCCTTTGTAAAATGACCGAGTTATTCAATTTCAAAGCCAGCACTTTCATTTTTAATTAATTATTTTTTCTCTATTTCACCAAAAAATAATATTAGTACCTAATAAAAATTTTTTGTTTCAGATACGAAATAGTTTCATAAAGATTTAAGATATCAATTAATAATGTATTTCAATTAATTTTGTCGTAAAAACCACTTTTTACAAGCATACTTGCGAAACGTTGTGAGCGAAATTATCGTATGTGCCAAAAATGGGTTTTTTTCGGATAATGTAAACTTTTCCACAGGAAAATTCTTGATTTTAGTTGTGTTACTTAACAATCTAAGCACATGCCAAATTTGGTTTTGAAATTGCAAGCTAAAGCACAGAAAAGTAGAAAAAACGCTCTCCTGTATAATGTGGTTTTTGGCACACACGATAATTTCGCGCAAAGGGGTTTATATGTTCTTGGCGGTCTTCGAATTAGATGCACTTAAATATGTATCATCGTCAGAAGAATGCCATTTTAAGTCAGGCAGATTAAAATCACCCAACAATAAAATGTCGTCATTAACGTCAAGTAAATTTATAATGTATTCTATGCAATCCGCAAGGTTTGCATAGACCTCAGCACTGCTCCATGGAGGAATGTACGCGTTAACAACATATACTTTGGAATTACAATGTATAACCTTTACGCATGTAAGTTCGATATTGGAAGAGCAGGGGATATCAATAAAGGAACTAACAAGAGAGTTTCTAACAGCTAATAAGACACCACCACCAACAGAAAAGTATTGTCAGTGTGTCTGTCCTTTCTAAAAACTTGGAAACTATTATCAAACAATTCCAAGTCAGTAATCGCCAATTCCACGCATAACGCAAAACTTTTTTCAAAAATTGACCTCATGGCGTCGCTTCTCATGGCGTCTCATGACTTTCGATTTGTTTTATTTTTGGGCTATAGATTCCTATTAAAATTGTAAGAACATAAGTTCATTAATTTTTTTTTATCGCTATTCGTTGAAAAGTTATGAACCTCTCAATTCTGCAAATCGTCCGAAAACGCCAGAATAGTGAAATTTTCAATTAATTGTATCTACGTCAGTTTTTATACAAATTTTATAAATAAGGTACCGTTGAAAAGGTACTGAAAAGAACTTTCTGGAAAAAATATATAATTTTAAAATTTTGGATGTTAGGGTTGCCAACCAATTTAAATAAGAATGTATTTGCTAATATCTCAAGAAAAGCATAATTTTTTTTGATTTTTTATATTTTAAATTTGTTGTCTATTTTAAAAATGTTGCCTTTAATTCAAAAGCAATTCGATGATGGAGCTTTTATATGTTTTTTCGCAATTTCAATTTTTGTGCACATACCTCATCATTTTGAGGCACTTTATCGCCTATAAATTTCATAACGGCTAAGATGTTCGAAAATTTGTTCTGCAAAATGGTTAACCTTGTTAAGACAAATATTTTATTCATAATTTTTGATGACCGTACACTTGACCTTGGTATAGAAAACTGGTAAAAACCGAAAAAAATAAAAAAAGCACAAACCATATTTTTAACTTTTATTTGTATAAGATTAAACTTTTGACTGCCATATTAAAGATAATTCAGTTTTAATTTGTTTTGATTGAAACATTTTTAAAATCGGACTGAAAACAAAAAAGTTATGATGGTAACTCTGACGCTCTTTCAATAAAAAAGTTACAATGATTTGTATGGGTTGTAGCCCTTCCTCGAGTCTACTTACACTATACAATTAATTGAAAATTTCACTATTCTGGCGTTTTCGGACGATTTGCAGAATTGAGAGGTCCATAACTTTTCAACGAATGGCGATAAAAAAAATAAATTAACTTATGTTCTTAGAATTTTAATAGGAATCTATAGCCCAAAAATAAAACAAATCGAAAGTCATGAGACGCCATGAGAAGCGTTTTGCGTTATGCTTGGAATGGGCGTAATGCTACCGTTCAGCCACGTCTCAGTTTTTTTTTTTTGATTCGCCAAGGGAGTGTGAAATCTCATGAATACGTATAGCCCGTACTATACGCATGCACGACTTACATTCTAAAATCAGTCCGGAACAACCGGAAAAGACAGAATGCACCTACGTACTAAAACACACTCCCAGTTGGCGAAGTATGAATTTCCACTAAGCACATTAATAGGCTTTTCAGCGGAACTTAAAAATTGTATAACAAAAAAACGAATTTATTAAGTATTTATGAATTTAAAAAAGTAAACAACATCAAATAGGAAGTAAACTTTACATAAAACTCCAAAACAAAGAGACTAAAGTAACCATAAATAATATGAATATTACTTAGTTTGCGGCCACTATCCAACCCAAGATCCTACGTGGAAAAGAGATTAAACTCTAAAACACCAAACTAATTCCAAATATAACGCAAATATATACGTGTAAATATGTACAAACATATATGTGTATATGTATACGGGTCACTATAAGGGTATTCATGCAACTGGGCAAAACCCTTATAAACGGTATAAACCGTATAAGTTTATTCTCCTTATAAATGAACTGTCAAAGTTTGTATGAAGAAGCTTTTGCACAAACCAGATATCTTTGCTCAACGCTTTAGCTGAGCAAACGAACAGGCAAACTTATAACATCAATCAGCTGATTTATTTTATTAAAGCAAAAGAAAAAATTTGAAGCAGGAGAAGATATAGTCAAAATTGTAAAACTAATTAAATAAAATGGAAGAGGTCAGAATGGAAATTTTGTGAATTGAAGGAATTAAAAAATATTTATATGCTTCATTTGCAGAAAGCAAACCCTGAACTTGCAAACAGCTGATATATGATGCAAATGCTCAATCGACTTTTCAGGGATGCTCATGCAACCTGCCTGATAAAAAAAACTAATTGCCCAAATTACATTCTTGCCTCTTTGCATGAATACCCTTTATGTAATTTTTTAACACCGTGCTTATGTTATTAATTGGATATATATTTGAGCCAACGCAGGCATTAACTTGCATGGAAAAGAGATCTACTCTTGCGCACCAAGCCAAGTAATCAAAATGTCTAGATCCTCTTCTTGGGATGTTAAAGTTAAGAGATGAGAGAATATATTGGGAGTCAATATCACCACAAAGTAATTTATATAGCAAGGTGACATTAAAGCTGGTATGACACTTGCTTTTTTTCGCATTTTTAAGATCTTAAAAATACGAATAGAGCAACACATTAAACGAAGCTATATAATTTCCAGTTGGTGTTAGGAGTACGCTACATGTCCAAAAAAATGCAGAACAGTCATTTTCAATGGCTGAAAAATGTAAAAAGATTTACTTTTTCAGCCGCAAGCAGCTTAAAATCTGACAGAGGCACATTAAGTTGTGACATTTCACAATATAATTTTTTTATTGTTTATTTATAATGAATATACAAAACCAAATTAACACAAGAACTGCAAAAAAGTTCGACTTTTAATATTTTAACAAATTCTTTCCATTTTTATGTAAAGAACTCATAATTTTTGAAAAAATTCAAAATAATACTAAAATGTCAAATTCAACAGCCTACTATAATTATCCTTTTTTAAAAAGTATATGCTTCCCTTTTACCCGCTGCTTTTTTTAAGATCTTAAAAATGCGAAAAAAAACAAGTGTCATACCAGCTTAAGCACCATTCTTCTACTTCTCAAGGAAGGCAGTAAAATTTGCTTAAGACGAAGGAAGAATAATATCTGGGTTCAAACGATGATGACGTAAAGCAAAAAGTAAAAACTATTTTTGAACCGATTCTATTGCATCAATGTGGACGTTATATTGAGGGTTCCATACTACGGAAGCATATTCAAGGATTGGTCTTACAAAATATATATAGTAATTTAGTAGTGAAGGCATCATTGAATTCTTTCGTCCATCTTTTAATGACACCAAGAACACCTCTAGCCTTATTTACAGCAAATTTACGTGGAGAATGAAGCAAAGTTTTGGATCCATAATTACACCAAGATCAACAAAACTATGTACAATTTCTAAGTGGATGTTATTTATAGTGTAGTTTGTGCTTTGAGCAGTTCTACGTGAGGAGGTCATTGATTTGCATTTTTTTAAGTTTAGGTTTAATAGGTTGAAGTTACACCAATCCACGAGTCTGTTTAAATCAGACTGTAAAAGGTGTTGTTCGTCGAGTGAATTGTAAGTAAAAAAAGTTTCACATCGTCTGCATACATTAAGACGTCGCAGTGTTTAATTGCCGAGGGAAGGTCATTAATAAATAGTAAGAATAAAACCGGTCCAAGATGACTTCCTTGCGGAACACCAGATGTAAACATAATATTTTGTGATTGCGCTTAATTTGGCGATGCCTCGATAGTTAATGACATAAATTTTGGAGCCAGATTTATGAAGGAGTATAATATATGAATCTTTCCATAAAATGGGAAAATGTCCACTTTGCAAGGATATATTAAATATGTTTGATAGAGGAGTACACAGGTTGCTAGCACATTCCTTTAGAATGCAACTCGGAATTTCATCAGGGCCAGTCGAAAAAGAGCATTTAACTTGACGAAATGCATAACAATAATTAGGTCTATTACTGGAGTTTCAAAAAAGTTAACTGGAGGTAAATAAGGATGCTCAGTACACATATTAAATGGTATATTAGAGTAAGTTGATTTGAAGAAGCTTGCAATTATGTTGGAAATACATTGTCACAAGACGATTCCTCCTGATTGAATCTCATAAGGGTTTGAAAGTTGGAAGACTTACGTTTTGAATTAACAAAAGTAAAGAAGAGTTTCGGATAACCATTACATTGAGATTTCATGTTGGCTATATAAGCAGAATAACACTGTTTATTTAATAGCCGGTATCTGCAACGATAAGATGAATAACAAGCAAAGTCTATATTAGAACCAGATTGTTTTTTTTTTTAAATAAGCGATTTTTTAAATTTTTTAGTGACTTAAGGTCTGTTTCCGTACGCACTTCAAGTAAAGTTCGAGTAAAGTTAAAGTAATAGAGAGTAATTTGATTATTTGTCAAAATGAGAAAATTTGTCAAAAAGTACGGAAACGCTTTCAAGTAAGTTTCAAGCACAACAGCTGTTTTTTGAAAACAATAAAATTTAACTGCGTTGTATTTGTATTTAAAACACTTTCGTAAGTGTTTGATTTGGTTATTTTAACTATTTATACTAATATGCTATCCAATTCCATACATTTTTTTCACAACACAACGCAACAATTTAAATTTATCACTTTGGCAATCAGCTGTTCGAGGCTTGAGATTTGTGCTCAAAGAAATTTTTCAAGTAAAGTTCAAGTAATAGAGAGCCACAAAAAGTGACATTTTGCTTGTTCTTCTTCTCTCTCGAGCTGGAAAAATGTGTACGGAAACGCTTTCGAGTAACTTCAAGTTACTTGAAGTGAGTACGGAAACAGACATTTAAGTTCACTTGTTAGCCAGGGTGGACTTAAGGGTTTAGAATTTTTTTGCTTTGTTGAGACGCACAATAAGAAGCACCTTTGCAAAGTATCATTAAAAAACTGTACCGAGGTTTCGACGTCATAATATGAATACGGTGGTTTAATAGATAGAATCGGTGACCAGTCAGTCTGCGAGAGTAAGGCGTTGAGTTTTACATAGTCTGTACTTTTGAAATTTATATATTTTTGTATTTCGCTTATCAGTAGCTCGTTTCTGCAACTTTTGCGACAAAAAGTCACTTTTTCTGTCGTCACACTATTTCGTTCCAAAATACTCACTTTTACGAAAGCTAGTGTTTCTGCATTAATAAGTGAGAAAATATTGCTCTGTGATGAGAAAGATACACAAGTGATAGGGAATATATAAAATTGAAACAATTGACATTTTTTTTTTGTTTTGATTTTTCAAAAATAAAAAAATAAACACAAAATAAACAAAACAATTTTTTCATGTTTTGACACTTAGTGATGTTGATATTTGTAAAACAAACCCTATCCATGCGTTGAGATCCGAGTATTCTTTTCATGCGGTTGCTTATGCCGTGATACAAATTTTTATCATGGAATAAATCTCATTAATAAAATATTTAAATTTGTATATTCAATAATTTATACATTGTAATACTTATAATATTGTGTATATTTTATATTTATAGTCTAAATGAAAAATTTAAATTGATACCTTGTACCGGGTAGAAGTATTAGTAACCACTTCATTGAAATCGAAAGTTGCACTATCAACCAAAAATTGTTCTCACCTAATCAGAACATAGTGACAACTTCAGCCGACTCGAGTCGCATATTTTAGTTTACAGAAACACTTTGGCTATTGAATTCCTACGAAAATAGAAACAAGCGAGACGAGTCACCGACTTTTCTCATTTTATTACAGAGACGGTGCATGTGAGAATGACGTCATTATGGCGTCAAAGTGAGAAAATATTGTGAGAACTGCGGTGAAAAAAGTTGCAGAAACGAGCTACAGGTGTAAGTTTATTTTCATTTTCGTGAGCAAGTAATACTGTTATTTCAAGAGTTGGAGGATGTTCATCTTCCGGAAAAGATACAGGGTTTGAACGATTGAGATAAACAGTAGTGCATCTATCTACAAACACAAGGTCCAACGTTCTATGGTTTTTATTAAAAGTATTATTGACTTGTTGAAGACACAGGTCAGATAACTTATCTAAAAAATCATTTATCCAATTACTAGTGGAAACAGGTGTAAGAAATTAAGAATCGTCTGTTGAATTCCAAGACAAAGGGTAGGTTAAAATCGCCCAACACAATAAGAACTTCATTATTTTTTAACATATTATGAACTTGCTCGATGGCGTTAATATGTCTTAAGTAAATTGAAATGTCACAATTAGGAGGAATGTAAGAACAGGTAAGATAAGCAATACAATTATTTAATTTAACTGTAACACAAATAAACTCCATATCACTGGTGTCGAGAATTGTTAATTCATCAGAAGCAAACGAGATATGAACAGCTATCAGAACACCACCAACGATCTTATTATAACGGTCTTTATGGAAAATTTGATAATTTTTACACATTATTTCAGAATTTAGAATATTTGAGCGAAGCCAAGTCTCCGTGAAAATTATAATGTTATATTCGAAATCAAAACTGTTAATGAACATTGCAGAAAGTTTGGAATTAAGACCCCTTACGTTTTGGTACACAAGTTCTAATTTAGACTTGCGATTTGTGAATCGTTTTTTGGATGAGATTGCGGGCTATTTCGCGGGCGAGGCAAGTGTACTACATTTACTAATCGTGGATTATTTTTGAATTCGAATTCGCGTACAATTGTATTTCGCGGCCAGAAACTTACATCAACAATAGTATTAAATAAATTTTCTAGAACTGTCAATCTAAAGGAAGTGGTCGGACGTGCGTTAACGTATTTGAATTTATGAATAGAAATAGAAAGAGACGATGAACATTTCAACTTTGATTTAATGAAAAAATCTATATCATTTTCTGTTGTATCAGTTGCTAAGCGCGAAACAAAAATTGATTTAGTTGGAGGAATAGCAATCAAAAGTTTAGGAACAGAAATGTCAGAAGTAATTGCATTTTGTTGGATATCGGCAACAGTAGGAGCAAGAGAAGCAGCTTGTGCATACGATATTTCTGGCAAAGTGAGAGGTGGAGCCGATAATGGAAAAGGAGCAGAAATTGACAAATTTTCCGAAGAAGATAGAATAGGAGGAGGAGCATCCGTGTCCATGTCGCAACGTTGTCTTCTTCGATAGAAGGTTGTGTTGATGTCGAGTCAGTTTTCTGTTTGCTTCGAAGGGTCATGTTTCTTTTTTCGCTTTGGTGAAGGAATTGACTCACCAATATATTTGAATTCATTGAAGAGTTTGATATTTTAAAAATTTATATGAAAGATATTTGCTTCGTTTGCTTAAAAAGCTAAAAAAAGTTTATGTCAGCCAACCTACACTTCTCACAAGAGAAGTCAGCCAACAACGCAACCCTTTATCTTCTTCAATGGCATCTGCCACTCGACCTGACACACTTGATGTGAACAATATTGTCACATAGCCAACATGACAAAAATCGTTCATTTTCAACTTTTATGGAGCAGCAAGGCTTAGCACAAACCATTTTTTATTAATTTTTTTTTTTAATTTAACAATTTATTTAATTTAAACAAAGAAAAAGAAAACAATAAAATAAAAAAAAATTAAAAAAAAATAGTGGCAAAAGTTTAAAAACAAAGAGATAAAAACTCTGAGACACCCTTTAGAAATGCCTAAAAGAAGTGCCTACAGGTATGCAACGCTTTCTATTTAACTTAAGAGATGCTTAGAAATAAAATAGTGAAATGTCAAAAAATAAAGAGAACAACAAGAATAGAATTGAAAGAATAAAAATAAAGCACAATAATCTTTGTGTTTTTTTTTTTGTTGATTTTTTTGTTTCCACAGAAACACTCAATTGTATAAACGAATTAAAAGACCGAAATACGTATTAAAACCGTGTATTAAATACCAGAAATTATAAATTGAAAAATAATTAAAACACGAGCAGAAATTTTTGATGTTGAAAGTACGACGGAGTTGCCAGTTAACGCAATAATATCCTCAGAAAAATTCTGAGATGACAAAAATATGTCATGCGTTTTAGAACGTAATCCCCTTACTTTTGATAGTTAAAGTATAGCCTATTTAGTTTTTTGGGTCTGACAGACGGTATGTTTCGTCTGGGACCTTATGAACTTATTTTTAGGCTTAAATTCAGAAACTAGAATATTATTGGCCCACAAATTAGAGTTAAGAACAGTTGCAAGCTCCTCAGCTGCAACTGTCAGAATGGAGGACGCGTGGGAGGGTTTATTATTTTTTATTTTTTGCATGAGCAGAATGCATTGTGGCTGATTAAATTATTTTGTTTGACACACATCATTTTCGGTTGTTGTGTCAGGTTGAAGTCGCGAAATAAATACAATTTTTCTCTTCGACACAAAAAAAAAAAACAAAACAAATTGGCCATTTCAGCCCTTGAAAGGACTTTGACCGAGCTACTTATGATCAATTGTGTTGTGTGTGTTATTAAATGTTTGCACACAATTGACCGAGAACTGGACCTACATGTTTTATGCCGACTCCGAACGGCTAAAGTTCATGTTCTCAAGAAGATTTACATGGCATTGTTTACTCTCTGAGGTTTGCCATTGTCTGCAGAGAGGTGGTGACCGATCAGAAAAATTTTTTATTGAAAAAAACTTTTCGCCGCGGCTGGGGATCGAACCCGGGCTCCAAACATGCTAAGCCACACACTTAACCTGCATGCTACGGTCACCACTCTCTTCGACACTGCCCTTAAATTTGAGCATAGTTGATTATTGGACTCAATTAAAATTTGAATATTAGTCAATGGAGGAATAGTTGATGTCGGCAAAGAAATAACGACATTATTGGTTTCTAAAGGCGTATCTGAGGGTTGCATAGCCTGAGAAACGTTGGAAGATGCCTTGCGACGCTTCCTTTTTTTATTTTTATTTTTCCTCTTGTTTTTAATTTAATTTGGTCTTCTTTAGGTTGAAAGATAGTTTGAGTTCCGGAAGAAACTGTCGGAGACAGAGAAGGGGAGATATTTTCCGGTAATGAAGTTTCATCATAAACGCTGGTACTGGGTGCATCGGTAACTTCATTAAAAAATGTAACAATTTCTCTAAAATTGTTATTTAGCGAGTTTAGACTTTCTCCAAAGAGCTTTATTTTCGAATAAAGTTCATCTGGGGAAAGGGCCCTGCATGAAGCACAGTACCAGCGAAGACCAGATCGCACAGAAATGAAATTGTTAAGGCACGATTTAGAAATACCAGAACAAGATGCATGGTACATTCGATAACATCGGCCAGAACAACTAAACATAGGGTTCAGGATTGTTTGGCTTCTGCAAAGCTCGTTCCAAGCAGCAATATTTTCTGTAGTAAAATAATTAATTTCTGTATTATTTGCAGAAGTTAAACAATTAATTCTACTTAATAATATATTATATATTAAATAAAATTAAACACTATATACTAGGCCGGATCATTCTTATATGGATAAAAAAAAATGTCAAACGGTCGGGGTCTCAAAAGTTAGAGGAACTCATTAAAATGATTTCTGCAGACTTTTTTTTCAAATCGGAGAAATTCCGCCGAAGCAATTTTGCTTCTTCTGAAGGTCCTTTTTGCTAAAAAAAAACATATTTTTTGCTTGTAACTTTTTATTTTTCACAGAACGCATACCCACATCTTCTTAAATGTTAAATTTTTTACTTTACGAAATCGTCCCAAGTCGACTCAAAATCTCAACGTGGTGTCTCCTGGGAACGGCAAACTAACAACCGTTAGTCTACGGCTAATTTGAGCGGCGGGCACCTTTGGCCTTCAAGCAACGGTTGTGCGTTGGGTTTGAAACCCACCACGTAAAAACAATTTCAATGAAAAAACTAAGAAAACATAATAGAATGATGCCCAAATCTGATGACGACTACCGCAAACGAAAAACTGATAAAAGCGATATCTGATATCAATCCAAGAAATACAATGGAAGGGACAGGGTTGCTTAAGGCAAGCATCCTGTGATATCTGCCACAGCGGCCATGCGGAGAAGCACGAGTTTGGATGCGGATTTGCAGTTGGAAGAGAATACGGCATCATCGCCGGCGCATCGTGCTGATGCAGCATGTAAAAAACATTAACACAGCATTGTTGTTGTTTCCTCGCGTTGATATCAGTTTTTGATGCTTGCATTCACACTCAATGTGGTGACTAGTTTATTGTTGTCATTTTTGCAATTTGTTTAAGGATAATTTTAGCTCAGAGGACACATGTTGTTGTTTTTGATTTTATTTATATTTTTTGTCGCCATCGAAGTTATAATTTTTTTTTTTTAATTTATAATTTAACTCACTGCCTTAACACCTCTGGCCTAATCTTAAGAAAAGAAAAAAATTACGCGACCAAAGAAAGTTTTTACGAAGGCGTTGAAGACGCATACGAGCGCTGCACCCGTCATGACATAAAAATTGTGCTTGGTGACTTCAACGCCAAGGTGGGTAAGGAAAACATATTTGGTCCAACAATCGGAAAGTTCAGCCTCCACGACAACACATCCGATAACGGAATGAGGTTGATTGACTTCGCCGTAGCTCGAAACATGGTCCTAAACAGCACTAGATTCAAGCATTTCAATATTCATAAGGTCACCTGGCTGTCCTCTGATCAAAAAAAATGAAGGCACTATTGCAGTGTACTAGACGCACGCACGAAAATTTTTCGAAAAAATAAGACGACTGGCCGATGCTTTTAAGACCGCAGCCTCTTCCTGCAAGGATGAGAATGGGAATGTAGTGACAGATATCCAGAGTACACTGATGCTATGGAGGGAACACTTCTCTAGTCTTTTGAATGGCGACGCTGACAACAATCCCGCCAGTGGAGATGATATCCCGGAAACCCCAATTATGGATGACAGCGTTGAAGTACCAGCATTGAGGTCTTAACAGCTATGCTCGGCTTAAAAACAACAAAGCCGCAGGATCCGATGGCCTACCGGCTGAGCTGTTTAAGATCGGTGGCGAAGCTCTGTTTAAATGCATTCACAGGCTTCTATGCAGAATATGGTCGGAAGAATGCATTCCAAATAATTGGAACCTCAGTGTGCTCTGCCCAATCCACAAGAAAGGCGATCCAACCATTTGCGCCAACTACCATGGTAGTAGCCTTCTTAATATCGCGTATAAGGTCCTGTCGAGCGTATTGTGTGAAAGACTAAAGCCCATCGTCAACCAACTAATTGGACCTTATCAGTGTGGCTTTAGACCTGGAAAGTCCACCACCGACCAGATCTTTACGCTCCGACAAATCTTGGAAAAGACCCTCGAAAAACATCGACACACACCATCTTTTTGTCGATTTCACAGCCGTCTTTGACACTTCAATAATCACCTATATTCCACCATATCTGAATTTGGTTTTCTTGCGAAGCTCATACGTCTTGCAGGATGACACTGAACACCAGCAGCGCAGTGAAAATCGGGGGGGCCTCTCCTTTCCGTTCGATACCAAGCGAAGTTTCAGACAAGGTGATTCCTTGTCGTGCGACTTCTTCAATA
Source organism: Tetanocera ferruginea (assembly GCA_958299015.1). Classification (NCBI taxonomy): domain Eukaryota; kingdom Metazoa; phylum Arthropoda; class Insecta; order Diptera; family Sciomyzidae; genus Tetanocera; species Tetanocera ferruginea. The sequence continues at coordinate 55,955,746 of OY282644.1, read as the reverse complement.
TAGTCGTGGAGAAGATCATCCGAGCTACTGACCTGAGACGCAGCGGAACAATTTTCTTTAAGATTGTTATGCTGATGGTGTATGCTTATGTATTCACATCATTGACCATAATACGCGCGAAGTCAGTGCAGCATTCTCCAAGCTAGAAAAAGAGTCGAGTCGAATGGGTTTTGCAGTGAACGCAGATAAAAGTATCTTGTGTCAACAAACAAACAGTCCCAGGGTCTTGGAAACCACGTCAATGTTGACAACGCTTCCGTTGAGCAGCACTGATGAAAGGACTTTGGGAGCGTTCGAGAGAAAAATCGTTCGCAAGATCTATGGTCCAATCTGCGTCAATGGCGAGTACCGAATACGATGGAACCACGAGCTGTATGAGCTATATGCCGACATCGATAAAGTCAAGCGTATTAAAATTGAGCAGCTTCGCTGGTTAGGTCATGTCGAGAGAACGAACGACGATGCTCCAGCGAAAAACTTATTTAATTCGGTACAAAGCGCCGGTCAAGGCAGACGAGGAAAACCGCATCTCCGTTGGAAAGACCAGGCAATGGCTAACCTGGCAAGGCTTGGAGTTTTTAACTGGCGCCAGCATGCGGACGGCAAAAGAGGCTAGCGCAAATTCTTAGACGAGGCCAAAACCGACCAACGGTTGTAAGCGCCATCTTATCTAATCTTAAGGTAGTTTTTACCTTTGTCCACACGTATGATCCAACGTGAAAGGGATTGTTCTTATTGGGAACAAGTTCTCATCATATATGAAGCACAAATCCTACGTGTTGAGAATGGTAAATGCGAAACTTGATAAAAACAGTATTCGTCCAACAGTAAAGCACGGTATGGGTTCAGTGGATCAAAAAAATTGACACTTAGAGTCGCATTTCATTTCATACTCATGGCTGTATGCACGAGTAAGATTGAATACCACACGACTGCATTAAAAAGAATTGTCCAGAAAAGGACATATTAATCAGGCAATTCTGAAAATCGAAAACATGTAACAAAATTCCATCGTCCAGAAATTCGACCAATACGGAAAGTCCAATATGAAGGTATCGATCACATTCCACACCATGATAATATCAAAGAAGCCGTACGATGTAAAGGTGCATGAAAGGTGCATCTTTGCCTGCCAAAGAAACGCAACTATTTGCAGACTTTCATTAAAAACCAATCTTTTCTCTTATTTAGTAATAGAATAAAAATTATATTTTAACTTGAATTGATTTGAAAAATAAACTGGAAAAAAACACAATATGAAATTTTAAATTGTTCTAATTCATTTGACTTAGTTTGGCCACTAATTTGTTTATTGTCTTGTGTCGTCCTTAGGCCCGTTAACTCATTTTAAAAGTTTTAATTCCTTAACCTGAGATTTCGTAAGCAGAGTTTAAATTTTAAAGATCATTAAAATAATTTTCGTAACTTATCTCATTTTTATCGTTTTTGGTTCAGTGTATATTTACGAACGCGTTCTGCTCCTGTTTTAGCTATTTTTCTATTTTTTTTTCCGTGCATACTTGTAGGATGAAAATTAATGTTACGGTTAAGTTAATAATGTCATGTTAATGTTAATCTAATGTTAATGTTAATTATGTTATTTTCAGTATGTTACGCGTTCAGTTTTAATTACATTTTGTTTGGCTATTTATCATGTGCCTACGTGGCGTAATCGTATAGATTCCGTCTCACAAGCAACGATGTACGGGGTTCAATTCTCGGCAGCGTCAGTAATTTTTTTTTAATTTTCATATGAATTGAAAACGTTAGCCTAGCGTCACGAAAAATTACCTTGAAATTTCACTCGCCGCCAAAGAAGTTTCACTTCAAAAATAATTCAACATAAAGCCCACAACCCAAATAAATTCAAGCATTCTGGCTTTTTCTTTTCATGTATTCAACAGAGTTATATGAGACTGCTATATTAAGGGGACGTGACACCTTCAAACATTTTTTTATTTTAATGTTTAAAAATGCGTAAAAGTTGAATAAAAAATAAGATATCATTTTGAAAAATTAATTATATATTTTTTGTAAAAAACTTTCGTTAAAAAAACAAGTTTTTTTAATAACATTATTTTAATCACATATATTGCTACTGAAATTTAAAAAAAAAAACATGGCGGGCGTGATAAAACAAAAACTACTACCGATCGTACTGGAATTTGAATATGTTGTTTTACACTTGTCGATGCATGGAATGAACTACGGACAGAAAAATCGGTTTTATAATTTTTGCGTTTTTGGCCGATTTTGTCCAAAAAAACTTGACAACTTTCGGAAAAACGCCGCCATTTTGTTATTTTTCAACTAAAATTGTTTCTTCTAGTTCATTCCATGGCGCTTTTGATGCTGATAACAACCCCGTGTTTTGTTTTTTTTCCGATGTCCCAGTGAGTTGTAATCACGCCCGCCATGGTTTTTTGATATTTTTTTAAAATAATTCCAGTAATATGTAAATAATAAAATCAAAAGACATCTTTTTTGTGTAATTTTTTTACTAAAAAAGATATATTTAATTTTTCAAAATGATAGACGAGGATTTTCAAAATTTAAACAACTTATAGACATTTTAAAACGTCAAAAGAAATGTTTTTTGAAGGTGTCACCTCCCTTTAAAGAAAATGCATATTCACCGCTCTTTTGTGCACTGTCGTCTACTGTTTGTTCTGATGATTTTAGATAAAGTACAAAACAATGACAATATAATTAAATGTATTAAAGCAGTGAAGAGCTAAATTTGATATTATTTATAGTTTTGTTTTTATGTTGTTGCTTTTTTTATGAAGTATGTATTTCTCTTTTTCTTCTCGGCGCTGTCCTACGCTACAGTTTCACTTACCATGAATGAATATACAAGAATGCGTCATATTTCTTGAAATAATTTTAATTTATAAGAATTATTGAATTAACTGCAGGAGTAATAACGTAAAAGCTATATTATTTAATAGCGTAAAACCGTTTTATCTATTTGGAATATTTTAACGCGTTTAACATTTATCAAAACATCGAGATAAAAAGAATGAACATGAAACTAACGAGTTATATATTCCAATTTTGCAAGAATATCTAATTCACAGAAGAGTAGCAATTCCTTCTTATCCTCCAATTCGACTTTGTATTCTGGCTACAGAACGCGATCACCTTCTTCCACATTGATTGGTGTTCCTGAAATCTGGACCAACTGCAATAACTTACCGACAGAATTTCTTGTGTTACGCTACCACCCTTGGTGGTGGTCATGGCCCCAGCACGATGCATTAGAATGCGGTACAAATATTTCATATATGGTTTTATTTTCTTTACTTTTTTTATTTTTATTAAATTTGAAGTTTTGAGTTTTTTTATTTGAATATTCTCAGAGAATATTTTTTCAAATCTCAGTTTAAATTTTTTAAAACTAGAATTTCTGTGTTGAAATTTGAACTTGCCTGACGAAGTGAAACTCAGATTTTCAGAGATAAGTTATCGGCGTACAAATTTAAACTTTGGTTAAGGCATTTTAAATTTTATTTAATCTAACCTTTGTTTAAAATTGAGATGAATTAACGGGCCTTAGTCGGATTTTTTTAATTTGTATACATTTTTTGCTTTATTTTAGTCCTATAAAACACAGAAATACTTTTTTTTTAGGCTGGGAAAAATTCAGGAGTCAAAGGGTTAAATTTGGATTTGAATGCTAAGCTTCTAAAGAAACTGTCTTCTTTAGCAAAAATTGGCCATTTCAGTCCTTGAAAGGGTTTCGACCACGCTTCTTGAGGTGAATTGTGTTTGTCTATGTCTATTAAATGTTTGTACACAATTGATTGAGAACTGAAACTACAACTGTTTTTTTATAAAGTTTAATTATCTGAAATAGATCCTAAGTGGCAACAATGTTCGCTTGCGAATTCTTTTGCTTTAAGCATTGCATTATCAATGTCTTTCTCAAAACTTAACGAGACCTTTTTGCCTTTCATGTTACACACTTCTGCAGAATTTTTCCCTCTAGGAGGACAAACTTGACTTTGGAATATTGATGCGAATTCCTTTAACCATAGTTCAGCGTTGAAATTTTTTGTTATGTAAGCCTTTAAAGAAAGAAAATTAAAATTTAGAACATAGTATAACTTTATAATAGCAGATGATAAGATGATTATAATTCTTAAAAAACATGTTTTTAGGAACTCTATTAAACGTTATATACCAAATAATTCATGAAGTTACAAGTTGCTACAACAAAGTTCATTGCAAAACAAAACCAGCAGATTGATTATGCAGAGAATTGTATCATTATTTGAATTACTACTTTATTAATTACTTTGTGTCCTTGATCTCTCGTATAATATTAATACAACCTGTTTAAAAACCCCTTGATACTTTCATGATCAAATAACACTAAGCGCCAAAATCAGAACCAATTTCTACACTCGGCATTTATTTGTGATTAATTCTTGTTCGACAGGAAGAACTTCGTACAGCATTGTGAATACTCGACATCCTAGTTTTATAACATCATCATCAACGTTAGAATAAGCGTAGCGAGGTGGGAGGGGGCGGTCCGCTCCGAGTACACACATTTTTATGTGTCTAAAATACAAACATATGAAATTGCTTTCCAGCAGCATAAATATAAGCCTCTTTATAGAGTTTTCAATTTTGGGGTTGTATGGAAAGTAGGCGTGGTTTTCATCCGATTTAGCCCATTCTCGAACTTGATCTTAGGTTTTAAAGAAAAAGCTTAAATATCGAATTTCAGTATGATAGCTTCAAAACTACGGCTGCAATCGTGTCCACAGACAGACAGACAGACAGACAGACAGACAGACAGACGGACAGACAGACGAACATGGATAAATCAACTCAGGTGGTGATGCTGATCAAGAATATATATACTTTTCTATACCTACCACGCCTCCTTTTGGGCGTTACACACGTCGTGACAAAATTAATATACCCTTACGCAGTACGCGTGGGGGTATAAAAATACATGTTAAGACAGATGTCGTTGAGCCGGAGTTAAGTCAACGAACAATCACAACGAAATTTCTCTTGAATGGCATCTCTACGCGCTGCACGAGAGAAGTAATGAACGCAACCGTTGTGAATCTCTCACTGCATGCTAATCTCTTATTCATGCTTCTCGAATATTCGATCATGGGGAGACGTTTACTGCCCATTTATCAAATAATAATGCACTTAAACACATCTTAATCTAGTTTGAAAAATAAATATTTTATAGGTGTTGAAAATTATGAAAAATCGACTTTTTGGGGTCTCAAAAGAGTTTGTAAGGACAACAAATTTCAACATTTTTTAAGCTAATATTTGTGTACTATCACAATCTTTACTTTTTTGCTTATCTTGCGTATGCATTCTAGAATGGGTCTTGCTAGCGATGTGAATAATGTTTTAGTTAAAAAAGGATCATTAAACTCTTTAGACCATCGTTTAATAAATCCTAGAGAACTATTAGCTCTGCTGATTGCATTACACTGCTTTACAAATAATAATTTTAGATAAATACCACGGACGGAACACATATAATACTGGAGACACACATATGGTTTCGATACTACAAAGTTAATATACTACATTGTATACCACATGTGTGTCACGGTATACCAGCTATAAGCCAGCTTCTGAAACTAGTATAGCGTTTCATGGTATACAAAACATGGTATACAAAACACAACAAATTTTCATGGTTTCGCTATGCTAACATACATTTTTTCGACTTTCAGACCTGATATTGCTTTATTTTATCTGTTATCAGCGTCAATGTGAGAGAGCGTTAAAATTTTTTTTTTTATTATGAAAAAAATTTAAATTTCAAATAATATATTTTCAGCTATAGCAGCTGAAAAAAACAATTAAAAAAGCTCTTTCAAATTGTGAAATTTTTTAATGTATGCATATATGGCACAGTAAAACATGCAATTTGCGCGAAATTCTGTTTGCTTGGCTGTTTATTGCAGGATATATGTTTGGACGGGATAAGCAAATTGAAGCAGCTGAAAAATTTGTGATTTGTTTTTAAATAATTATTTGACACTATTGTCAATTAAAACTATATCGATATGTGTGTCACTACTATTATATCATATAGTATACAACCGTTTGTGGTTTCAATACCATGGTATAGATACCATATGTGTGTCCATAGTATAAGCGAGTTAATGTGGACCTCTAGAACACAAAAATTATACAATTTTTTTTTTCATTTGTAGGGTTTTTAAGATAGCGGTACTTTTGTACTTCTCGAGAGATGATTTCATTCAAATTTACTTAATGCTGAAACTACTTATCCGTTAGAAATAAATGGTGTATAAAAGGCAATTAAATTGTCTTTCCATTTATATACTGATCGTATCGATCGGATAAAAACTATTCAAGTGATAGCTCGTCAAAGTTAAAATTTCTTCCAATTTTCATGTTTTTTTTTTTTAAATTCCATTTTTAAGTAACTTTATTTTTTAGAAAAAGTTAAAATCAGGAATATTTTATATTTTTGAAGTAAAGTGTATTTAATTACAAACATTTAAAGACTAATTTGGCCAAAACCGGATGAAAAATAAATTTTTTAAAAATAATTTTGAAGAAAAAGATGAATTTCAATTTCAGTGCTTGCACTATATTTATACCCTTACGTTTAAAAAACGTAAACAGGGTATATTAATTTTGTCACTCCGTTTGTAACGCCCATAAGGAGGCATGGTAGGTAGAGAAAAGTATATATATTCTTGATCAGCATCAGCACCCGAGTCGATTAGCCATGTCCGTCAGTCCGTCTGTGATCACGATTCTAGCCGAAATTTTAAAGTTATCTAAACGAAATTCGATATTTAAGCTTTTATCTCCAAAATGAAGGTCAAGTTCGTAAATGAACCAAATCGGATGAAAATCACGCCAACTTCCCATAAAAAATGACTATGATATTTGATATTTTGATATTTTTTATTATTTGATATACCAGTGCTACAAGGTAAGAACCTTATGATTAATGCACTGGCATCATAGATGATGGTATTTTGTGACATAATTAAAAATTTAGTTTACAATAAAGTTGATTAATTAATTATAAAAATTAAAATATTAAAATTAATTATGGCTTAACTAACATTAATAATATTCATGAGTAAAGATAATTAAAAGAGATAAATAAAAACAGATAAAGTAAAAACAATGCCTCTTCCAGAGAGTTAGACCCGTTAACTGATCTCCGAAGTTTAAATTCCTTAATCTCAGATTTCGTAAACAGAGTTTAAATTTTAAACTCAGTTAAAATCATTTTCGTAACTTATCTCATTTTTATCGGCAGTTTACTTAAACTCTGTTTAAAAATTTAAACTGAGATTAAAAAACATATTTGAGCGGCACTGTAGTAAAAATTCTACAACTTTGACGTAGAACATCAAAATATTTCAAAAATTTTTGATAAAATAATGCAAATTGTCAGTTTCATTGGAATATTTTTTTTTTCAAAACTTAAAATATGTTTGTTTTTTGTTTATTGTTTTGATTTTTTGAAGTATGATTTTGTTATTTTTTATTTTTTGTTTATGATTGAGAATATTTCCAATGTTCTCAGAGAATTTTTGACAAAATCTAAGTTTAAATTTTTTAAACCTAGAATTACTGTGTTTAAATTTAAACTTGCCTCACCAAGTTAAACTTAGATTTTTTGAGATGAGGTATCGGCGTTAAAATTTAAACTGAGGTTAAGGAATTTTAAACTTTGTTTAAGCTAAACTTTGTTTAAAATTGAGATCAGTTAACGGGCCTTAGTGACAAACATGTAATTTGATTTGATTTTAAATTTACGAAATTTAAGAATTTTATATATACGCTATTAATAAAGGAATGAAAAGATTAATTTTCCGAAAGAATAAAGATTATTGCAACAATGAGAGATGAGTAAATAACATTTTTTTAAATTGCACGGCGTTTTGAATTGATCTAACAAAAGGAGGTAACGAGTTCCAAAGACGAATTGCAAATACGAAGAATTGCCTTTCAGATGTCAAACAAAAGTGTCGCAATTGAATCAACGAGTAGGACCGATTGGAACGTGAAGCAGTAATACGGTTGTGCAAATAAGCTGGTTCACCAGTGTATAACACCTTATGCAGCAAGAGTAAAGTACGAAATTTAAGAACGTTTTCAAAGGTCATGTTGCAGAGCTTTTTTGCATATTCGGATACATGATCTGTACGTTTTAATCCAAAAATGTATCTAGCTATGTTGTTAAATGCAACATTTAGTTTTTGTTTACCAACAGAATCGCAATTGGCAAAAATTTCGCAGGCATAAAGAAGCGTAGGGAGGATGTAAGCTTTAGCTATAGAAATCTTATTTTAAGTGGTGTAAAATGTTGTGAAACCCTCAGTACCCTAAGCATTCCATAAACCTTGCCTATTGTAGTGCCTATGTGTGTATTCCAGGTCAAAGTCCTATTAAAAATAACTCCGAGATTTTTAGCTGAATCAACAAAGTCAATCGAGCAATTGTTCAACATGATTCTAGGATATTCCGAAATATCGTCTGATTTTTTAGAGATTACAATACATGTCGACTTTCTAGGATTAAGACACAAGCCATTTTTTCCTGCCCAAGTTGTTATGCGTGCTAAGTCGTTGTTTATGATAGAAATACAATTAGAAATACAGTCAGGTTTACAGCTTAAATACAATTGCACGTCGTCAGCGTACATATGGACTTGGCAATTTTGAAGAGCTGTGGGCAAGTCATTTGCATAGATGGAAAACAGGAGAGGCCCAAGAACAGAGCCCTGAGGTACTCCCCTGTTAACCTTCAGGAATTCTGATCTCATGTTATTGAAAAATACAGCTTGAGATCTATTAGAAAGATATGACCTGAACAGGTTTGCTGCTGTATGAGAGAAGTTAAACATGTTGCATAATTTCATATAAAGGATGCCATGGTCGACTGTATCAAAGGCCTTAGAATGATCAAGTAGAATTAAAAAGCTTATTTATTTATCATCCAAGCCTGCTCTTATCTCTTCAGCTACATCTATTAGAGCTGTAACGCAACCCCTCTTTGCCCTAAATCCTGACTGCCGATCTGTTAGCAACTTATTGTCGCAGATAAATTTGTTAGCTTGACGGTATAGAATTACTTCAAAAGCCTTAGCCATGTAAGACAGAATTGCGATAGGTCGATATTCGCTGAAAGATTTGGGTATTGGAATAATTTTGGCTTGCTTCCAGTATTTTGGGAAGATAGAAGTAGTGAGAATCGTATTAAAAATGTGGGTTATGTATGGTAAAACTACAGGAAGTAGGATTTTTAGAAATAATGGATGGATTTAATCGAAACCCACGGCGCTTGACTTTATTGACAACAGACTGGACATTACCTCATTTTGATCAACGCAACGGAAAGAAAAAGTTGTATCTGAACTGAGGACGGAGGACAACGGATCATCATCAACTATAGGCATTGGTATATTCACAAAATTACGGTTAAGTTCATTCACATCGATAGCATCACTTACGGCAGACAATCTTTTACCAACTCTAATTTCTCGAATTTCTTTCCAAATCTTTTTTGAATCAACTGCATTTTTGTATTTTTCACCATAAAATCTCCTCTTAGCAGCTGCTATATCATTATTTGCCTTTTTCCTCATTTCTTTAAATTCAGCATACAACTCTGGTGTTTTAAATTGCTTCCAACGGTTGTATGACACGTTTCGTGCCGTAATAGTTCTTTTAATATAGGCGTTAAACCAAGGTTGTTGCTGAATTTTAACATTTTTAGTTTTGATTGGCACAAATTCATTGAATAGTTTTAAAATATTTTGTTGCAAAAAATTAACCTGATTATCAACCGATGGCATTTCATAAATAAACTGCCAGTTTATCTTTCGTGCTTCTTGCTCAAGCATCATATAATCAATGTGTTTAAAATCACGAAAACTGAAAGAAAAAGGCAACTTTTCCATATGAAAATCAAAAGCAAGAAAGAAAAGATCGTGCTTGGAAAAATTCGGTGCTGACAATTGATCGTAAAGAAGAACTTTGGATAGGTTATTTACAAAGAATAAATCTAGTAGAGTATCAGTAGAGTGTGTGAAATGAGTAGGTGTGGAGTTATTTACTGAAAAAAGCCCTAAATCGCGCATGTCATTAGTAAAGTGACTTTCCATAAGTATGTTGCTATTAAAGTCTCCTGCTATGATAGTGTGCGCATAGGATAAAGATAGGTTTTCAATGGTGCTTATGAGAGAAGAAGTGTCGACATTACGATTTGGACGGTAAACAGTACCAATAAGCATTTTCTCACAACCATTCGAGACCGAGATGAACACAAACTCAATAGGACTATCGGGATCAGATTTTTTAATAAGCCTACAAGAAATATTATTTCACACATAGATGGCCACACCTCCAGCATGTCGCTGTCTGTCTGCTCGAAAGATTTTAAATCCATTTAATATAAACAATACATTTGGAATTTCGACGTTGAACCATGTCTCAGACACACAAATTATATCTACATCAGAGCCCTCAAAAACATACCTCAGTTCATCCATTTTATTCATTAAACTTTGTGCATTTATGTGACAAACCTTAAAATCGTTTCTTTGCTTGCATAGAATCCGTATCAAATTATATAAATTGTCTTTGGAACTATTCGGATCACCCGCAATATTCATTGTTTAAAATGTGTATGATAACGCGTGCATTTTTCTTATATTCATGTTGCAATAATATTGATCCATAACTATATGTAAACAAAATATGAAATAAGATGAAGATGAGGCAAACGCAAAAATAAGAAGAGTTTGAATATAAAAAGAGATTAATAAGAAATAATAAACGTTGATAACATTGTTGGCACTTCGTATCAGGTAGCGTGAAAAAAGTAAACAAAGCAGCTTCGGTTGAGTGACTATCGAAAAAATTGACCATCGCCTAAGCAGTTGTTGTTTTGTTGCTCGGTAGATTCGGCTGCAATGAGTGCCTGCAGTTTCTCAATATTCTCTACACATTCTGCTTTTTCACCCTCTCTGCGTTTAATATAAACTAACCCACGGTAAGAAAAAGCAGCAACAAGTTGTTTTTGCCTTTTAGTTCGTAGGGCAGCTTGCAGTATTTTATAGTTGGATTTTGTTAAGCTTTCGTTACTGTAAATTGGCTGCTGTGATTGAAAGCCAGCGTGATGTAGGCGTAGCAAGTCGTTGCTTGCGCGGCGATGAAGTGCAACCGATTTGAGAAACTGATTTCGATCATACGGTGTGGCAAGCTTTATTATTATTGGTGCGTCATTGGTGGCGCGCGCGGATTTGGTGCCTTTTATGCGAAAAATTGTTTTAATGTTTGGTGGCACGAAATTAACAGATGAGCATATATTAGAAAAAATTGCATTAAGATTTTCGTTGCTGTTATGGGGAATACCGTTGATGCGAAGATCACATGCGACAGCTGAATTTTCCTGACGTTCGAGATGCGTTTTTAGGTCATCTATCTCAGCTCTTAGCAAAGCTATATCAGCTGCTTTCTTTTCAAGGTGGCTCACTCTCGTGGTAACTTCAAAAATCTCGCGGCGCATGTCTGCAACATTGAGGCGGAGCTCCTCTAAAATTATTTTCTCACTTGTTTGTATTGCGGTGGTGAGATTTTTATTTATTTGAGCGGCAATTTGTGATGCGATGATTTCGCTAGGTTTTTCAAGCCGTTCTTCCATTATCTGGTTCTGCTTCTCGATCAACTTGAGTAAATACGTAGTCGATTCGGTTTGTGGAGTGGCTGATGACTCATTTTTCGCGATAGGTTTTTGCGGCACTTCACTGTTTTTATTTGATTGTGCCGATGTTTGTTGTAATTTAGGAAGAATAGGAGGAGAACGAATCGATGAGCGCCGAGCCGAGAGACAGGCATCACATTTATAGAATTGATTGTGTTTTTGCATAAATTCTACATCACTTTTTTTTAAATTCACGCAGTGGCAATGGAAAAACTCATTGCAATCAAAACATTTTATTTTTTTTTCATCGTCCAAATGGCGATCGACTTTAGTTGCACAAATACAAGGCATTTTGAATTTTTTAAGCCTGTTTATAAAGAGTTTTGGTCAATTTATCAAGAGCGCACAATAATACGTGTTGACACCACGACGTTGTTCACTAATTATGAAAACGGTAAAATCTCTTAGAATTCCACAATATTAATTTATAGACTTGAAATTTCGCATATGAGCTTCGATTTTAAATATGCACTCTAAGTATGAATATCAATCAAATTGGATGAAAAACACGCTTACCTCCCATACAAAGTGACTTTGAATATACTTTGGTTCGGACCTGGGGGTATTTTAACTTCGGCCCAGTTTAAGATCATTTCTTACTAGTTTTATGAACATGCTAGATAACCCGACAGACGTTGTTCGGTTTCAAAAACGAATTTAATTTTATTTAAATATATGAGGCTAGAATGCTTCTTTCTAAAATTTTCTCCAAATTCTCCAAAGTTTCTTTCAAATGAAAACATTAAACATTTCTATACCGGAACATCATGACACGTGATTTTTATATATCAAGATAGCATAGTAAAAAACATTTGGTTTTCTTGTCAAAGTTTACGATTCAGTTATTTTGTTAGCTTTGTGTTTAAGTCTTTCCAATAAAAATTTTTGTCTTCCCAATCATTTTTACGTTTGTGGAAGTCTGGTTAAAAAAGCCTCACATCATTTAATGAGAAAAATGAGTTTGGGAAAATTATCAGAAGCACATCAGAAATACTTTGGATTTTTTTCCTTCACATCTAGACAAACCATGGACTCTAAACAGTGCATGTAACAGTTGCCGAACAATACTAAACAAAATTGCTTGCGGTAAAGAAAGTTTCTTCACTTTCGGAAAACCAATGCTGTGGAGAGAGCCGAGCAATCACACTACAGATTGTTACTTCTGTTTAACAGAAAAAGCTTATGGTAGATTAGAACCTGTGTATGCAATTGTTCAGTCAGTTACAGTACCAGTGCCACATTCAGCTTCGTTTCCCAAACCACAATTGATTAAAGCGGGACCTTCAGGAAAACGAAAGATAGATACGGAAAGAAATCTAGAAGATGAATGGACTGGATCAGAAATGGGATCAAATAAAAAAATCATTTTTTGACACAGGCTGAACTCAACGATTTGTGCCGAGATTTGAATTTGCCAAAATCAAAATCGGAACTACTAGCATCACGATTGCAACAATATCTGAAGCCTGAAACACGTGTTACATATTACCGTGAGCGCAGCAAAGATTTGGCGAAATTTTTTTTTCAAAAACGGAAGATGTTTGTTATGTCATCGACGTCTGTGGCATATTTTCCGCGCTTAATCAAAATTACGACCCAGATATGGCGTCTTTTTCTCGATAATGGCAATGATAGCTTGAAGGCTGTCTTGCTTCATAAGAACAACACTAAACCATCAATACTAAACCATCAAAACCATTTATACGTTACGACTTACATCGCTGGAAAGTTTGCTCCGATTTGAAGATGGTAGCAATATTATCAGGATTACAAGGCGGAAAGCAACACAAAGTTTCCTTGCTTTCTCTGCTTATGGGACAGCCGTGATCGCATACACCACTATACCCAAAGTATTTGGCCTGAACGAAACGAACTTACGCTCGGAGAGTTCAACATCAAAAATGATCCACTCATTCCTCAGGAGAAAATAATACTACCTCCGCTGCATATTAAGCTTGGGAAATTTTGTTTTGGTCAAATAAGTCTTAAAATGTTTGTTATTAAATACACTTTACTTCAAAAATATAAAATGTTCCTGATTTTAACTTTTTCTAAAAAATAAAGTTACTTAAAAATGGAATTTAAAAAAAAAACATGAAAAATGCAAGAAATTTTAACTTTGACGAGCTATCACTTGAACACTTTTTATCCGATCGATACGATCAGTATATAAATGGAAAGACAATTTAATTGCCTTTTCAGCTATTATTTCTAACGGATAAGTAGTTTCAGCGATAAGTAAATTTGAATGAAATCATCTCTCGAGAAGTACAAAAGTACCGTTATCTTAAAAACCCTACAAATGAAAAAAAAATTTTATGATTTTTGTGTTTTGGAGATCCAGACTAACTCGCTTATACATGTGGCGTTCTTGGTATTTCCCAGCTGTAAAGCAGTGTTATTGATGTGAATATGAAAGCAAAGTTTGATTTGATTTTGCAGAGAAGAATCCATGTTGGTATGGAGCTTAGGAAGAGCGCTAAGATTTGCAATTCCCCGATAGTTGCCTATCAAAGACCTATTGCCAGATTTATGCAGCGGAATAATAAGAGAAGATTTCCAAGCCTCTGGAAAATAGCAAGATTGCAACGATGCTTTAAAACAGGGATGCCCAGCGCCTAACTCTTTCCACTCTTTCCACTCTTTACAACAACTTTTATGTTTTCATGATTGTTGTAATTCGACGAATTCAGTTTGAAGTAAAATCATTACATCTTATTGCTTTGTTTTTTTTTTAAGAGCCATCAAATGACGATATCTTGCATTTGTATGTTGTTGTTTTAGTGTGTTCAACAATTTAACTTGTGCGCTTGGGTACGGTCAGCATAAGTGTTGTTGTTTGTATGTCCTTTTGTTTGTTTTGCTTGGGCGCTGCCAGCATTCGTGTTGTTGTTTTTAACATGCTCCACTCTTTCCACTCTACAACAACTTCAATATTGCAATGATTGTTGTAATTCGCCGAATTAAGTGTTCAGCTTCACCCTTACTTCTTATTACTTTATTGTTGTAATTGCGCACATTGAAGGATTCGTGTTGTTGTTTTGTGTGTTCAATATTTATGAACTTTTGCGCTGGCGCATATGTAAGCTTTATGCGCGTTTTTGTTTTTATGTGTTTTTGTTTTTAGAAAAATTATTGTGCCATGAATCCAAAGATTTGTTGTTGTTGTTGGCTTTTTGTTGTAATTGTTGTAGCACTCTTCAAATAATTTGTCTGGGCATCACTGCTTTAAAAAGCATAGTAATTGGAACTACAAGTTTTTCACAGCAATATTTCAATATACATGAAGGAATATTGTCAGGCCCACTTTAATAAGATGTCTTAAGATTTTCAAGTATGTTGAAACCGTGTTAATATCAATTATTGGGGAACAAATATCGCAAGTTGCACAATTAAAGAATAACTTAAGCTCTCATAAGAAACATATGAATAAGTTGTCTTAAAGAAATCTGCAAAAAGGTTAGATATAGTAATATCAACATCATAGCAATGTTTTATATTTCATAAAAGATGGATATGAATTTATCTTACGTTTAGTATTAACGTAAGTGAAGTTCCAAAACACTTTTGCATAAGACTTTATATTTAATTTGACTTTTGTTAAATATATGTTATAGGATTGCCTACATAAATGCCAATAGTTGTAATTAATTGAAGTATAAGAAGCAAAATCACAAATACTATTAGATTTGTGATATTTTTTATAGCATTTTGATTTTAAGTTTCTCAGATTTTTCAGTTCTTTGCTATACCAAGTAGGACCAAATATTAAAGAGGCTTTTCTCTGAGGAACTTAAGTTAAAAAGCAATTACTGAGAGTTTTGTTAAAGGCAAACACAGCAGAATCAAGAGTTTGAGGCAATATTCTTTTAGTATTGATATTAAGTACTGATGAGCAGTTCATTAACAAATTCACCAGATCATTGACAAATTATTTCTTTTAAAATTGAACTCTGAGGGAGGATTCAAACGATTTGATATAAATTGTTTAGGAAAATTCAGTGTGATTTCAATAGTCGGATGGTGTGAATCCTCAGAATACACAAGTGGATCAGACCTATTAACTGAAACAATATTGCTATCATCAAAATATATAAGGTCTAACAAACTGTTATTTCTATTATTGTGATAGTTTATTTGAAAAAGTCCTTGACTCGAAAGCTCATTTCAAAATGAGTTATCAGATGAAAGTTCTGAAGATGGCAGGAATACTCCTAAATTTCCTAAAATTCGCCTGCCTCGTATTGGCTTCGTCAGTTGCTAGCCCTATGAAGTTGCTTAGAGGCACATTATGCTTTTGAAAAAATTCCGAAATTGTTTCGGAATCTATTTTTCCAAGTTCAAGTAGTGATCAAATTCTGACGCAAATGTTTTTTAATAACTTATCAAAATACCTTACTACTAAAACAAGACATGTTTTTACTGAACAGTCCGTAGTTTCGTCCAAAATTAATGATAATTTGCACATTACAATGGCAGCAATTATTCTCTTCATTGCTTCGTTCCCTATAATTTCTTCTATCTGTGTCGATTTTGTTCTACCGCATCGTAAAGTCTGCGCTATTTTGGAGTCTGTACAACACACGGCCAGCAAATCGTGCAAATAGTCCATAAAAAGAAATGGAAGATTATGTACTATTATGAACATCACTTAATTGAATTCTGCATTTCGGATCTGCTTCTCCAATTTTCTTTTTTAAGAAAAGAATCTAACTTCGGTTGACACTTCGGCTTAGTTTTTGTTATGTGGTTTGCCATGCACTTTTCACAGGCGATGCAGTATGCATTTCCATTTTGATCTTTGAGTCAGGAAAATTGGCTTAGCCATTCCATTCGAAACTTGCGTTTTATTGTATCCTTTTTTTCGCTAAGTATGTCAATGAAATTAATTTTCACAATGAATTTTACGCTAATTGCATGAAATACGTGTTTATTATGTCAAACTGCTATAGCTTTCATCTGACTCCGTGTGTGCCTTCTGTTCAGCAACCTTCGCTTTCTTTATCAAAAACCTTAGTAGTAAAGCATTCGCATGGATACCAAAACAAAAAAGCACAAAATTAGATGCCAAATCTGTTGAATTAGTTATGGTTGGATATTTTCCAAATGGTTATAGATTACGGAACGAAGTAAAGCACGAAATAGTAATTGCAAGAGATGTTCGATTCAATGAAATTTCGTTTCCATACAAAATTAATAAAAATTGTCCAAAAGAACAGCCAAATGTACTTGTTTTATGCGATAGAAACGAGCAAGAGGGGGATATAGATAATATTAGTGCCGTTTCTGTATCATGTTGTGCTGGTAATGATGAAAGTCTCAATCCTGATAATGCAGAAATTTCAAAACAAGTTCAACCAGTAGAAAATTCAGATGATGAAACGGAAGATGTTTACCATAAAGCCGAAGAAGTGTTAAACCGCAGTTTGCCAGAACCTCGTCGAAGCGAAAGAATTAAAAATAGGCTTAATAAATATCTTTCAGGATATACAGCAATAGCAGATGAAGATTGCGAGCCACAAAATAACTCGTGATATTCAAAAAAGAACAAACGAGATATATTGGATTCAGGCTATTAAGCACGAACTTCATTCAATGGATAAAAATAAGGTGTGGTTACTTATGCCACGTCCTGTGGGAGTGAAGACATTAAAATCAAAATGGGTTTTTAAAGCAAAAGAAGATGAAAACGGAAAACCCATTCGATACAAAGCAATGCTAGTTGCTAAAGGTTTTCTTCAAAAATCGGGTGTGGACTATGAAGAAACTTATTCTCCAGTAGCAAAGTTAACTGCAATAAGGATTATTTTGGCTACTATCTACATCAACTTGATGTAAGGACCGCATTCCTTTATGGAGAATTAAAAGAAGAAATTTATATGGAGGTTCCAGATGGTCTTTCAGTGAAACTTGGGTTAATATGTAAGCTTCAAAAATCTTTGTATGGTCTTAAGCAAAGTCCAAGATGTTGGAATGAAAAATTGAACAGTTACCTAATGCAAAATGGATTTGAACGTTCTAGACATGACTACTGTCTTTATACAAAATTTTGGAGTGGAAATGTTTTATATCTTACATTAAATGTTGATGAAATTTTAATTGCCGGAAACAGTTTAAAAATTATTGAAGATTTTAAGAAATCTTTGGAACGTTAATTTTATAACTCATGTAAATTTGAAATGTCTGATTTGAAAATCTTGGATTTTATCTCGGAACAAAAATAGACTACAATCAAAACAATGAAATATTCCAATTAAGTCAAGAGAACCACATTGAGAAGATTTTAAACAAATTTGGAACGAATGAATGTAATGCCATGAAAACACCAATGGAAAAAGGATTGCAACTTACTCCAAATAATGATCATCCGACAGATAAACCGTATCGCGAACTTCTTGGAAGCTTGATGTTTATTATGTTGAGTGTAAGACCAGATATTTGTTATCACGTAGGATACATGGGTAGATTTCAACATAACTCAAAGGAAACACATTTTGAAACACAAACGAACTCACATTCAAGTGACGCAGAATATATTGCTCTAAGCTGTTACTGAAGGACTATGGATTCGAGGATATATGAGGATAACAGAGGTATGGCATAGAATGAAGAAAGCAAAAGATCAAAGCATATTAACATAAAACATAATTTTATTCGTGACCTTATATCAAAAGGAAATATTCGCATTGAACATACTAGAACAGAATTCCAGCTAGCTGATATATTCACAAAATCTTTTGATTATAACAAATATCAACAACTCAAGACTGAACTTCAATTATGTGATTGAGAGGAGGTGTTATATTATGATGTGTTAATGAGTTTGTTTTTATATCCCTACTGTTTAAAATTAACTTTATATACTTTGATGTTTGTTCAATCACATACAATTTGTATTTTTAATATTGATACTTCATATCCTGAAAATTTTACTTGACTTCGAATATTGTTCTCCAACACATCATTCATTTTTTCAATAAACTTTTTATTAATAAATTCTGCGCGGTGTCTTATTATAAAAGTTTTGTTATGAAAAGAATGGCTATTTCTGTGTATAACAAAAAATTTAAAATGAGTTCATGTTTTAATGTAAACAAGCACGAAAACACGAAAGGTTTTAAGAAAAGCGTGTCATTTCTACAGTTTACAGTGTGACCCAGAATAACTGTCACTGTTTTTGCTTTGCTCCCAACCCTTAGAAATACAATTTTTTTGAGTAGGCGATGCTTTTAGAAATTTAATGGCAATAAGAAGAAGGTAAAAAATTTCCGATTTCATCCAATTTGTAATTAGTATCGCAGTGGAAGCTAAACGAGAGCTAGTAGTGAATTTTTATTTAAAAAACATAAAAATGTGCAACATAATTCGGAAGCTAAAACCGCTCAATATTGGGGAATGATTTATTTATAGAACTGTAAAACGGTTCAATGAAACGGGAAGTTCATAGATCAAGGGGTCAAAATTGATACAAATTATAACATTGAACACGTTTTGGAAGGCCATCTATTACCTAATGCACAGGACTTGTATGGCGATGAATATTTTAGCTTCCAGCAAGATTCTGCCCATCACACCAGGCAAAACGCACTCAAGACTGGTGTGAGCAAAATTTGCCCGATTTTATATCATCCAAGGAATGGCCAGCTGCGTCGCCAGATCTTAATCATTTGGACTTCTGTGTTTGGGGATATATGTTAGGCAAAATCGGCATCACTAAAGGCCTTAATATTAATCAATTCAAAGCCCGGCTGATACAGATTTGGGATGAAATGGATCAAGATATGGTGCGTGCCGCTTGCAAATCATTTTTCAAACGTTTGCGTCTAACAATCAAAGATAAGGGCGAGCGATTTGAACTAGCAACTTGATTCCTTAAGTTTATTAATATATGTATTTCAATAAATAAAAATAAATTTTAAAAATCCCTTGACTACTTTATTGCTTATTTCACTTTATTTTAGTGACAGTTATTCTGGGTCACACTGTAAATTTAAATTTTTTTCTCTTTAGAACAAATTTCCACCTCAAAAGATCAGCTAAATTGGAGCTGTTGGAGGATTCAAACGATTTGATATAAATTGTTTAGGAAAATTCAGTGTGATTTCAATAGTCGGATGGTGTGAATCCTCAGAATACACAAGTGGATCAGACCTATTAACTGAAACAATATTGCTATCATCAAAATATATAAGGTCTAACAGACTGTTATTTCTATTATTGTGATAGTTTATTTGAAAAAGTCCTTGACTCGAAAGCTCATTTCAAAATGAGTTATCAGATGAAAGTTCTGAAGATGGCAGGAATACTGCGCCAACTACCGTGGGATTAGCCTTCTTAATATCGCATATAAGGTCCTGTCGAGCGTCTTGTGTGAAAGACTGAAGCCCATCGTCAACCAACTGATTGGACCTTATCAGTGTGGCTTTAGACCTGGAAAGTCCACCATTGACCAGATCTTCACGCTCCGACAAATCTTGGAAAAGACCCTCGAGAAACAAATCGACACACACCATCTTTTTGTCGATTTCAAAGCCGCCTTCGACAGGCGGCAATAAGGAGTCACCTATATGCCATCATGTCTGAATTTGGTTTTCCTGCGAAGCTAATACGTCTTTGCAGGATGACACTGAACAACACCAGCAGTGCAGTGAAAATCGGGAAGGACCTCTCCCTTCCGTTCGATACCAAGCGAGATTTCAGACAAGGTGATTCCTTATCGTGCGACTTCTTTAATATAGTAATGGAGAAGATCATCCAAGCTGCTGACCTGACGACCTGCTGAAGAGTGTTATGCTGCTGGCGTATGCAGATGATATCGACATCATTGGCCACAATACAATCAATTGGCCAAGTCAGTGCAGCATTCTCCAGGATAGAAAAAGAGTCGAGTCGAATGGGTCTTGCAGTGAACGCAGATAAAACGAAGTATCTTGTGTCAACAAATAAACAGTCCCAGCGTCTTGGAAACCACGTCACTGTTGACAACACCTCCTTTGAGGTAGTAAAGGACTTTGTTTACCTGGGATCCAGCATTAACTCCTCCAACGATATCAGTATTGAGATTAAACGAAGGATAACTCTTGCCAACAGGTGTTACTTTGGGCTCAGTAGGCAATTGAGAAGCAGAGCACTCTCTCGACGAACAAAACTGACGCTCTATAAGTCAATAATCATGCCCGTCCTACTATACGCATCACAAACCTGGACGTTGAGCAGCTCTGATGAAAGGACTTTGGGAGCGTTCGAGAGAAAAATCGTTCGCAAGATCTATGGTCCAATCTGCGTCAATGGCGAGTACCGAATACGATGGAACCACGAGCTGTATGAGCTATATGCCGACATCGATATAGTCAAGCGTATTAAAATAGAGCGGCTTCGCTGGCTAGGTCATGTCGAGAGAATTAACGACGAAGCTCCAACGAAAAAATTATTGGATTCGGTACCCAGCGGTGGCCAACGCAGACGAGGAAGACCGCATCTCCGTTGGAAAGACCAGGCATTGGATAACCTGACAACGCTTGGAATTTCCAACTGGCGCCAGCAAGCGCACGACAAAAGAGGCTGGCGCAAATTCTAAGACGAGGCCAAAACCGACCAACGGTTGTAAGAGCCATCTAAGTAAGTAAGTACTTGTTCAAACTTGCAAGCATAGTAGACATTTCTAAAACCATAAAGTTTCGAAAACCTGCATGATTTTCAGAGTATGATGAATGGAGGCGTCAGTTGTTTTGTAAGCAATACATTTCTCCAGAACTTTTCAGAAAAACATGTTCATGTCATAAATGTCAAAAATAAAAAATATACTTTATAATTTTGTGATAACTTAGTTCTGAGACTATATCGATGGTTAAGCTCACTAAAGTGATAAGTGAAAAATTTCATATGTTCAGGAACGTCGATTTTGTTTTTAAATTTCAATACATCTCAATACAAAACACTAATTTTAACTGTGTACTGACACGCATTGACTGGCTATGCATTTTCAATAAATTTACACAAGGTAAATATAATATTGAGGGATTGAAAAATGCAGTAAACCTATTTTCGTCAAAAGGTCACTTATCACTTTAGTGCGCTTAACCATCGATATATCATGAAACAAACCTCATTTACCACTTTTAACCTGCTAGAACATAATTTTGAATAGTAATATGTTTTGGATATACTGTTACATAGAACTACTAGTTTAAAAATCATTAATAAACTTTTTCCTTTTTATTTTAACTTTTCATTTAAATTTTTTGTAGAAAATGGGGGTTGATTTCGAAAATATTTTTATATTAATAGTTATTTAGGGTCATTAGGGAAAATTTGTCAACGTTTTGCTTCCAGGTCCTATTTTTTCTTCAATTATGCAAAATTGTTCGTACATTTTTCAAAGTTTTCTATATTAATCTAACTTGAGTTTTTATACATTCATAATGTCAGTTCTTCAATAAGTTAAAACTGATATGGTCTGGTTTATTGATAGTAAATTGTTCTCTCACATCTTATTAACCCGGTAGACAAAAATATTGGAACAATTCAGAGAAAATTCTTGAAGTTTCTGAAAATTTTAGATTCTTACTTCTTTTATCAAATATTCATGGATAGCATAGTTTTGTTTATTTTTTTAATGTCTTTTAATATACGTAATTTTTGTAGAGGTTGATTCGAAAATGTGAAGTAAGATTCATCGACTTATTTTATAAAAAAAATCTTCTACAGAGGTGCACAATTTAGTTTCCGCCCCGGGTGCCACCAACCCTAGCTACGCCTATGGTGCCAAATATGAAAAGCGATCCAGCACATTATTTTTTGAACAAGTATTTTTTACTCGCCTCGGCTGTTTTATACCGTTATATGGTGAGTATACAATCTGGTAAACTGATCTTGTAAGCAAAAACACTTTGTTGATTATGTAAATTCACTTTTATTGAGAATTAATGCAAATTTGTGCGGTCAAAAAATAGTAGCGTGTTATTAATACATACAAAGCATTGAAAATTTCATTAAATTATATCATACATACACAAAAAAGTATATATTGAGCTATTTTACATCAGTTTATATAAAAACAAAATTTAGTTGTGCCGTATTTTTCCTGAAATGGGACGAGGAAAACATTTTTCTGTTGAAAAGCGGAATTGATAAAAAAATAAATTTATTAGAGAAAAACACACGAAGAGGTTGAAAATTTGCTCAAATGTTCACCAACCATGATTTGCAATGCCATAAAATACAATAAAAAACCAGAGACATGGGGACGCAAGACAGATATGACGGTGAATTTGATTAAACGAGTGGTACGGTACTAAAAAGCCAATCCATTTGCCTATGCAGTGCAAGTAAAAGTAGAGCTTAATAAAACGCAAGTATTCGTACTTTACGTAGACTTCTTACGGAACAATATTTGAGTACGCGTGGTCCTCGTAAGGGGCCACTTTTAACCAAGAAGCATGTCCAAAAAAGGATGCAGTTCGCAAGAGATCATTAAAATGAAAAATGAAAAAACGTAGCCAAATGAAAAATGAAGGAACATTTAATGGTCGGACGAGTCCAAAATTGTAATGTACGGTGGTAAAGGGTCTCGTCAATATGTTCGACGTCTCAAAAAATAGCTAAATTCAACCCGAAGTATACCACAAAACTATTTAACACGGTGGTTACAAAATCATGGCTTGGACATGCTTTTCTTTCTATGGTGTTGGTCCAATTTATTGTATAGAAGCATTAATAGATTAACATCTTTACGTCAAAATGTTAAAATAACGAAACGAAACATACGAGCAAACTTGCGAAGGAGTAGTTCTACTAACTAACCTAATACACCTAAGTGAGTGTGACGTGTCTCACTGTGATTCAAAATTCGTACTCTTGTTGTCACCTCACCTAAATGAGTGTGACTTGTTTCACTTTGGCAACAATTCTCATTTTTGCTGTCACTGAAACGCGGAACGACGCAGTGAACACTGACAAGCAAGTCATTTTCCGTATTCTTGTTGTCATTTGTTGTTGAATTCAAGTGATAATTTACTCGCACAAATATTTTAAGTGAGAAAATGCAAGATCCAAAAAGATATGTATTAAAAACGTTTATTTTTTGGTCTTATGTATGAAATAAACACTAGGTCGTAGCAATCGCTTAGCAAGTACCTAAGCTGGCCACATAAATAGGTACGTTGAAGATACAAATAAGTTGGGTCGCTCGCTTTAAAAAATGTTTTCTTAAATCTGTAAAAAAAGAGATATTATCTCTTTCGATTATCTTAAACGAAAAAATTAAAATTTTTTAATTTATTCTAGTTTTCTTCCATTTTTATGTTCCAAAGTCACGTGTGAGGTCATTAATATACATATATAAAACAAACATTACTATATATAAAACTCTAAAACGGCAAACAGTTTTGTTCCAGATTTTGTAAAAATATCTCAAACGGTATAAGATGAAGATGAATGATAAAGTGAAATTTGTGTCAGAAAAAGAGATTGCGAAAAACATGCCATTTAGGCATCGTAATTCTTTGTAAGTGAAAAATTTATTTTGTTTTTAAAATAACAAAAAAAAAAACTAAAAATCCACTTTTTGAGATAAAACCAAATTAAAGTTTTTCAGAAAGTTGGCAACTAGCATAAAAATTCCAAACATATTTAATTTTTTGGAAATCGCTTTTCTATAGTTTTCTAATGATAGGAATGTTACCATTTACAAAAATAAGGTAACATAAGATGGAGATATGATTTATTAGAAATGACTTAATTTTTAAGATTGTTGCTTTTATAAAAAAATTAGTATCTCCATAATATTTTACAAAATTATGGCGATAAAAAAACAAATAACTGATATTCTTATAAGTAGAAAAGGAACCTACTAAGAGCATGTGATTAATTTTTGGATAAAATTTGCCATATATTTTTTTGGTGCAATGAATATGATAATTCAAAACGTAAATGATAATATTTAACAATTTCATAATTTCTCGTTTTCACATAAGTTGAAAGACTAACTCTCTATAATTTTTTTCTTACTAAATCTAAAAAAAAATTATTTAATTTATTTACTTTTGAACACCGAAAGCTTTAGAAATATGCTTAAAAGAAATATTTAAGTGAACACTCAAATCCAAAGATGTTGTGTAAAAACAATTAAAGGCAATAAAAATCCAATTGGATTATTTCGGTTTTTTCACACAATAAAAAAAAAAACAGCGAACATTCGTTTTTAATCACTTATTCAAAATGAGCGTTTAAATTAAAAATTCAGGAACTTTGTTCACGACCGGCACTTAATTATCTGAATGTTTCTTGCAAATTGATTTCCTTACTTTTCTTTCTTATTTCTTATTGTTTTCATTTCTCCACGATAACGCAAAAACGAAAACATGTAGAACAGCAACAACGCAAACCGAACTGATGACGCACGCACAACAAAAAAAAATCACTGACACTGCTAGTAATTTTTTCTGAACGGACATACTATTTAAACCTTAATTTTTAATGAACGGTTGAAACGAACGTTCGTTGATTTTTGAAGTTGTGTGTAAAATTTCTTGAGAAAATACGCAACAGACAAATTTTCCGTGATAAAAAATGCTTTTATCTTTCGATCAGACATGCACAACGAAATCAACAGAATTTTTTCTGTTTCGTTGAGGCAGAAAAATAAATTATCAAAATTATTTCGTTTTTTAAATAACGTTAAAAATTTATCAAATCAAATTTCGTTTCGTTGAAAAACGAAAAATTTTCTATTATTTTCTTCTATGCTAAAGCTGGTATGACACTAGCTTTTTTCGCATTTTTAAATTCTGTTGAATTTAGCATTTTAGTGTTATTCTGAATTTTGTCAAAAATTATGAATTCTTTACATAAAAATGGAAAAAATTTGTTAAAATATTAAAAGTCGAACTCTTTTGCAGTTCTTGTGTTAATTTGTGTTTATTTGGTTTTGTACATTCATTATAAATAAACAATAAAAAAAGTATATTGTGAAATGTCAGAATTTAATGTGCCTCTGTTAGATTTTAAGCTGATAGCGGCTGAAAGAGTAAATATTTTTTAACAGTTTTCAGCCATTGAAAATGACTATTCTGCATTTTTTTGGAAAAATTATATAGCTTCGTTTGGTGTGTTGCTCTTTTTGTATTTTTAAGATATATAAAAATGCGAAAAAGCAAGTGTCATACCACCTTAAACAAAAATTTGACAAAAACGAAAAAATTTGATATCGTTTTCTCCGAAACGAAATAAATATTTTTCGTTTTTGGAATTAACGTTTTTTTATTTATTTTGCTTCAACGAAACGAAAAAAATATTTTGGTTATCGTTAAAATTAACGTTAACGTGCATGCCTGCGTTCGATTGCAAACGAAATAAATCTGCTTTTAAATAACTTTAAGAATCATTTAAGAAATTTATTGATGAAAACAAAATAATAGTAAATTTCTTTTCAAATACTCTGCGACAATTACGCGCTCATTGTTCCTTTCCCACTTATAATTGTATAATGTTTTGTAGTTGTAACAGTAAAGAACAAAACTGGATTAACATGTGCAAGATTCCTTAGCAGCAAATTATTAGCAGCGCTAAGCTGCAATTTATGGAATTACAAATGTCTGTCAAACAACAACAAATGTTGTTTATGAAAGAAAATAAGCCTAAAATAAGAATTAAAACTGCAAATTTATTTTATTTAACAGGGTTCTCCTACATATGCAAATAAAAATAGGTTTCATGTTTTGTGTTTTATGTTGCAGCGAAAAACATTCCCCTCAAGATTTTTGCTGTCGTTTCATGTCGTTCAGTTTTTTCATTGACTGATACATACATACACAAGCATGTTAGAAGAAAACAATTTCAGCGAATAACAACAACAAAACTCACGGAAATATTATTTTCAATTAACTTCTAAACTAAATGGAATTTTAAAAAACTTCATAAGAAAACAACCTTCGTTAGGAAGCGTAGAACAGTACAGAAAAAGAAATTTTAAGATCGGTCAATCCATTCGAGAGTTTTCTCGCTTCGCTCGCTCGCTCCAATAAAATACCATAAATGTATTTCCTTTTAGGGTGAAGAAGAAACCACAAGAAAGCAGTTTTAGGCGATGGTTAGTTTTATGGCGAAAAATCCTTCTATCGCCAAAGGTCTAAAATATTCGGAGAACGGCAAAACGGCTTCCGATGCAAAGTGGCAAGAATTAGGTACTAAATTAAATAGTTTGCGTCCACCTATAAAAAAGGATGCAGGATGGCAAAAAGTAAGTAACACAGTCGTGCATATGGTGTCGACGATTTAATTGTACAATTTTAATTGATTTAGGTTTGGAATGACTATATGCTCAATCTAAGGAAGAAGCGTGGGCACAACAAGAAAGAGTTAAACTCTACCGGTGGCGGCCCTTTCCGCTTGGATCAACTGAACGCCACAGAAAAAGAGGAAGAGACAGGCTCAGAATGCTTATAAAAAAGATATGCTTGAGGAACAAACAGGAGTAATAAGCGAACTTCCAAAGATATTAGATAAAACCAACAAATATTTTAAGAGCATATCCAGTACTTTGAAAAAAAATATGAAATATATAAAAAAGTGCAGAAGAAAAAAGAAACAGAACTCGAGCTAAAAATTGAGATAAATGAATTGCAAAAACAAGAGTTACAATTAGAAATAGCAAGATTAGATTAGAGGCTGCGAACAAAGTGTACGAATATGAGCTTATTGTTGCTGTATATACATCCATCTATATGTGATAGGCTTTTAAAAATATAAAATGAAGTGATGAATATGTGTTTTTCAATTCTCAAATTATGTAAAGCTCAACAAACATTCATTATTTTGGAGGCTTTCTCAGGCGTATAGTGAAGCTGACGTGCACCTAGCATGCATCGAAAGGTATTTTTAATCACTCCATTTGTCCTTTCGATAACATTGCGCACTTTTGAATGAAGCTCATTAAACCTGCCTTCATAACTATTTTCACCTCTGTCCCGATGTGCTCTAAATGAAGTTATCAAGTAGGGCTTGAGAGAATATCATGCGTCACCTTTGAAGCCATATTTTAGTATTTATAAATATTTATATATATTGTTAATTACTTAAGAGCCATTCGTTTCTATCTCCGATTTCATTTAAAAGCATCGTATCCAGTCTACTGGAGTTCCAAATAAAGCAGTCATGTGATGCTCCTGGGTAGTTAGCGTCAACGTACCTTATGCGCATTTTATGATCACAGACCTTAATGTAGAAAAATTCGCTTTAAGTATATAACCGCACTCAAAAATAAAACAAATATGATTTTAACGTGTGTGCCGTCTACACACCCAATAACTCCGGGAAATCCAAACTTTTTAAAAAATGCCAATTTAATCTCTTTAATTTTATTAAGTTCCCGCATATTTCTTCTTCCAAAATTGTCAAAACCTCGTTCAGAAACCAAACGCCAAACCAACGTTATAGTCATTTCCGACGCCTTTTTGGTAACTGCCTTCAGCCGAAGCACAGCAGACAATTTTATTACCGGAAGCACTCCGAAATTTCTCTTCGGAAAACTCGTCCTGCTTTCAAGAATATTTAACAAATATGAAAACTCGTCTTTTGAAAATCTGAAATAGCTGACAAACCTGCAAACATAATAAATATATGATTGTTTAACTTTAACATTTCATTTTGAACTTACAAATGAACTCTTTTTTTTACTGTGTTGGGTGGAAAGAGTCTGTGCAGTGTCTGTGTTCAAAAATGCTGGTTTGAGTTAGTCGATGTGAACTGTGCTTGTGTTATTATTTTTAAGTATTGTAAAGAATTTTGGTGTTTTCTGTAAATCTTTGAAAGGTCCATCATATGGATTTTGTAGCGTACGTCGTATGGAATCATTACGGATAAATACAAATTTACAGCTTTCTAATGTTTGTGGTATATACTGTTGAGCTGAAGTATTATGATGAGAAATATTTGATTGAGTATTTTGAACATTTTCTTTAAGTGAAAATAAAATATCTGAAGGATTGAAATTGTATTATTTCTAACGATTAACTGTTGTGGAAATTTTAAATTTTGACCGAAAATTATCTCGGCAGGAGAAGCTTTGATGTCTTCCTTAATATGGATCTTAGACCTAACAGAATTAGAGCAATTTCCGAGTACCAGCTAGTCTGATTGTTACTAGCCATTAATGAAGCTTTTAATTGTCTGTGAAAACTCTCTAAAATGCCGTTGGGTTGAGGGTGGAAAGGAGAAGTAATGATATGACGACAACCAATGTTTTTAACAAACTACTTGAAAGTTTTAGAAGTAAATTGTGGTCCTTGGTCGGTAGTGATTTCTATAGGAACGCCAAAACTTCAAATATATTCTCTATAGAATATATCAACTATAGTGGAAGTCTCGATGTTTTTAAGTGGGTAAATTTCTGGCCAACGTGTATTTCTGTTTATCACAGTTAGCAATGTTATCTGCGTCCGTTCGATATAGGCAATGGACCAAAACAACAAAAACAAACAAAACAAATTGGCCATTTCAGCCCTTGAAAGGACTTTGACCGAGCTTCTTATGATCAATAGTGTTGTGTGTGTTATTAAATGTTTGCACACAATTGACCGAGAACTGGACTTACATGTTTTATGCCGACTCCGAACGGCTAAGGTTCATGTTCTCAAGAAGCTTAACATGGCATTATTTACTCTCTAAGGTTTGCCATTGTCTGCAGAGAGGTGGTGACCGATTGGGCCCTCGGTAGTCGAATGGTTAGCGTGCTTGACTGCCAACCCAGAGGGTCCGGGTTCGAATCCCGGTCTAGCCATGGTCCTACGCTTTCACCTTTCTTTAATTATTTCCTCATTTCTAATCAACTGCAATTGAAACTTTAAAAGTTGTAGTTGGTGGTAGATGTTTGTGGAATAAGATTGCTTAATAACTCGAATTGACTGAGGTAAAGGCATAACACTTGCCTCAGATTCAAATTCGCATGTTGATATAGTGCTCCGCCACACATACAACATTCTACACTTGTTTCTCTTGATTTCACTTTCCCTCCTACTTATCTATCTTCCCATTTCCGAAAGAAGGCAGACTTGACTGAATAGGTTTGACACCTGAAATCCTTGGTTCAAAGCTAAAAAAAAAAAAAAGTCGTCTAGTAGCTCTCGTTCCTGGATGTGAAATGTTGTAAAGCTGGTCGAAAATTCTTATTATTCGCATGGATTGTGGAATGTATGGACGTGTTTCATCTGTAGAGTGCTCGCACTTAATCTTAATTTTCAAAAATGGAATTTCAATTTTTTTAAATTTATATATAGTTTTGTCAGCAATCTCTTTAAGTTCTGAGTCAATCAATTGTTCATTGTATAGTTGTTTCAGGTCAAGATCGGGTATTTTAATTTCTTCTACCTCGCACCTTGACAGTGCATCAGCTACTGCGTTATCTGTACCTTTGATGTGTCTGATGGCATTTATTAATTGTGATATGTATTCAAGGTGTCTTGTTTGTCTTGGAATGCTTTCTGTTTTTAAGTAAAGTGCATTGGAGGTTGTTCAGTTCCGAACAATACAAAATAATTAAGTTATTAATAAGTAGTTGTAGTCATACAAATATACAAGCATAACAGCAAAACACAAAACAACAAAGCATTCCAGTAACTACCAAAAAAGCTGAGCCTGCAAAAAACGACACATGAGTCTCAGTGCAATGTTCCGGACAAAGTCAAGGCCAGTTTGGCTATGTTTTAATATGAATAGAATTTTGTAGTGCAATGTGCTGAACAATTATTTCAAGGGCAGCTTGGCCGTTTTTGTTGTGTGTGCATTTTGTTGTTATGCTTAATCATATGCTAAATCAATATATATACATATATACATATTACATATTAGTTTTATATATTCTTTTTCTATGTAAAATTGGAACAAATTTTGTATAAAAGGAATCTAAATAGTAACAATAAATTAATATTAAAAGTCAACACCTTTGAAGCGGTTCCTTTTTATTCCTCTGGGTTGAACAGGTTCAAGTGCCTGGTTAGCCAAAGCAAATAAAACAAACTATCGTTAGTTGAACAGGTTCAAGTGCCTGGTTAACCAAAGCAAAAAAAAACAACAAAAATAATTATCCTTAGTTGAACAGGTTAAAGTGCCTGGTTAACTTTTGAATAATTATTTAAACAACTATTCCTTAGTCAAGTTAAGACTAAGGATTTGCAGTTGCGCCCATTAAGACGCAACATTCTGGTGACCCCGACGTGATCTGCAACACTTCTTAGGCAGATTCAACATATCATTCTGGTGGTTCAGTTTCATCAGCATTTATCATGGAAGATTTTTCATCATTGGTTGCCTTGCAAAAGTTGGCGGGCAATGAAATTCAGCAAATTGTGAAGAATTTCAAAAAGGATTCTCCAGATCGAAAGACGACATCAATCTATTTTGAAGAGCGACTGCAGCGTCTAAATAAAGTGTGGGATCAATTTGAAGAAAATGACACGAAGATTCGTACGATAAAGGATCTATCATTAGATCATGAATACTTTAAAACAGACTACTATAACAACATTTTGACTGTGGCCAATAAGTACAAACAGATTTTTACAACCGAGATACAAAACCTGGAATCGAAGTCATCACCCCAATTGGAACCACCTACAAAGGCAACCCCAAGAGACATACGAGGATTTACAAAAGATGCATCCTCGGTCGCACCAACAACTCAGCAGGATCAGTCGTCATCAATTTCTCCAGTCCAAGTTAGTTTTGAGGCCATGTGTAGGAGACAAAAGGCGATGATGTCATCACTGGAACGTCTACTAGCGGGCAATTCAATACAAGAGGCTCCTTCACAGTGTCTGATCGTGTTAAGCAAGCTGTGGAGCCAAGTTGAAGAAATTCACTATAAATTATGGGAACTGTTCGAGGACCCGGCAGCAAAAGGATATGACATACTGGCATACTCAGAACTCGAAGCCAGAGTCATACACCGACAAGAATTGTTAACAAAACATAAGAATATCAATGATGAATTCCAGGCAATAAATCACCAATTGGTGCATCTACCAAAAATGTCAGTACCGAAGTTTGACGGAAACTACTTGAAATGGCAAACTTTCGCAGACATATTCACGCGAATGATACATCAGCAACAAATTCCAAAAATCCAGAAAATGTGGTACCTCAAAACCAATGTATTCGGGGAGGCTGAACGCGCGATTGGTCATCTCGAATTGACAGAAGATAATTACGACATCGCATGGGAAGCTCTACAAGATCGTTTTAGCAATAAGAGAATGCTTACATCAGCTATAATACAACGGCTGATATCCCTTCCAAACCTCACATCAGAAGCCAAGACTATTCGAAACTTTCATGACACCATTCATGAAAGCTTAGCCGCACTCAAGAATCTTGGAGTCGAGACAGATAGCTGGGATCCTCTGCTGTTGCACATTTCAATAAAGAAATTTGATCACCAAACCCATATGCTCTACGAGCAATCACTTCAAGACCCCAGAAAGCTTCAAGAAATAAGCACCTTTCTCAAATTCTTAAAGAATCGGTTCCAAGCATTAGAAGCCATAGGATGTAATATCAAAAGAGTGGTAACATTGACAGCAGTATCCAATCACAACAGTTGCAAGGTTTGTAAGCAAGGTGGCCATCCTCTTTACTATTGCCAACAGTTTCTCAAAATGTCCGCCGTAGAACGACTGAAATGGATACAGAAACAAAACCTGTGCGTCAATTGTTTCAAGGAAAATCACACAGCCAAGACATGTAAATCACGAAGCTGCACAAAATGTTCAGCAAAGCACAACACACTACTGCATTTACAGGGAGATGCTAAAATTCAGAAAACAACAGTAAATCATCAAGTTCCTGATCAGTCAAATAACAACACTGTGCCTTTCACGGTAGCTGCGACTCAAAATGAAACTAACAAATATAACTACGTTCTACTAGCAACAGCAAAAATTAAAATCTCAGCAAATAATGGAAGATCGTGTGAAGTTCGAGCAATTCTGGATTCCGGCTCTCAGATTAATATCATAACTGAAAGACTGATTAAGAAATTATCGCTATCAACAACATCATCATCGCTCTGTATCGAAGGCATTGGAAGGGGTACTCATAAATCAACTCAGCGAGTAAACGTAGATATGCATTCAAGAACTGGAAACTTCACATCCAAACTCGAAGCAGTCGTCCTGTCTCACATCGTATCACCTCAACCAAGACTGAACATTGACATTTCAACCTGGTCACTCCCAGAAAACATTAAGTTAGCAGATCCTGAATTCTTCAAATCTGACAAGATCGATGTTCTACTGGGAGCAGAACTGTATTATCACTTGATCCGACCAGAACAAATCAACATCGGTGAACAGTTGCCCATACTGCAGAATACGGTGTTTGGTTGGATAGTAGCAGGAATGGTGGGATCAACAAGCTACGATGCTCTCACATGTGGTATATTCAGTCAAGAAGAAGAAACCACGAATGAACTGATAAAAAAATTTTGGGAAATAGAAGAAGTTGAAACAAGTAAGAAATATCTTTCACCAGCAGAGCAGCGATGTGAATCTCACTTTGCTCAAAATGTTCGTAGCAATGAGGAAGGCCGCTTTGTCGTTAAACTCCCCTTTATCGAAAACACATCAGCCTTACGGCAATCACAAGCCATGATCCACAACAGATTTATGAGTCTAGAACGCCGACTTCTAAAAAATGATATCGTACGCAAGGAGTACATTCAATTTATGAAGGATTATGAAAGACTTGGGCACATGAAAGAAGTGAATCTCGATTCTGTACTAACTCCGAATTATTTGATTCCACATCATTGTGTATTCAAGCCCGACAGCACGACAACGAAACTTCGGGTCGTCTTTGATGCCTCAGCCAAGACATCATCAGGATATTCACTAAATGATCTAATGTACACTGGACCAATCGTTCAAAGCGAACTTTTTTCAATTCTTCTTCGGTTCCGGCTACCACGCTACGTGTTCACTACAGACATCGAAAAAATGTATCGCCAAATTTTAGTAGATCCAGATGATCAACGATAACAATTAATTATTTGGAGAGAGAATCCAGCCTTTCCAATCAAATATTATCAATTAACCACTGTGACGTATGGAACAAGATCAGCACCGTATCTCGCCACAAAATGTTTACAGCGAATTGCAACTGCAAATGCCAATAATTACCCATTAAGACGCAACAGAGGTGATGTCTGAAGTGTTTAATTTTCAAATATATGGCAAGAAATTCGCGATCGAATTTGCTATATTTGGTTTCTGTTTCTGAAAGTTTTTAAGAGAGAAACGCTAAAGGTTCAAGGGTATCATTGCGTTGTTGTTGTAACTGCGGTTTTTGATGCGTCGACAGCAATCGATAATTTTGCAATGCTTTTAACATGGTTAAGTAGCGTTTGCTTTGCAAAACTATCTCTGATTGTTGCGAAGGCATTTAGTGTAGTGTCAGTCCAGAGTAATTGTTTATGTTTTGTTTTTGATGCTACGGTGACCATGTCATAAATTGGACCTAGCATGTGTGCAAGTTTCGGAATGCATCTATGGTAGTTATTCGTCATACCTATGAATTTTTGCATTTGTTTAACTGTAATTGGTTGTGGATAGTGTTGTATGCACTGTATTCGTTCTTGAAATAGTTGTATTAAATAAACAAAACAAACAAACAAATTGGCCATTTCAGCCCTTGAAAGGACTTTGACCGAGCTTCTTATGATCAATTGTGTTATCTGTGTTATTAAATGTTTGCACACAATTGACCGAGAACTGGACCTACATGTTTTATGCCGACTCCGAACGGCTAAAGTTCATGTTCTCAAGAAGCTTAACATGGCATTATTTACTCTCTGAGGTTTGCCATTGTCTGCAGAGAGGTGGTGACCGATCAGAAAAATTTTTTATTGAAAAACTTTTCGCCGCGGCTGGGGATCGAACCCGGGCTCCGAGCATGCTAAGCCACACACTTAACCTGCACGCCACGGTCACCACATGGAAATGGTTGTATTCCGTGTATTAAAAATACACTTGTTAGGTTTTATGTTTAAACCGTAATGGTCGAGTCTTTTGAAAACTTGTCTTAAATGTTCGAAATGTTGTTCTTCTGTCTGACTAGCTATCAATATGTCGTCTAAATAAACAAAGATAAAATCTAGTCCGTGTAGAACTTCACGAATGAACCTTTGAAATGTCTGCGCTGAGTTTCTCAAACCAAATGGCATACGCAACTCAAACATTCCAAAAGGTGTAGTGATTGCTGTCTTGTGTATGTCTTCAGTAGTCATGGGAATTTGGTGATAGGCCCTGACTTAATCGAGCTTTGAGTAAATACAAGTGTCATGTAGGTTTATAGAGAAATCGTGTATGTGTGGTAATGGGTAGCTGTCAGGTTCTGTTATTGTGTTGAGTCTTCTGTAGTCGCCACATGGTCTCCAGTCGTTGGGTTCTCGTTTCGATACCAAGTGTAATGGAGAGGAAGTTTTAGAATTGGAAGGTCTACATATTCCAGATTTGACTAAAAAGTCGAATTCATGTTTAGTAACATGCAATTTTGGTAAGTCTAGGCGTCGTGGTCTTGTGAAAGGCAGCTGTCCTTCGGTCACAATGTGATGTACTGTTTGATGTTTGACAGGGGCGGTGGAGTCTGGTTCTGTGAGTAGTGCAGGAAATTTTTTGAGTAATTGTGTATATTTGTAGTCAATTATAATTAGTTTTGGTAATGCTGTTTCGGTATATGCTGATATTGTGTTAATTGTTAAATTTGTTAAAGGGTCTATAAGACGCTTATGTTTTAGATCAATTAAAAGTCCATATTTTGTTAAATTGTCTGCACCAATTATTGGTCTAGCAATGTTGGCAATAAGAAATGTAAAAGGTAATTCACGTCGTAAGTTTGAGTCAAGTGTTAATCATTTTTTTTCAAAAGTAGATATTGTTGTGCCATTAGCAGCTTGAAGTGTCAAATCGGATTTTTTTTTGGGAAATTTTGAATTTTGAGGAAGGAAGTACTGATACTTCTGCTCATCTGTCGACAAGAAAATTCAAATTATTTGAAGCGTCAAAAACGAAAAGATGACGTGTGAGAGTGACAATTCCATTATCAGTCGTCGCGATAATAGAGTCATCTAGTTTGTTGTGTTGTATGGTGTTGTATTGTGATGTGTTGAGGTGTCGTTCTGAACAAATTAACATGGTTGTTTACACTTTCTTGCATTAGAACAAAACTTGTAGACGTATCTGCATACCCAGTAAGCGTTGCGTCGACGAGGTGAATGTCTCGAATTTGATCTATGTCTAGTACATGACTGTGGACGGAATCTGTGTTCAGATTTTATGGATTGTACTTCCAAAATTAATAATTAATTGACTATAATTTATTGAACGAGTCTAAAATTTTTGGAGTAGAGACTGTCAATGCGTCAACCATTTGAGCAAGTTCGTTAGTGTCGGAGGAATTGTTTGTTTTTCTAATGGTGTTGATCTCATTGGGGAGATAAGGGGCGATCTTCACATGGCAACGTGTCTGACTGCCTCAACTTGGCGAGGCCAGCATTATCCATGTCGAAAACGTCTCACGTCGACTCAAACCTCCGCGTGGTGTCTCCTGGAAACGTCAAAGAACTATCGCCCGATAGACTTTGGCGACGAATCTGAGCGGTAAGCTTCCTTTGGTCATCAAGCAAAGGTTGTGCGTTGGGTTTGAAGCCCACCACATCAAAAAGCATTTCAATGAAAAGTACAAGAATAAATAAAAGAATGATCCCCAAATCTGATGACGACTACCGCGATCGAAAAACTGATAATGATTTACGGATATGCACCTGGAATGTCCGGACCCTAAATTGGGATGGTGCCTCTATCCAACTGATTGATATCTTGGAAAGATATAATTCTGATATTACTGCAATTCAAGAAATGCGATGGAAGGGACAGGGTTGCTTACGGCAAGCATCCTGTGATATCTACTACAGCGGCCATGCGGAGAAGCACGAGTTTGGATGCGTATTTGTAGTTGGCAAAAGAATACGGCATCATGTCCTGCGATTCAATCCTGTGAACGAACGAATTGCCATAATCCGCTTCAAGGCTAAATTTTTTAACATTAGCCTAATATGTGCGCACGCTCCGACAGAAGAAAAAGATGACGAGACCAAAAAAATTTTTTACGAGTGCCTTGAAGACGCATACGAGCGCTGCCCTGTCATGACATTAAAATCGTGCTTGATGACTTCAACGCCAAGGTGGGTAAGGAAAACATATTTGGTCCAACAGTCGGAAAGTTCAGCCTCCACGACGACACATCCGATAACGGAATGAGGTTGATTGACTTCGCCGCAGTACGAAACATGGTCGTCAGTAGCACTAGATTCAAACATCTCAATATTCATAAGGCCACCTGGCTGTTCCCTGATCAAAAAACATTTAACGAAATTGATCACGTTTTGATTGACGGAAGGCACTCTTCCAGTGTACTAGACGTACGCACGATTCGTGGTGCTAACATAGACTCGGATCATTATCTTGTAGCAGCCAAGATCCGCACACGTCTGTGCGCAGCTAAGAATGCTCGCAATCCTACAATAAGAAAGCTAGACGTCGAGCCTTCGCTACTCAACTCTCACTCCTGCTTCAAGAAAGCACTCCTCCGATCGACGATATATGCGCACAGTGGACGCACATATCCCACTCTATGCGTACGGCTGCCGAAGAGATGATAGACTACCATCGCCCTCGCCGAAACCAGTGGCACGACCAGGAGTGTCGCGACGCCACTACACAGAAGGACACCGCCTACAAAGCCACTCTGCAGTCGGTTGTAACGCGTGATGTTATGGAGTGATACCGAGAGAAGAGGAGGGGAAAAGAGACGCATTTTCATGCGAAAAAAATCGAAAGGCGGAAATGCGTGAGTGAGAGACAATTGAGTTGCATGGCGACAGGAATGAGACTCGAAAATTTTTCAAAAAAATAAGACGCCTGGCCGATGGTTTTAAGACCGGAGCCTCTTCCTGCAATGACAAGAATGGAAATCTAGTGACAGATATCCAGAGTACACTGATGTTATTGAGGGAGCACTTCTCTAGTCTTTTAAATGGCGACGCTGACAACAATCCCGCCAGTGGAGATGATATCCCGGAAACCCCAATTATGGATGACAGCGTTGAAGTTCCGCTGCCCGACTATAACGAGATCTTAACAGCTATAGCTCGGCTTAAAAACAACAAAGCCGCAGGATCCGATGGCCTACCGGCTGAACTGTTTAAGACCGGTGGCGAAGGTCTGCTTAAATGCATTCACAGACTTCTATGCAGAATATGGTCGGAAGAATGCATTCCATATGATTGGAACCTCAGTGTGCTCTGCCCAATCCACGAAAGGCGATCCCACCATTTGCGCCAACTACCGTGGGATTAGCCGTCTAAATATCGCATATAAGGTCCTGTCGAGCTTATTGTGTGATCATGTGTGCCATCATGTCTGAATTTGGTATTTCTGCGAAACTTATACGTCTTTGCAGGATGACACTGAACACCAGCAGGGTAGTGAAAATCGGGAAGGACCTCTCACTTCCGTCCCGATACCAAGCGAGGTTTCAGACAAGGTGATTCCTTATCGTGCAACTTCTTTAATATAGTCATGGAGAAGATAATCCGAGCTGCTGACCTGAGACGCAGCGGCACAATTTTCTATAAGAGTGTTATGCTGCTGGCGTATGCAGATGATATTGACATCATTGGCCAAAATACGCGCGAAGTCAGTACAGCATTCTCCAGGCTAGAAAAAGAGTCGAGTCGAATGGGTCTTGCAGTGAACGCAGATAAAACGAAGTATCTTGTGGCAACAAACAAACAGTCCCAGCGTCTTGGAAACCACGTCACTGTTGACAACACTTCCTTTGAGGTAGTGAAGGACTTTGTTTACCTGGGATCCAGCATTAACTTCTCCAACGATTTCAGTATTGAGATCAAACGAAGGATAACTCTTGCCAACAGGTGTTACTTTGACCTCAGTAGGCAATTGAGAAGCAGCGCTCTCTCTCGACGAACAAAACTGACGCTCTATTAGTCAATAATCATGCCCGTCTTACAATACGCATCACAAACCTGGACGTTGAGCAGCTCTGATGAAAGAACTTTGGGAGCGTTCGAGAGAAAAATCCTTCGCAAGATCTATGGTCCAACCTGCGTCAATGGCGAGTACCAAATACACCATTAGGGTCATGTCGAGAGAATGAACGACGAAGCTCCATCGAAAAAAATATTGGATTCGGTACCCAGCGGTGGCCAACGCAGACGAGGAAGACCGCATCTCCGTTGGAAACACCAGGCATTGGATAACCTGACAACGCTTGGAGTTTCCAACTGGCGCCAGCAAGCGCACAACAAAAGAGGCTGGCGCAAATTCTTAGACCAGGCCAAAACCGACCAACGGTTGTAAGCGCCATTTAAGTAGTAAGTAAGTTAATCTCATTGTGGGGCTTCCCAGAGACTATCTGCTAACGTCAGTAATTTCTCTAATTCTATATGGCCAGATCCAGTCAAAGCTATGTTAAGTGTTTTTGGGAGTTTTCTCAACCATAATTTCAATACAAAGTCTGGATCTTCTGTCGGACCAGCCAAAAGAAGTGATCTATAAAATTGAGATGGTTTTCTATCTCCTATCTCGGAATCAGAAAAAATTTTGTCGATCCTCTGATTCTCACTTAGAGAATGATGGTCGATCACTATACTTTTGAGGTTCTCATAGAGATTTATTGAAGAAGTCTTTTATATAATGTCCAATACTGTCATGACTACTTCTTGAGGTAAAGCAGTTATTAAGTTCTCATACTTAGTTATGTCTGTCGTAATTCCTTTTGCCTGAAATTGTATTTCTGCATGAATGAACCATCCTTCAGGACAATATGTCCAAAACTGAGGCAATTTAATAGACGTCGCGTGAATTTCCGTATGGAAAGATGTTTCAAAAGGATTTGGTAGTGGAGGCTCATTATCAAAATTGATGAAGAATTAATCTCCACCTCCGGTGTGATGAGAAGTATTAGATGGTGTACGTTGCATTATAATTTTTTATTTTTTTTTAAAGTTTAAGTTAAGTGTACATATTCAATGTAATTAATTGCCAAGTGCAGTGTACTGCCTGGGAGTGTATAACGATTGACACTTCACGTCCCAATCGTTATAACTTTCCGAAAAGCTACGGTGTGTAATGTTAAGTGGTATACAATATTTACTATAAATTTCAATAATTTCATTTGATGTTATTATCAGATTTCATTGCTGTTTATGTCGCTGCCGCTTTTGACGTCGCTGCCGCTGTTGACGTCGCTGCTGCTATCGGCGTTGCTGTCGCTGTTGACGTCGCTGCCACTGTTGAAGTCGCTGCTATTGTTGACGTCGCTGCTGCTGTTGGCGCTGTTGTTGTTAACGTTGTTGGTGTTGTTTCTGCTGTTGACGTCGCAGTCGTTGTCGCTGTTGCCGTAGACGGGTTGTGTTGTTGGCAAAATTGCGAGAAGTAACGTGTTGTTACTGTTGTTGTTATTAAATTGTTGTTGTTGTTTTTGTAGTTGTTATTGTGGGTTTTGATGTTGCTGCTCTAGTAAGTTGATAGGTAATTGATTCTCGCGCTGTGAATTAGAATCCAACGATGTACATATCTCTTTACGGCTGTCATGTGATGTGGTTGTGATGAGAGTGCTGTATTATGTAGGAGTTTTTGTTGGGATTGTTGCTACTGGCATGTGTTCGATGCTCCACACTTATATATGTTGTTGATGTATTTTTATACCCTAAGCTTGAAAGGTCAGGGTATATCAACTTTGTGCAAACGTTTGTAACGCATAGAACGAAGCGAGTCCGGTAAAGAAAAGTATATTTATTCTTGATCAGGGTCACCTCATGAGTTGAGCTATTCATGTCCGTCCGTGCGTCTGTGTGTTGTCCGTAAACACAGGATAGGAAGGAGATAATTGAATGAAACTCGGCACACATAGTCACATTGGCCCAAGGATCTGCACTATTGAATATTTTTGGAATCCGCCCACGGGCACGCCTACCTCCCAGACAACGTAAAAATTAAAAACTGCATAACTAAGCTCAAAATTAACTAACAACAATAAAATTAGGTATGTATGTACTTTATATAAAAAAAAAATTTCTTCGAAAAATGGGTGTCATCTTCCTACAGACACGCCCATTTCCCATACAACCCAAATATTGAGAACTCAATATATAAGCTTCTGTTCAACCTACAGAGATAAAATTTTGTACATGTTTTTTTTAACAACACGAAGACTTTTTGAAAAATGGACGTCATCCGCCCAGGGATACGCCTACCTCCCATACAAACCAAAAAATTTAAAACTGCCTAAATAAGCTTATGTTTGTCTTACAGAGATCAAATTTGGTATTTATGTATTTTATACTAAAACTAAGTTGTGTTCAAAAATTGGGCGTAGTCCGTTTTCGAACTCGCCCACCTCTCTTACAACCCACAATTGTGAAAACACTATAAGGGCATTAACATGTGAGCTAACTTAGTATTTGTTAACTTCTCATTAAAATTTAAATGCAAATAATATATGGGCTTCATCAGTCCACGGACACGCCCATTTTCAATTCTATTATTGTGTTTTGGAGAAGTATGTTTAGGGTATTTCATAGTTGTGCTAGACCGACTTTAAACTTTCTTCACTTGTTTTCTCTTTAGTTTGCTTACCAATTTGTTGTTACGGGTCCAACAGCTACAATGGGTGGATGGGTTTGTGCGTGTTGCTAGCGGTTCTGGATGTTTAAAATCGTCGTTGTATATAAGTAAAATTTCTTGAGGTGAAAGTTTAGCCGTGTCGATGAGTGCTGAACCAGGAGATTTGACGGATGTGGCGTCGTTGCTTGCGTTGATTTGTTTGATGTGCTGATAACGAAGGCTTAGTTGGTGATTGGCGTTAGTGTGTGGTCGTCTTTGATTTGTGCATAGATTAGGTTCGGTTGCATTAATTTGTTATTTTCCTTTTTCTTGATAGGCAAGATCGCCAGTATGGTTTCTATGTATTTTAGATTATAAAAACCATTTTTATTTTATACACAATTTTTTTATTAATTTATTTTTTATAACTATATTTTATAGAATATTTTTAACAACTCAAATATAAAAATTTTATTTTTGAAAACTAATTTTTAATAACATGATGCAATAACAAACATTTTAACAAAGTATTTGTGTTATGTATGTATGTGATTGTTTATGTAAGCACTACAGGTTCATGCTAATCTGCTTAGTCACTTAACTTGGGTCTGTTGATTGCACCTACTCATGTGCTTGGATATCTGTTGATTGCAGTGGCCACAGCGTGTCCGAATGGCTTCTCAGGGGTACCATCGTCAGATGTCTTTCCGATATTTTTTGACAACTTATTAATACATATGTTAATACGCGTACTGCGTAAGGGGTATATTAATTTTGTCACGACGTGTAACGTCGCCTCCTATAAGGAGGCGTGGTAAGTATAGAAAAGTATATACAGAGTACTTTCTCTTAAACGGACACTCCTCTTGAACGAACAGCTCTCTTAAACGGACGCTTCTTGATGACCGCCTCCAACCCTCTCATAACAGGACGCGGACACTACTTTGAATCACAAAAGGCACATAATTGCCCTCTTACGCGGACAGTTAACAACACTTTTTGGTATTCTCTTTTCATCGGCTTTCGCTTTGGAGCTGTCGAAATCAATTAAGTTATAAGACGCGGTTTATTTTATTCAAAAAGCATGAAATAAAATGTGAATTTACGTTTGGTTTTCAATGGTGAACTTTTGCTATGTTTTTTGTATTCAATCTTAGTATTATTATACCTCAAATACTATACTATACTACTAATAAATAATCTTTGTTTTTGTTTTTCGAATTTTTTTTTCCCTCTTAAGGTCTCTCTCTACCCACTTACGGCACGTAACGATACGACACGAAACTACAATATATAACTAACCTGTGTTCTTATGTATACATGCTCACTAACCGTAAACGAAACGGCGACGACTGTCGACGCCGAAAAAGCCGGTGGCAATCGTTGCAAAGAATTCTGACCGACTTGTCGTTCGCTTTGTTGACAAAAAATTAGCTGTAAAAAATTAATTCCGAAAAAAATTGAACTTGTGAGCGAAAATGTTGTTTTATATGACATGAGTCGCAAACATTATAGCAACAAAGTTTTAAAAATCAATTGTAGAGTAATTGTAGAGTGTTGCGCTCATATTTAAAATTAATTTGATTTGATTTGTTATTGCCGCCGTTACGCTAAATGTGCATAAAACACTTCTTTGGCTTACCGTCAATTCTACAGTCGTTGCGTTACGTGCCGTAAGTGGGCAGAGACCTTTAAGCGGACAAATTATTCAGTCCGGTAGGTGTCCGTTTAAGGGGGAGTACACTGTATATTCTTGATCAGCTAACAACCTGAGTTGATTAAGTCAGATCCGTCTGTCTGTCGACACGATTACAGCCGTAATTTTAAAGCTATCATAATGAAACTCGGTATTTAAATTTTTTTCTAAAAAGCAAAGATCAAGTTCGATAATAGGCTAGATCATATGAAAACCACGCCTACCTCCCATACAGCACTAAAATTGAAAACTCTATAGGGTCTAATATTTAATCTACAAAAATAATACTCGGTTCGTGTAGCCTACATAAAAACTAAGTCGTGTTGAAAAAATTGGCGTCATCTACCCATGAACACGACCACCTGCCATACAACCCCAAAATTTAAAACTCTATAAAGAGGCATGTGGGTTTTTTATATTTAATTAAATTTATATTTAACCTTACTAGTTTTTTTTTAAATTTAATGCTTTGACATGTAGTGCTTCATAATTTCCAGATTCAAAGTTTATAAAACTCGGTTCTGAAAATATAGCCGATAATCTAAAGTTTTTCAAAACGAAAAGTTTAAATAACCAATTTTCTTATATAATAAGAATATTTGACCAATCTTGTTAATCTTGCTTATTACATAGTGTATTTCCATCGAAATAGTCATAAAAATTTTGAATATTTGGTAAAAAGAATTGGGTACAAACAAAATTGAACTTCATGAATCACTACCGATTGTCAATTAGTCACAGTTGCCACCGTTAAAGGAAATTTCACAATGATTGAACTATGAAGCGAGTATATAAAAGGGATCGTTTTCATACAACTCGCTTTGTAAAAAACACAGCAATTATAGGGATTTTTACAGCATTGCGTTCAATGTAATATTTTTGAAATTAAAAAATCGACTTGTGGG
This sequence comes from Tetanocera ferruginea, assembly GCA_958299015.1. Taxonomy (NCBI): domain Eukaryota; kingdom Metazoa; phylum Arthropoda; class Insecta; order Diptera; family Sciomyzidae; genus Tetanocera; species Tetanocera ferruginea. Next base: position 55,911,716 of record OY282644.1, on the reverse strand, counting down.
CGCAATCCCGTGTTCTGGCAACACTGCTGATGACTCGGGGTAGCGCCTGGCGAAACCATGGTGCAGTCCGCATGTTTTGTTTCGTAAAGAATTTTGTTGTTGTAGCAACCTGGTACTTCATAAATTCATTAGCATAAAGCTCTTAATATCATTCTTAAAAAATTAGCCCTATCATGAATATTTTTAACCCCTAAATTGAAAAGCGTGTTTTCGTTTTTCAGATAACAGATTTAGGACTGTTAACTCATCTCGATTTTAAAAAAGTTAGCTTAAACAAAGTTTAAAATGCCTCAACCTAATTTCAAATTTTCACGCCGATAACACGGTGTGACCACATAAAATCTTCTAGAATGATTCTAAAAATTTATGACAGTGGGCACCTCTAGGAGTGCATTGCAGGTAGTCTGACGTCTGCGTCACATCAGAGTTCTGAGATACAAAAACAAAAATAAAACAAAACAAATTGGCCATTTTAGCCCTTGAAAGGACTGTGACAGAGCTTCTTATGATCAATTGTGTTGTGTGTGTGTTATTAAATGTTTGCACACAATTGACCGAGAACTGGACCTACATGTTTTATGCAGACTCCGAACGGCTAAAGTTCATGTTCTCAAGAAGCTTTACATGGCATTATTTACTCTCTGAGGTTTGCCATTGTCTGCAGAGAGGTGGTGACCGATTAGAAAAAATTTTTTTATTGAAAAAACTTTTTGCCGCGACTGGGGATCGAACTCGGGCTCCGAGCATGCTAAACCACACACTTAATCGCATGCCACGGTCACCACTTTCCGAGATACAGTAAGTTTAAAATTTGTACGTTGCGATCACTTATTTACTTTTTACAACGTAAGTTGTAGTCGAAAAAAAATTCAAAAATATACTTTCCCAACATAGTTTTGGTCGCTGATTCAAAAAAAAAAAATAAAGTTTTGCAACAAAATACTTTTTACCACGATTTCGGACTTTTTTTGCTACATATGAAATTTTTTAAAATAAATTTAGTTTTTGTAGATTTTATTTCTAAATAACATGATTGAAGTGAACAAATTTAGTTTTCAGCTAGGAACCAACAAAGATCTGTGATAAAAGATGAAACATTTTTGCCGAGGTATCTGGTTTCCATAAGCTTGCACGTATGGTGAAAACGTTCGCCTTGCTCGTCTGACTCAGTGGGTATTTGACGCTCGAATTCTTACAGATGATAGTGTAAGAAGTAAATTTTTAAAGACATTCGAACGTGAATTACATTGAATGCGTCCAACATGTCACGTATAAGAAGTGCATAATTATCTGTGCGTTTTTTTCCAAGAAAACCATCAAAAACAGCTTTCATTGCATTCCATGCTACTTACTGTTCTGCAGAAAGGAGATCATTGAGCTCATCGTCTATTACAAGCTTTCGAATGTTTGGACCCACGAGCTTACCTTAATAAAAAAATATGTATATTGACTATTCGAAAAAAATTATGTTGAAAAGAAGGCATTCAGTAAACGGATTACCTTCTTTTAGTTTTGCAGCACTAATGCGAGGAAACTTTTGGCAAAGATACTAAAAACTTGCAGAATCTTGCGGCATGGATTTAATGAAATTTTTCATTACGCCTGGCTTGACATGGAGCGATGGCAGAAGTATTTTTTCTATAGGCATCAAAGCTTCGCGCACAATATCATATTCACCGAGATTCCAAACAGTTCGCCTCGGCCAATCATTTTTCGTGTATTGATTGCAGTCATAACGGGTGTTCCACTCGCACAAATAAAAAGAAAACTTCGTCCATCCAGATTGCATTCCGCTTACGATCGACACAACTTTCAAATCGCCGTACAGTCGCCAACGATGACCATTATACTTTACGCATTCCAAAATCGTTTTCATATTGTCATACGTCTCTTTCATTTCTATCGCGTATCCTATCAGAACAGACGGTTTTGTGTTATTGTGTTATCGACAAATAAAAACACGGCTTTCAGGCTATCCTTCGAGGAGTTGATAAAGAGCCATTGATCTGAACCATATTCGATTCCAATTTCTTTCATTAAGCCACCGACATCTGCGCAGTAAGCAAATGTATTTTCTGCATTATTTACAAAATATTTCGTAAAGTTTTGCTGACGATTTCGAAAAATGTGAACGGGAACGCTTGGTTCGATTACATTTATGGCCTTCAACTCGCTCACAAACAGTTTTGATTTTCGTTGCGAGAGTAAACAAATGTATTTTCTGCATTATTTACAAAATACTTCGTAAAGTTTTGCTGACGATTTCGAAAAAAGTGAACGGGAATGCTTGGTTCGATTGCATTTATGGCCTTCAACTCGCTCACAAAAAGTTTTGATTTTCGTTGCGAGAGCTCCAGTTTTCACACTATTTTGAACAGGTTATCTTGTGACATTTGTGAAGCAGGTGATCGATGTGCAGTTGGAGCATATGTTGAAGCGTTGAAGACTATATCGCAGTTGCAAAAAAGTAGTTATAAATAAATTGGAGTGCAAATAAGGAACTACATTGATGCAGTAACAGCACCAAAAATCAAAGAATCGCTTACAGGACGGTTCAATAAATCCAGATAAATTGTCTGATTCTGCATCACTATTATTAGAAAAAGATAGCACTGGCAACTCATCTGAGTGCGGAACAGGTTAAATAGTCGACGCTGTGGCTTTGTATTCGTATCTGCGTCGATTTCTCATATTCAGTTTAAGCACAGTTTTTTTTGCGCAAACATAACAGTTGCCTTCATTATGTGCGAAAACCGAATGCTAAAGGGCATTTTTATGTTCCTGTGCTTTCTATTTGAATTTTTATTTTATTTATTTAACAAACATTGTTGGCATATAAGATTAGCTCTTTTGCATTGCTCTTTGCGCAATCCGACATGATTAACAATATAACGAATAAATAACGAATTTTTTTGTGATACCACCAAAATAATGAATAAATATATTTTATCACAAAAATTTATTTTTTTTGGAATCAGCGACCAAAATAATGTTAGTAAAGTATATTTTTAAATTTTTTATTTAACATGTTAGTTTGTATATTAGGTAGCGTGTAAGTTTGTATAGTATTTAGTATGTAAGTTTATATATTATTTAGAATGTAAGTTTGTAAATAATTTAGCATGTAAGTATATACAATTTTAGCTATTGTATTTGTTATGTAATAGGCAGCAATTTCTAGTGCGGAAATTAAGATAAGAAGATGGAAAATCTTATAAATTGAAGAGTAAAATTTAATAAAAGTCAGTTTATGTGAAGTAACAAAATATAAAGTGTAGTTTTTATTGAGCAAAAAGAACCCTCAACAAGCAAAAAAGAAAAGTAAGACCATCCTAGAAGGAAGAACACTCAACAAGAAAGGGAAGTACGATTATCGAAGAAAAGGAAGTACGATTATCGAAGAAGGAAGACCCCTCAGCAAATAAAAAAAAGTAAGACTAATACAAGTGATCTAACAACAACACATAAACTCTCACACCCCATACAAAAAGATTCACATATTAACATTTATATCAATAAAAAAATAAAATACAACATTTATGGTGCAGCCGGTAGTCCAAATCTGTAGTGATTCGAAGTCACCTAAATAAATACAAATTATAACTACCCACAGATTATACGATTCCTTAGCCAATTCTTTGTAGTTGACCGGACCCTCCAGAGAAGAATTAAAAAGGTTTCAAACCAGTAAACGAGTTAAATTGAAGAAATTTTATAATAAACCAAGTGAAATGATCGCGGATTTCTACGATTATGTCCGATTACTAAAATCAGGAAACAAACGAAAGAGTTAAGAGTTTTATGGCCACATAAATATAGATTAGATAGATGAAGAAATTAGTCAGGATTTAATGGAGAGCCAGTACGTATCAGGAAGAAAATATACAGAATTTGCAGGAGAAATTAGTAGATTCGCAGAAAATTTATGGAACAGGGCAAAAATTATTATTGGGAAAAAAGAAAATTTTGCGTTATTACATTCAAAAGTAAAAGAGAGAAATGTAACAAACTATTTAGAATCATTTTACGAGCATAAATTACCTAGTCAAAGGGAAAAGTTTGAAGAATTTAAAAAAGAGTTTGAGGCATTAAACAAAAAGTTGACAGAATTGGAAAAACAGCATATAGAGGAAACTGAGAGAGCCCAAGAATTGGATTTAGAAAACGAAAGGCTGAGGGAACTGTTGAAAAATAAAAACATTGCTAACAACATCGTCTTGAAAATCAGTGAACAGGCTAGCGATAGAATAAGAGAATTGCAGGTACAGAATCGCCACTTGCAGGAAGAATTGAAGCTAGCAGCAGAAACATCATTATACCATAAGGACGCAGGTGATTCAGAGGAAAATCTGAATAAAAACTCAATTATTTCTAAAAATATATTAATAAAATCCAGCACTATGAACATATGCGAGATATCAAAAACAGTTTCTGGTCTCGTGCCTCTATTTTCCGGAGCGGAATCCAGTGAGTTACACGCAGAAGTATATAAGTTTATACAGGGCACAGAATAAGCTCTTCAGGGCGTTGGCAAAGAGAACCTAGATAAAGTTATTCAGAGCATAAAGTTAAGATTATATGGAGATGCTTTTGAGTTGATAAGGTCTAGGCAATTTAACACGTTAAATGAATTACATCTACTAGTAAAAAATACATACCTAATACCAAGATCAACCAAGAGGAATTACAACAGGCAGTACAGAAACCAGCCGAGGAAATAAGGTAGTTTGCAAGAAGGCTGAGTGGTCTTAGAATTACAGTAGAAGAAATAATAAACATCAGATATATAAGATGATGTGTCGGCACTGTTAATTGAGTTAGAGAGAATCATGCTTACAGCGTTCAGAGTGGGTCTGAGAGATCCTACACTGAGGACACACATGTTGGGAGTAAATTTAGACACATTTGAAGACATAGTGGAAGAAGCAAGAAGTGCATTTGGAACAATAGAAAGAAGAACAAATGTGGCAGGGAAATTTGCAGTGAATAAAGTGCCATTTGGACCAACTATGAATAGGGTTGAATAGGAGCATAGAGAGTATCCAGTATTAGGGACAAATTCACAGCCAGTGAGACCAATGTTACGAAGATTTGAGGAGGAACGAAGTAGGAATATTAGACCAACATGCTCATTTTGTAATAGAGTGCGTCATACGAGAGATGTACATTGCATGTACACTTTGTACAACCCGACCTCACACCAATTCCAAAGAACCAACTCAATAATTATTATTACCAGATGTCGATATAGAGATGAGAAAGATATACTTGTAGAGATGAGAATGGTGATCTGGTTACAGATACGCAGTGCGCATTGAAGTTATGGAGACAGCATTTTTCCAATCTGCTTGCTGGCGACGATACCAACAATTCCGCCCTTGGAGAATGCAGTCTGACACCACCAATCGACGATGATGGAGTGGAAATTCCACCACCTAGCCATGACGAGGTTGAAGTCGCTATCCAGCGACTCAAAAACAACAAAGCCGCAGGTGCTGACGGCCTGGCTGCTGAATTGTTTAAAACCGGCGGCGGTGAATTGATAAGGTGCATGCATCAACTGATCAGCAAAATATGGCTAGCAGAAAGCATGCCCGACGATTGGAATCTCAGTGTGCTTTGTCCTATACTTAAGAAAGGAGACCCGACAATCTGCGCCAACTACCGAGGTATCAGTCTTATTTCCATCGCATACAAGGTTCTTTCGAGCGTATTGTGTGAAAGATTGAAGCCGCATACCAAAACACTGATTGGACCTTATCAGTGTGGCTTTCGTCCTGGCAAGTCCACCATAGACCAGATTTTTACTCTACGACAAATCCTGGAGAAAACCCACGAAAACCAAATTGACACCCATCATCTCTTTGTTGATTACAAAGCTGCGTTCGATAGCCTGATTCGGGATTGCCTGTACGCAACAATGTCTGAGTTCGGTATACCTGCAAAGTTGATAAGGCTCTGCAAGATGACGTTGAGCAATACATGCAGCTCCGTCAAGGTAGGAAATGACCTCTATCATGCGATCCAAGGCGACCCACTATCATGCGATCTCTTTAATATCATCATGGAGGGGATCCTACGAAAGGCAGGTGTACATCGAAATGGTACCATTTTCTACAAAGGTGTCCAGCTCCTTGCGTATGCTGATGATATCGATATCATAGGCAGAACCAAGAGAGATGTAACCACTGCTTTCGCCGCTATCGAAAAGGAATCAGCCAAAGTGGGTTTGACGGTGAACGAGGGCAAAACAAAGTATATGCTGTCTGCAAATAGGGAAGTGCGGCGTCTGGGCTCCCATGTTACAGCAGGCAAATATAACTTTGAAGTTGTCAAGGAGTTTACATACCTTGGCACCGCCGTAAACAGCAACAACAATGTCAGCATGGAGATAAAGCGAAGAACAACAATTGCTAATAGGTGCTACTACGGGCTAAGTAAGCAATTAGGTTCCAGAGCCCTCTCTCGATCGACAAAAGTAACACTCTACAAGACGCTCATCATACCTGTGCTTCACTATGGCGCTGAGGCATGGGTGGGGTATCTCAAACAGATGCAGCCGATGAAAGCCGAGGGTCGACGATACAGAGGAAGACCATGTCTCAGATAGATTGACCTGGCCGAGGAAGCGTTAACCGCGCTTGATGAAAGAGATAAGAGACGGCGCGCGCGAATGAAATATTATTCCATTGAATATCCGTATTGATTGAATTTCTTTTCAGATACTTTCTCTCTATATTACACTAAAATCTCTTATTTTTTACTAATTAAGAAGTTTCACTTTTGCCACGTGTACGTGGCTACACGCGATTTTCTTCTTTTATTTGCTTCTCTAGCTCCGAAATCCCATTTCTTTGCAAAATTCCGATTTCTAAAAAAAAGCCAGGCAGCCCTAGCGGGGTCTGTACTTGTACAGCGAAGACACAGTGTTTGTTTTTGTTATTTAACTGTAAGGCTCTGTGTACTTAGCCCTAATAAGCGTTCATTGAACATTTTTGCTTTATTTAAATTGCCATAAATGCTATGGCGCTGAGGCATGGGTGGTATCGCAAACAGATGCAGCCGCTCTTGGGGTGTTCGAGAGGAAAGTTCTTCGCAAAATATTTGGTCCTGTTCGAGTTGGCGACGACTATCACATTCGAATGAACCACGAACTGTACGAGCTCTACGACGACATTGACATAGTCCAGCGTATAACAATTCAGCGACTACGTTGGCTGGGTCATGTCATTCGTATGTATGAAGAAGCTCTAGCGAAAAAGGAGTTTGAAGCGAAAGCCGAGGGTCGACGACGAAGAGGAAGACCATGCCTCCGATGGATTGACCAGGCCGAGGAAGCCCTTACCGCGCTTGGTGAAAGAGATTGGAGACGGCGCGCGCAAAGCAGAGACGCCTGGCGAGAGCTAATGAAGTCGGCCGTAACCCGTCAACGGGTTGTCATGGCCACCTAAGTAAGTAAGTGCTTTCTTTTTTGATCAAAAATTGAAGTCAATGTCGACGTGAATTGAACGCAGCACAAGTTTGGCGCCCACGGATTGTCAAGCACAGGATCCATCATAAAGTATTTTTATAGGCTTCTTGCACACGCGTTGTAAAATTTCTACGCATTTTTTCCGGTGGTGTTTACCACATTTATAACAAAAATGTTTTACTTTTATTGCGCAATCCGACATGATTAACAATATAACGAACAAATAACTCATTTTTTTGTGATACTATGGGTATGTTCGAGGCACTCAATAAATGCGGCAACAATGCGGCCTTTCTACACGCTTACAACACTGTTGCAGATGCTCAGCTGATATTTTGCGAGTATTTTCCATAATTTCCATAAATTAAAGCAAGAATAGATTTTTGTGCAAGTTTAATTTTGTAAAGAATAGAAAATGATAAAATTTTGTTATTGAAATTGGAAGAAGCAAGAATTAAGAGACTTAAGAAGAGAAGAAGAATTTTTTTAAAACCATTTAATTATATCCTGATGATATATTTTTCATGCATTTCCGATTGAATTATTAGTAAATTTATATACGTGGCCAATAATAATAATAAAAAATAAAATAAATAAACATTTGTCTTACTTTTCTTCATCCAGTATTATTCTGAAGACAAAAATTTTGTGTTGCCGCTTTTTCGCATTTCCTGCGCATCAAATGTCAAATTTTTGTACGCTCGAACGTTTTGCTCTGGCCAATGTTGCCAGAAATTAGTATAGAACGTGATGCTTTGACAAATCATGCAACACAGCCGCAGTGTTTGCAGCTCGAACATACCCTATCACTATTAAACTGACATTTTATTTCTGTAAAATTCTGAAACGGCAAATCGATTTGATGTAAGTTGGATAGTAGAAAATTTCAAAGTAGAAACAAAATTTTTTTTTAAAAAGACCACCAAAATAATGGTTTAATATATTTGATCACTTAAATTTATTTTTTTTGGAATCAGCGACCAAAATTATGTTAGGAAAGTATATTTTTGAAGTTTTTTCGACCACAATTTACGTTGTAAAAATTAAATAAGTGATCACAACGTATAAATTTTAAAATAACTGTATCTCGGAACCCAGATGTGACCCAGACCTCCGACTACCTATATTGCACTCCTAGAGGTGCCCACTTTCATGATTTTTTGGAATTATCCTAGAAGATTTTATTGGTCCTAATTTGGTCACACCGTGTAACTTATCTCAAAAAATCTCTGTTTAACTTAGTTGAGGCAAGTCATTTAAGCACAGAAATTTACGGTGCACGAAATGTAAACCTAGATTGAGAAATATTAGATATATTTTCTGAGCAAAAAATTATTTTGAGAGAGGAAAGTAAACAATTTAAAATTTATTGTATTTCAAGTCATCAATCAATCTATTTTAAAAACACTTTTTAAACAACTAAATTGCGGAAATAAGTTGCTGTGTTTAATTTCGCATTTGGATTCTGCAAACTAAAAAGTGTGCAGTTGTGAAGTCATTTTCAACAACGTTAACAAATTAAATAGTAATGGATTTCACAATGAAAATAAGACCTGATTTTTTTTTCAAATCATGACTACCACCACATTATGTGCCTGGATTTCATAGCTTTTAAATTTTTCGGAAAACAATGATGAATAAAATATTGCAAAGATTTTTTATTTGCATTTAATATTTAATTTTAAAATTGAATTAGAAATTTTATACAGTTTTCTTTTTTTTTCATGTCCAATTTGAATTAAGATGAGATAAATATTTTACTAGGATACTAGTGTATCCTCCTTCAGGGCAAATTAACCGCGGATTGGTTTTTTTAACGATTTTTAATGTTGACACTGAAATTCAGCATTATTTTTCTTTGGAACAAAAAAATGTTTTTTTTTAATTCAAAAATTTTTGAAATGTTTTAATGTTCCATGTCAAAGTTTTAGAAATTTTACTTCAAATAAGTCGCTCAAATAAGTCTTTTAATCTCAGTTTAAATTTTTAAACAGTGGTTAAGTAAACTGCCGATAAAAATATGATCAGTTACGGAAAAAATTTAATTGTGTTTAAAATTTAAAGTATGATTACGAAAACCTGAGGTTAAGAAATTTAAACGTTGGAGATGAGTTTACGGACCAAAGACGTGACAATTTTTTAAGACTCATGCCTCATGCCTATTGACAATTGATGAACAAATTTGCATTAAAAATTTTCAAAAAGTTCCCGGGAAAAATTATTCATAAAAATAGTGAAATTAAAAATACCATAATAGAAAAATCCAACTTTTAAGATTTACCTCAGGAACACAGCATCTGGCTTTAACAATTCCTTCAAACATGGCCACAACCAAAACTGGACGATCGTGACAAAATTTTGTAGCTTTCTGCAAAGGTACTTCTTCTAATAGTGAGGAACTAGATATATAATGCACAATAAAATGGTTACTTTTGAAGGAATTCTCGCTCATTCGATTTTTCATTTCATATTCCAGGAATTCTCTAAAAAAAATGTTATTTATATATAATTTAAATATGAGCGGTTAACTATGAAAGCGGCATAAGTACATTTGTTTTGAAATCGAGATACATATATAAAACAAAACATAAAGAAATACAAAAAATATAGATATATATAAAAAAAATTGTAATCGAGATATCAACAATATATCAATAGTTCTCAACATATTGATTACAATTTTTTTAAATGAAGAGATACCGTTATATTGTAATGAATGTTACATTAACTTGATTCCTTCGGAAAAGGAACGTATGTCACTTTCAAAATAAGCAGCTCATTTATAAATGTAAGTTTATCTTCACCGTTGTTTTGTGCGTGATGTATCCCTTAGATTTTTAATTAATACGTTTATTCTTTCTAATATGTTTAACTTAAAAACATATGGCAATAATAAATCTGTATGCAAAATTTTGTTACGTATCTCTTGGACCTTTCTTTCTGATGCATATGTTTCTTTTTCGTTCTTAAAAAGATTCTCCAGTAAATTGACATGCTGCTCTATGAGTGCGGTTTCATTTAAAACCTAAATTAAAAGTCCGGTCAAATAATTATTTTTATTATTTATATTTCTATTTACATTTCTAGCTAAAGATCCTGCAACTCCTGTAAAATCATAGCGAGCACGGTTAGTCTGCTTTACTTGCGTAATGCAAAAATATTGCATATGCTCCGTATTTAAAATATGTGTTCCGCAGCATAATTCTTTTGAACAAAAATTTAGGTTTTTGTTAATTATTTCGATTAATCGCAAATTAGTCTCAGGATATGTTTCCCCTGGAATCGTTGTTATATCTCCCTGCTCAAATATATCTAGAGCAGAGATTATCTTAACATTGACAGGCGTGGCAGAAAGTATAATTTTGCTAAATGTGAAATTATAAAAAAATATTAACAAATATAAACATTTTGTTGACAAATATATAATGCAATAGACCTTATAAAATCTTCAATGGTTTGTATATCCTCTTTTTTCAATTGTTTGCCTATTATCCCCAATTCAAGTTTAAAGAAGTCTTTGTTGACTTCACTGGACACTTGATATGTAGTTTTGTCATAGAGAGATCGAATAGCTTCATTTAATACGTGTAATCCTGCAAAAGTAGATAAAATTCTTTATGTAAAATAAATTTATAATTTTACAGATAGATAACATCAATTCCTCGGAAATCCACTATTTATACCATAAAACTGTAAGTTCAGGTTATATTAACTTTGTGAAAACGTTTTTAACACATACAAATAAGCGAGTAAGGTATAGGATATATATTCTAGATCAGCGTCACTTTGTGAGTCGAGATATCCATTTCTGTCCGTCCGTCTGTGTGTTGTCCGTTAACACAGGATAAAAAGAAGGAATTGAGATAATTGCATTAACTTGGTACTCTTGTTCACATGGACCCAAAGATCTGCACTATTGAATATTTTTTGAATCCACGGACACGCCCACCTCACTTACGACCACAAAATTAAAGTCACTATATAGAGTTGTATTTAACGGGGGGCATGACATTGGCCATTTTTTTAAAACAACTTTTTTATAATTTTGTATTTTAATATTCTTAAGATTCTAAGATCTTTTCATATAAAAATTCCTACGGGTTCAAAAATAACAGCCGGATTAGTGAGAGCGCATTTTTAATTTGCACCTTTTTAGTCTTTGTTCACACACTTTGAACGCGTTTATCTCGAAAAAATGTTTTTCGTACTGATTGCGGCACTAGCGGGTTCATTTTTTGACGAAATATTTTTTTTTGTATTTTTTTAAACTTCATTCGCTATCGTATGACACGAGCTTTTTAAATTTTTTTTCGATTTTTTATAAATTTTTAAAGTCAATATTTTTTTCGAAAAAAACACACTTTCAAATTGGGAACATCACCAAGAATTGAAAAAAATTTAAAAAAAAGCTCCTGTCATACGATTACCAATTTTGTTAAGATTTAAAAAGTCATTTTTTCCAGATCGGACAATTTTGCGACTCCGAGCGCTGCAACCACGAGGCCCCGTTTTTTTCTCAGCCGCCAGTTTGGAGCTCTATAAAACCATGTTGGAGTGAAAACTATATTTTTTTAAATTTTTTTCTTATAATTTGTTCAATTCTCTACAATAATAAAAAAATTTTTGGACTAATGTTTGTTTTTGACTGAGTTATGAATTTTTCAAAAAAGGTCTGTTTTCTTTGCCGCGAATGTCATGTCCCTCTTTAAGCTACAGACATAAAATTTAATACGAATGTATTTTATACCAATCTGCTTACAAACACGCCGACTTCCCATACAACCGCAAAATTGAAAACACTATAAAAAGGTGAGTGAGTGTTAATAAGCTCTTGAGCTTCTGTGCCAACCGTGGCTCAGTTGGTAAGCCACTTGTTTACTTGATTTGTTGTGATTTGGACATCCAAGGTTCAATTCCCAACTGGAACATTTTTATTTTTATATGAACAATTGCATGCCTTCAAAAATTTTAAACAAAAATGAAAAATAAAATACTTTTATATATATATATATGTATATATGAGAGCATCACAACTTTGAACAGTTGTAAAACTATTACCGTTATCAGCGTTTTCTAAGTATGATTGCAAAACACTTACTTAATGCAAGCCTTTCGAAGCACTATTGTACATCACTTGCTTTTTATGTTTTACGCAACAGTTATACAAAGCAACTTTTAATTTATTAACTGAACTGAAAACTGAAAATTTATTACCTAGGCAACTGTTTTTCAAGCGTGCTTGGATAAGGCTTGCTTTTTGTATTGGATGTAAGCTTAAGGGGGGACATGACATTGGCCGTTTTTTAAATCGTTTTTTGAAAAATTCCTACGGCTTCAAAAGTTACAGCCGGATTAGTGAGAGCGCATTTTTAATTTTCGCGCTACCTACGTACGGCAGCTGGTATATACATGTTTTACTTGCTACCTCACTTTTGGTGGTTGTTATTTCGTACCTACTTGAAGGGTGGGTTTTTTTTTGTGTTTTTGAATTTATTGAAAAAAAGGCATCTTTATACCTCATATAGTGTCTGCTTACAATGACGGTGCTTATAGTTATTTGCAAATGTTTCAACTACTTGGAATCACCATAGGAGCTACAGCATTGAATCTTTGCAAAGAAAATGATGCAAATCGTTTGAAATGCGCCAGAGTGAAGGCATATGAAGCTTCAAAAGAAGCCCGAATTGCTAAACAATTGCAAAAAACTATAAGAAACAGCACAACACAAGATAACGAAGGCATACAGTACGAAGCAGGCATGGCAGATTGAAGGTAACCTTTTTTTCTTTGTTCACAAATTTTGAACGCGTTTATCTCGGAACCATGTTTTTCGAACTGGTTGCGGCACTAGCGGGTTCATTTTTTGACGAAATTCTTTTTTTTTTTTGTATTTTTTCAAACTTGATTCGCTATCGTATGACACGAGCATTTTTAAATTTTTTTCGATTTTTTATGAATTTTTAAAGTCAATATTTTTTTCGAAAAAACACTCTTTCAAATTTGGAACATCACCAAGAATTGAAAAAAAATTAAAAAAAAAATCAACCAATTTTGTTAAGATTTGAAAAAGTCATTTTTTTCCAGATCGCACAATTTTTGCGACTTCCAGCGCTGCAACCACGAGGCCCCGTTTTTTTCTCTGCCGCCAGTTTGGAGCTCTATGAAACCATGTTGGAGTGAAAAATATATTTTTTAAAATTTTTTTTCTTGTAATTTGTTCAATCCTCTACAATAATAAAAAAAATATTTTGGAAAAGGTCTGTTTTCTCTGCCGCGAATATAATGTAACCCCCTTTAACAAAGAGTCCAAATGGGAGCTCACAAAATGTTATTGGCAAAGTCACAAATTAAAACGCAGCACTTTGCACAAAATAAAAATTATATAAATCCTATCGTATAAAAATTATACCTATCTTTGAAAAAATCGCGCACTTTTTGTAAATAAAATTGTATATATGTAATTTTTGGCGGCAACACAAAATATAGTGTGCGTATGTACAAAAAAGAGAAAAAACCAAAAAAACGCAAAATGAATACATACAACTTTAATACAAATGAAAAATTCACAACTTGAATTTAAAAAAATTTTACAAAAAAAACGCGCGAATATATATGACAATTCCGAACCGAGCTAGTCACTTTCTTTTAAAATAAGTATGTAATTGTAATAAAAAAATTTTACCTTATTTTTCCTTATTTTACCTTATTTGCCTTTAAATTGTTCAGAAAAATGCAAAATTTGCGTTGCTGATGAAGCTGCTGATATTGTTGATGCTGTTGACGCTGTTCAACTTTTTTTTTTAAAATTTTTTTCAAAATCACGGGTTTTTACCAAAAATAAAAGACGGTAACAACAATTGTACAGGGTGTTTATTCTGGCGTAAACAGAGGAAAAGGACGATTCTGTCAAGGACACCTTCTATGCAAGCCTATAAGACGTATATGATCTTGAGCAATTTGAAAAAATCTAAGTAATCTAAATGAAAACAATAATGACCAAGTAACCATTAGCAAAACGTTCAAAACGAATTAATAATTTAACGAGGATAGCTAATGATTTAACTAATTAAAAAAAAACTCGCGTGTAGCAACGTACACGTGGCAGAAGTGAAACTTCTTTAACAGTAAGAAATAAGAGATTTTAGTGTGAAATAGAGAGAGAAAGTATCTGAAAAGAAATTCAATCAATATGAAATGGAATAATAATTTGTTGATTCAATATTTGCATCCAGGGACCGTACCGAATATGGTTTTTGTCGAAAGTGTCACATATTAACTTTTATATCTTAATTTTTATTTTTTCCGACAAAAATAACATTTTTTTGTGCCTTATATTTTTTTGGGCAAAAATAACAATTATTTTCTGCCGTTTATTTTTCGGTCAAAAATATCAGGTAATTTATATTTGTTCAAGTCATTTTACCGATAAAAAAATTTTGATATTATTATTTTCATCTCATCGGTGAGACATTTTACACATGGTGTCAACAGTTCAATCTGTCAAGCGGCCTTTAAGAAAACACAAATTGCTTGATATTTTTGACCGAAAAAATTAAAGTCACAAAATAACTGCTATTTTTGACCGATAAAATAAAAGTCAAAAGTAACCTTTATTTTTCCTCGAAATATACTAGGCAAGAAATTAACTTTTAAAGAATCAGTTTCAAATTTAAAAGCGACTTAATATTCGTGAGGCTGAGGACATTTGTAACATAATGGTATATTTGAAAAAGTCTTTCGACAATTTTTTTCATTTGAAAATTGTAAAATAACAGTTATTTTCGGTACTTGTTTTAGTTCAGTTGGTGTTTTAGTTGCTTTCGAATGTCTTCTCAACATTGTTACTTTTTGAATGCTGGATTGCATTTGCATAGTACTCTTTGAAGGAGCCTCCGAAAGGAGAGGCAAATCTTGTTCATTATTACCTCCTGCTTCCTGATCATAATTGCTATGTTGATAGAGGGCCTCATAAAGCAGCGAACGTTGATTGTTGAGTGCATCAACTTGGTTGGCTTTAAAATTTTGTTGAGATACATCAGTGTGTTTTTTGGGGATTGGTTCTTTGTAGATTCACCAAAATACACTGATGTTTCGTAAAAATGCATTTTGAAACTCAGCCGTTATTGCAATCACCTTACCTTCATCTTTAGTTCAGACCCAGCTGCGGCTGTATTCTTAAGAGCTCTAATTCGCTCTCTATATTCACGAACGCGTTCTGCTCCTGTTTTAGCTATTTTTCTATTTTTTTTTCCGTGTATACTTGTAGGATGAAAATTAATGTTACTAATGTAATGTTAATAATGTAATGTTAATGTTAATGTTAATTATGTTATTTTCAGTATGTTACGCGTTCAGTTTTAATTACATTTTGTTTGGCTATTTATCATGTGCCTACGTGGCGTAATCGTATAGATTCCGTCTCACAAGCAACGATGTACGGGGTTCAATTCTCGGCAGCGTCAGTAATTTTTTTTTAATTTTCATATGAATTGAAAACGTTAGCCTAGCGTCACGAAAAATGACCTTGAAATTTCACTCGCCGCCAAAGAAGTTCAAAAGGACTTCAAAAAGTTATTTGTATGAAGAAATGGTAATAAACGCACAAACTAGAGTTAGATAAATTAAAGAAGAATTAATTCAATTCAAAGCAAAAATTCAAGCAATTCAAAAATTTAAAGAAGGAAACATGCCATTATTATAGAATAGAATTTGGAATTAGAGTTAGAAAAAAGATTTTATTGAAAATATTAACATATTTAACTATAACAATGTATAATAAATCTTACATATATACGACATAACATATATGTTGTGTGTCAGGTTGGCATATAAAATGTTAAAAAAATAGTTGAACAAATACGTTAAGTTTACCTAAATTCATTTATGATTAAATCGCGATATTTCAAACAATCCTTTATATATAAATAAAGATTACAATAATCGTTACCATTTAGTAATTCACAAAATTCACATTCATTTAGTTTATTCTTACCGAAGCGGCATTGCCTTACATTATTAAAAATAGGACACCTACCTATGAAGCGAAAAGTGTTTTCAGATTTTCTAAGATTGCATAGTGTACAAATACTGGGCGTGCTTCGATTCGTTAAACACCGAGCATTTAAGTTTAATAGTCCACCCCTGGCTCGCAGAATAAGATCGACTAAGTGTGGAGAGTTGTTATCAGTTATATATTGGGGAATATCATACTAATCGGTCCACCGGTGAACACCCTGTAAATTGTCGATACAGCGGTGTTCAATGAGCAACGGCGGCTCTTATTCTCTGTTTTCTTTTGAGCAGCGCTTCTCGCTGGTCTTTTTAAAACTTTGTTAGTTTTTAAGTTTTAATAATAAAAACGACATCGGTCGATTAAGTTTGTTCTTTTAAACCTCCGAGTTTTATTTATTTACCTTTTTTCGGCAACTCCCCAGTCTTTATTTAAAGTTTATTTCCTCCCCCTCGTTACGAAGATTTACATGGTCCTTCGAGCCGGATATGGTAGACACCTTATTATCGCACCTTGAAATTGAAAGGCAAAGCTTATATTGCTGGACTGATTCTACAATAGTGCTTGCGTGGCTTTGTAAGCCCCCCTGTTCCTGGACGACCTTCGTAGCCAACAGAGTTTCGAAGGTGGCAGAGAAGGTCGGAATTCACAATTGGTTTCATGTAGACACACATGAGAACCCTGCAGACTTAGCAACGCGTGGAGTTACGCCACAAGAGTTAGTCGATAATACTCTTTGGTGGCATGGACCTTCTTGGCTCCCGCTCGAACGATCGGCTTGGCCAAGAATGACGCAACCTCCTGCTCTAGAAAATTCGCCATTCGCCCGCGGTACGGTTCGGTAACGTTGAAAAAAAAAAATTTTTTTAACTAATAATTCTTAAGTGCAAGTTACTGTTTTATATTGTATATAAAGTGATATATATCGGTTTTAACCAAAAAATTTGGCGGGAAAACCATATATATATAACTTTATGTACAAGGTTCCTTGAACTTGAGACAGACTTGCGAAGAATTATTTTTCGTCTATTTCTTTATATAAAAAAAAAAAAAGTTTTTGTGCTCACGGTTGACTTTAAATAAAAAGTCAAACTTGTGTCTTTTTGTAAAACTTACAAAAACAAAAATATCAGCACACTGGGCTGAGTTGATATTTTTGGAGCCGAAAACAGGCAAAAATTGTACGGAGCAAGAGTCTCAGCAGCATTTCTCTACTCTTGTTCAGCAATTTTTGCATTCCTCTTTGTGCGGTGTCCGCAGCGATCGACGCCAGAACCGTGCTTTGTGCTTGCTAAAGCAACCCCAAGTTGTGTTTAAAAAGTATTTACTCTCTCACGCACTCAATTTAATTGTTTGCGTTCAAAGCTGAGACTGCATCTCGTGCCTGCTGCGCTTGATACACAGCTCTTTAGCCGGTTGCATATACTTGTAGTGAGAAAGTATATAAGCTGCACAGTGGGACTAAGGCATCAATTTGCAATCAAAATTGACTTAGTCTATTTTCATAGGAAAATTGCACTGTGGGCAAGACACAATATTTTGCAAGCACAAATTTATTAAAGAGAAAAAAAAATTAAATAATATATTAATTAAATAAATTAAAAATAAAAAAAAAAATTTATAATATAAAAAAAAAATTTTTTTTTCACTGTTTATTGATAAAATAAAATAAATTAAACAAAATAATTTTAATTTTCTTTTATTAATTGGTTTTTTTGGGTTTTACTGCAATATATATAGACATATATATATATTATTTATAATTATATATTTTATTAAAAAAAAAAAAAATATTTTACTTGTTGTTGTTCGCATTTGTTCGCATATTTATAGATTTTTGTTTTTTTTTACGTATATCATTAATTTTACACAAATTAAATTATTACCAGACAAAATAAAATGTCCGCTTTAAAGGCATTTATTCGTCTGTCTGATGCGCTGGTAGAGTTTGAAACGGACTTTAATGCCGTGGAAACTCATGACGTTTTCTCCCTGGAGGCTCAAAGTGAAGAGCTAAAAGCCCAGTGGAGAAAAGTTAAAGCCGCATATGATGCTTGTTTGGACAAAATGTCTAATGACGAGGATTCAGATCTTGAATCAATTAAAAAAAAGTATCGCGCCTGCTATCAATCTTATATACGGGTAGCAGGAAGAATTTCTGAGTTTTCTCAGAATAAGCCCTCGAAGCAAACTATTGCTTCAGAGCCGGCGGCAGTCATGGGCCACAGCATGCCTGTGCCACCATGCGATACTGAGGTTTTCAGTGGTGATTACCTCTCATGGCCGTCCTTCAGAGACATGTTTACGGCCATTTACATAATGAACTCGCGGCTTACATCAGTGGAAAAGTTATTCCACCTAAATCAAAAAACACGGGGAGAAGCAAAAGAGATTGTTAGAAAATCTCCTTTAACCAATGATGGTTTTGCAAAAGCTTGGCAAGATTTATCTGACCGATACGAAAACAAGCGTATCATGGTCATTAGGGTGGACCTTGTGTCGATATTTTGGTAGATGAGGGCTCTATTCCGTGCCTTTTTGAAAAAAAATGACAATGCCGAAAAAAAAAATTAAAAAAAAAAAAATTAGGGGTTGCGCACGAGCCGAGAAAAAGGTCCACTTTGCCAAAATTAGGGGGGAAATTGCCATAGGTCATAAGGGTTCACCCGTAGAGGGGAAGAATGTATGGCCGACCCCCATTAACTTTTTACCGCCAACATTTTCCCCCAAGACACCCACCCCCTATCTCCTCCCCTTAGGGGGGTCACCATACAAAAATGGAGGTTGCTCAGTATTTTCGAAAAACACCATAGGTCATCAGGGGTCACCCCTAGGGGGGCAAAATATATGACCGACCCCCATTAACTTTTTATCCCCAACATCTTTTCCGAACAAACTTACCCTCTATCTCCACTCCTTGAGGGACTCCCCATACAAAAATCTATGTATTTACAGTTGCACAATATCGAGAATTTTTTTGATTTTTTTACAGAAATTCCACCAATATTCAAGAGTGGTCATTGTTTGGAAAGTCTTGAAAAATTTGAAACGCACACGTAGCAGATGCCCCCATTCATCAGTACCTGGCAGTAAAATATTGCAAAATACGTAGTAGTTATAAATAGCAGTTCATTCATCGATTGTTTTCATTCAACAAGTGCCGACGACCGCGAAAAGTAAATTGATTTTTCTCCCGTTTTTTAAAAGTTAAGATGACAACACAACTTAGATCGCGCGACGATATTTTTTTGATTGGTTATCCAAGCATGAATATTACGGGGAACAAATTACCGCCGAATAAGCAAGTGCTAAGAATGCATTTCTTCAACATTCCCAAACGAAATATGTCGAAGAAAAATAGTGCGGTTATAGTCGCGGACGCAGTGATGATTTTTTGGCGCCAAGCAGCTACTTTCTTTCGACACAACATCAACGAACAGTGGCCCATTCTCCGGAGCCGCAGTTGCTCTTGAGCGGCTGTTGGAGAGAGAAATCTTATATTTACCTTGCAGACACCACGTATACGAACTGGTGCTAAGGGAAGTTTTTGAGACAAAAATGGGAAAGACCAGTGCACCAGGCGTTCCTTGCTTTGACCGTTTCAAACAGGAATGGGACGCTGTAAAGGTTAAACCATTCCATTCTGGCTTGATAGACGATCAAGTCGTCAGAAAAATTCCTGTGGCAATGCAAGTCGGCATAAAGGAGTTTTGCTTAGATCAATTGAAGGAGAAACACCCTCGCGATGACTACAAAGAAATGCTACAATTAATTCTTTTGTTTCTGGGTGAAAAACTTGAGAATTACCATTTCCGACCTCCAGGACCCGTTTCCCATGCTCGATGGATGGCAAAAGCCATTTACAGCCTCAAGATTTTTTTGTTTCGGAGAACTTTTCACTTATCTGTATGTGAATTGAATGGTATTCGACACGTTTGTATTTTTGTGGTGCGACTTTACGTCAAGGCATGGTTTGGTTCTTCTCGAGCAGCTGAGGCGCCGAATCAAGATTGGAAGTTTTTGAAGGACATCGTCGAGTACAAGTCCGTTGACCAGGATTTATCTCGGGTAATGATAAAGAAATTTATCGGTCACCTATGGTATCTCGCCGATGAGCACATAGCCCTTGCCTTTTTCGATGACAAGGTTTCAAATGAGTTGAAGGCCAAAATGGCCCAAGCATTGCTAGAAAATGAGAATGACACAGGTGAAGAAGATGAAGAAGACGAAGAAGGTGAAGAAGATGAAGAAGACGACCCGGTTCCCCCAGCTCCTCGCGTCGTAATCAAAAGCACCAGCGTTAAAAAAATCGAGGTGAAATTCAAAGATGTGAATGAGGAATTCTTGGCTAAAGACTTGAGCAACTTCGTCTCTCATAATACCAAAAATTTATTTGTACGATTTGGAATATCGCAAGATTTCATTCTTGCAAATCCAGCAACCTGGAAATCTCGCGCAGACTATCAAGAAGGTCGTAGAATTGTAAATAACTTGCGCGTTGTGAACGACACTGCCGAAAGAGGAGTAAAAATGATACAAGATTATAATAGAATACTGTGTCAAGGCAAAGAAGAGAAACAGTATTTACTACATGTTATCGATTCTTACCGCAAGAAATACCCATCAGCGAACAAAAATATGTTAATTTGACTATATTATATTAAAAGTGCTTAGTAGTACTACTCAATTACAGCTTCTTTTATTTTTGTATGGGGAGTCCCTCAAGGAGTGGAGATAGAGGGTAAGTTTGTTCGGAAAAGATGTTGGGGATAAAAAGTTAATGGGGGTCGGTCATATATTTTGCCCCCCTAGGGGTGACCCCTGATGAACTATGGTGTTTTTCGAAAATACTGAGCAACCTCCATTTTTGTATGGTGACCCCCCTAAGGGGAGGAGATAGGGGGTGGGTGTCTTGGGGGAAAATGTTGGCGGTAAAAAGTTAATGGGGGTCGGCCAAACATTCTTCCCCTCTACGGGTGACCCCTGATGACCTATGGCAATTTCCCCCCTAATTTTGGCAAAGTGGACCTTTTTCTCGGCTCGTGCGCAACCCCTAATTTTTTTTTTTTTTAATTTTTTTTTTCGGCATTGTCATTTTTTTCAAAAAGGCACGGAATAGAACCCTCATCTACCAAAATATCGCAAAAATTTCATTTCAAGGTCCACCTTAAGAATCTGGCACAGAACTGAAAAAACTACAAAGAGATATCAATGGTTTTATTTTTGCTCTAAAAATGCACAACATTGATATCAATAACTGGGATGCTATCTTTGTTTACCAATGTTCGACAAGATTGCCAGAGGTCACGCTCTCCTTATGGGAGCAGTCTATTTCGAATAAAAACGAAATTCCGAAATGGACTGATCTCGATTCCTTCCTCACGAGTCGGTTTCAAACTCTTGAAACCGTGTCTGATATTCGCAGCTCTAGCGGCGCAATACCTAGACAAAACTTCACCACATCTTCCTCCAACTCTAAACCAAACCAGAGTAATTCATCTGATAAAAAATTAAATAACTACCAAGTTAAAATTACTTCAGCGAATTGTAAGCTGTGCTCTACCGAACAGCACGCACTTTGCTTTTGTCCCCGTTTTCTGAGAATGGATACTCAAAATCGGCTAGCAATGATTCGCAAAAATAAGTTTTGCCTAAATTGCCTAGCCTATTCTCATGAGGTGAAAAAGTGCAAGAGTCAGTATTCGTGTGTGATGTGCAAACAACGTCATAATACTCTCTTGCATCGAGACTCGACTCCACCCCAATCCCCTACTTCGAGTGTAGACTCAAGTAGGTCGAGCTCTCGACCCAACCCCCCGGGCTCTAACACACAATCCCATTCTACGCAAATACAGTCCACTAGCAATGACGTTCAATCATGCTTCACTACCACTACCAAGCACGTATTGCTTGGTACAGCAATGGTGACCGTATGTCACCTAGGATCAGCGTACACAACCAGAGCTCTGATCGACTCTGGCTCTAAAGGTACGTTTGTATCTGAAAGATTGCAGAAGCTATTGAAGTTACCCACAAGAGCCGTAAGCGCTCAAGTTTCGGGGCTTAATAACGCAGTTTCAGCGCAAGTGACGAAAGCTTGCGAAATAATTCTCAGTTCACCTATTAATAGACAATTTCAAATAGAAGCTACAGCATTTGTGCTGTCACGCTTAACTGGGAATCTGCCGTCATGCTCCATTGATCCTTCTTTGTGCAAGAGTTTGCCGGATTTACAACTGGCAGACCCGCACTTCTTCAGAAGTGATCAAGTTGACTTACTTATCGGTGGCGATTTGTACCCTGCCATCATTCTCGATGGCATTCAACGCAATATTCTTGGATCACTTTTGGCGCAAGAAACAGTTTTCGGCTGGATTTTCACAGGCCCTATGCCTTGTAACGAAATATCCAGCTTTACAACATGTTTGAGCCATTATAGTGAAGTTGCGATCGATCAACAGATCGCACGTTTTTGGGAGTTGGAGGAACTACCTAAAAAACAATTTTTATCCCAGTCTGATAAGTTTTGTGAGGAAAACTATCAGAAAACCACAAAACGCGATAACAAAGGTCGATACATAGTTACCTTACCATTTAAAAATGAATTCCCTGATGATATTAATCTTGGATTTTCTCGAGGTATAGCTTTCAAGCAGTGGGCTAGAAGTGAAGCTCGATTGAACAAAAATCCAGAGTTAAAGACGCAATACAAAGAAGTGGTGAAAAGTTTTTCGAGTGGTGAACGCTTTACTAGTAAAAACTTGCAATAATTGGTAACAATTTGTAACAATTTTTTGTTACTGAACAAACCTAATGTAATCAGCTGTTATAAAAAAAAAAAATTAATATTGAAACTTTTTAGTTCAACAATAACCTTTTTTCCTTTAATATAGTTAATAACAACTCATTTATGTAAATATATAAGTCAATGCAAAATGTTAACATTTAAAGCCGCTTTACATTGTCCTACTGTGTGTTACGACATGTAAGATAGAAAGTATAACCAAATTTCATCACACTGTCATTTTTAATTTTTGTATAAAGAAACTCATATTTTATGTTTAGACTTTCTCACAGAATCGCATCTCATTTTTTTTTAAAATTGTTTGATTTTAAATTAAAAAAAAAGATAAGTCAATTCAACTTTGATGACCATCCAAAGGAATCGCAATCTAATTGCTGTAATAAGCATCAAAAGTGTTTTTTATGCACAGAAAACAAAAAAAAATCAAATTAAAATTTATAGTTATCTAATTGCAACTGTGGTTGAATAGAATGTGTGATGAAAATAGAAACAAACCTAAAAACAAAATGTAGTACGACATGTCAAAAAAATCAAAACAGATTCGAGCACACTTTCTTTTTCGTTGTTTACAACATCCCACATTCTATCACACATTAAAAATTTTGACATGTCGTAACACACAGTAGTACAATGTAAAGCGGCTTTTAATAGGAAGTTTAATTATGTTAAGTTTAAGAATGCAAACAGAAAAAAGCATTATGTTTGAAAAGTGCTGACAATTCAGCTGTACGATAAATTAAATAAAGCATTATGCTTTATGGAAACGCGTTTATAGGCATACTACCCGACAGACGTTGTCCTGTCCAAACTTCAATAAATATGATTGTGTTCGTTTTTGGAGAAGGAGCTTTTCGGGTAGTCCATAGTCGGGCTAGACCAACTTAAGAGTTTCTTTACTTGTTTTTGAAGTGAAACTTCTTTAGCCGCGTATACAACATACGGCGAACGAAACGGGTAGTAAAACCGATAAAACGAATGAAACCGCGGTGAATTATAGCATCTTTCTGTAAAACAAAAGTTTCGTTGAACTCCTCGTTCGTTTGTAAACGATGTCGTTCACAATTTGCTTTCTGTATTTTTACTTTGCGTCATCGTTCTCATTTACTTTTCTTACGTTATTCAAACTCTCCAAACATAAGCAATTGCCAAAAGCAGCATTACCAGATTATAAAAGTTACAAAATTTCTTTACATGCTCTTTTTTTTCTAAAAATGTTGGGCATATTTTGGCAAAATATCTCATGCTGGCAATACTATTTGCATCAGCTGTTTTGCTTGTTTTGATTTTTTAACACATATGTTTTTTTTCTGTAAACTTGGAAATTGTGTGAAGTATTGCGGTCGATTGTCTGTTCCATTTCCGAGAGGGGATTAAAACGGAATGGCCCGCCACCTGTTTCACGGATACTCTTATGGTTCTCCGAAATTTTTTTTTTCGTTCGGCTCTTAAGATCTGCCCAAATCTGTAATGATTTTAATATAAAATAATGCAGAGAACCTTTATTACAATATGGACCTTTTTCCACTCCATAACACTCCTATTTGGTGGACCATAGGAATTTACCTTCATGGCAATCATACTCCACTTTTCATCAATTTTTGCCTTGCTGGCGCCAAAAACTGGTACTCTTGCAAGCTCTGGATTTTTTTCCATTTGTTGCACCAGGACTCCAAACTGCTCGCTTGTGGTTTTTTTTGTGCTAAAAATAAATTAATTTATTCTACATTCTTCTATTTGTCAATAAAATTATAATTACGATTTCTTTACAGCAACTTCCATGTCAACAAATTTCTAAATGATAAGAAAATTTCCATCGTCTATATTTGACGTTTCGTTTCAGTTTGTTTTGCTACATAAAGCCAAATTTACACTGCTGTTACGTTATCGTTCATTTCTGAATCAGCTGTTCTCGTTTGACAACGGAATTATTTTTACATCAAGCGAAAACAGCTGACATTCGGCTTTTGACCGAAGCCTTCGTGAAATGCACGTTACGTTCGTTTTACAGAAAGATGCTATTAAGGTCAATTTAGGTGAATTTAATTGAAATTAAGTGTTCGAATCACCCTATAAATTCGAAGGAAAAAATTGTCAAACAATGGTTTGAGTCCAAACTAACAGACGAATTAATCAACAAAGTTTTAGACCATACTTTTTGAAGGTGGAATTTTCTACTAGATACGTTATGCTTCAATTTCCAACCGTGACACGTTATGCTGGAATTTTTAACCTCTATGATTCAATGGCCAATCGGATGCAATAAGATTATCTGAGGTCAAAGGCGTGATAATGGCACTTTTATGGATCATTGGCAATGTCATGGATTCCATAAATCATTTGGACAAAAATGGATACGGCTATGGACAATCGGATGCAATGGGATTATCAAACGTCACAGGCGGGTCATTGGCGATTTCATGGATTCCATGGATCATTTGGTCAAAAATGGATGATTCTATGGCCAATCAGATGCAATGGGATACTCAGAGGTCACAGGTGTGATAATAGCGCTTTTATGGATTCCATGAATCATTTGAACCAAAATGGATGATTATATGGCCAATCGGATGCAATGGTGGTCATTGAAACTGTAATGGATTCCATTTTTAAGTACTTTTTTTACAAGACGAACTCATTTTATATTGATGATAATGAGAAATGGGTTCATTTCGATAACCCTTAGCGCTAAAAACCATACGGGCTGGGCCGCCCGGTCATACGCCTAAGTCATATTGCCTAAGCCAATCCACAGGTCACATGGAAAAAGTTGCAGCTCCAAAATTTGAAAAGTCACCATCTCATTATTATTTGCCGCATCACGCAGTATTGAAGCCAGAGAGCACTACAACAAAGGTTCGAGTAGTATTCAATGCGTCAAGTCCCACCTCGA
The DNA here is from genome assembly GCA_958299015.1 of Tetanocera ferruginea. Classification (NCBI taxonomy): domain Eukaryota; kingdom Metazoa; phylum Arthropoda; class Insecta; order Diptera; family Sciomyzidae; genus Tetanocera; species Tetanocera ferruginea. The sequence continues at coordinate 55,885,540 of OY282644.1, read as the reverse complement.
ATGGGGTCAGCTTGAACGATGTCCTGCACGCAGGAACTGTTCTTCAAGCTGATTTGACGCTCCTGGTATTGAAATGGCGGTTTTTTAAATACGTTTTTAATGGTGACATCCAGCAGATGTACCGCCAGATTCTTGTTGATCCAAAACATTCTACTTTCCAACGAATTCCATTTCGGAGCTCACCTGATGATATGATTCAGGATTATGAGCTCAAGACAGTTACGTTTGGCCTAAACTGTGCTCCATATTTAGCCATTAGAACCATGCTGCAATTAGCACATGATGTTCAGCAGCAATATCCCCTTGCTGCTCAAATTTTGCGAAATTTCACACATGTCGATGACGCTCTTGCTGGAGCTCACGATGTGGAAAGCGCAATAAAGGCTAGAAATGAGCTTATCGCTGCTTTAGACTCTGCAGGTTTTACTATGCGAAAATGGACTGCAAATGCTTCAAGCATTTTGGTAGACCTACCTACAGAGCATCTTTTTCATGAAGACTTTTTAAAGTTAGAAGATGCAAGTTGCGCCAAAGCGTTAGGAACTCGTTGGAATGCCACTTCAGATCTTTTCTACTTTACCGCTAAGCGTCTTGAGATTAAATAATCGTATACAAAACGTTAAGTATTATCAATGATAGCCCAACTATTCGATCCTGCAGGTTGACTGGCACCCATTGTGGTGACAGCAAAAATTCTAATGCAGCGCATCTGGTTGGATGAAATTGATTGGGATGAAAATCTCCCATTACACAGTTTTCAATCTTGGCAATCTTTTTTGCTAGATTATGAAAACATCAATAAAATTCGCATATCACGTTTTGTTGGGTTTTCACTTAATTCCGACGTTGAGTTTCACGCCTTTTGCGATGCTTCTGAAAAAGCATACGCAGCGTCGATTAACATTCGCGTAAAACAAAATGATTGTGTTGTCAGTCATCTGCTTTATGCGAAAAGTAAAGTTGCCCCAGTCAAGACGATCTCACTACCGCGTCTTGAATTATGTGGTGCAGCACTTCTCGCGGATATGGTAGACACCTTATTATCGCACCTTGAAATTGAAAGGCAAAGCTTATATTGCTGGACTGATTCCACAATAGTGCTTGCGTGGCTTTGTAAGCCCCCCTGTTCCTGGACGACCTTCGTAGCCAACAGAGTTTCGAAGGTGGCAGAGAAGGTCGGAATTCACAATTGGTTTCATGTAGCCACACATGAGAACCCTGCAGACTTAGTAACGCGTGGAGTTACGCCACAAAAGTTAGTCGATAATACTCTTTGGTGGCATGGACCTTCTTGGCTCCCGCTCGAACGATCGGCTTGGCCAAGAATGACGCAACCTCCTGCTCTAGAAACTTCGCTTGAGCGCAAAGCTGTAAAGATACACTTTGCATATTTTTCGAAATATGAAGATATTTCAGAGCGGTTTTCCTCGCTATCGCGTGAATTAAGAGTGTTAGCGTATGTGTTTCGCTTTCTGCATCGCTTCCACCCCAAGTATGGTGTGTCCTTTTCAAAAAAATCAACATGCCTAGAAACGGCAGAAATCAAATTTGTGAAAACACGATTGGCACTCTTATGTCAAAAAGTAGCTTTTCCAAACGAATATCACTGTTTGGAAACAAATCAGATAATTGGAGCAAAGAGCCCCATTCTTGCTCTAAATCCATTGTTGAACAACGACAAGTTAATGCGTGTTGGTGGAAGGCTAGCCTCTTCACCAATCCTATCATATGATGAAAGGCATCCAATTTTATTACCATATAATTGTCACTTTTCACGCTTTTTAGTACGTTTTGTCCATGAGATCTCACTTCATGGAGGGAATCAATTAGTGCTTCGACTTATTCGGATGCAATATTGGATCCCGCGTGCTAAAACCCTTATAAAATCAACTTTGCACAATTGCAAAACTTGTGTAATCCACATGAAACGCCAACGAACACAAATAATGGCTGCGCTGCCAGCTGAGCGAACTGTCATTTCAAGGCCATTTGCTGCGACTGGTATTGACTTCGCGGGCCCATTCGACATTAAAAGCTACATTGGTAGATCTTGTCGAATAAGTAAGGGCTATGTTTGTTTGTTTGTGTGCTTTTCAACTAAGACAATTCATCTTGAAGCCACCAGCGATCTATCGACCGCTACTTTTCTGGCAGCTTTCTCTTGATTCACTGCGAGACGTGACTGCCCAGCAAACGTGTACTCCAACAACGGTACAAACTTTGTTGGAGCGTCAAGCACGTTCAAAAAGGATTTCAAAGCCTTCTTAACTGCGTCACATGATGCAATACTATCCCAGTATTCGCATCAAGAAATTACATGGCACTTCATTCCCGCTGGTGCTCCCCATATGGGAGGCTTATGGGAAGCTGGAGTAAAAAGCTTTAAGACGCATTACTTTCGAGGAATTTTCAACTTTACTGAATCGAATCGAAGCGTGTCTTAATTCGAGGCCCCTTTCCGCCATGTCCGAAAATCCTTCTGATTTTCAGTCTCTTACTCCAGGTCATTTCTTGGTCGGCGGCCCACTGCTATCTCCAGTGGAGCCAGAAATAACTGATCAGCCTCTGACTCTTGTCAATCGTTGGCAAAAAATCAAGGCGATGCATCAGCACTTTTGCCACCGATGTAAAAATGAATACTTGAAAGAGATGCATCGGCGTTCGAAATGGAAAACTCCTCAATTAGACATCAATGTCAACGACCTAGTTGTTGTCAAAGATGATAATTTACCCGCGAATGAATGGCGAATCAGTCGAATTTTAAAAACCTATGTCGGAAGCGACAATAGAGTCCGTGTTGCGAACATCTGCACCGGGAGAGGTTGCATAACACGACCTATAGTGAAGCTGGTCGCAATACCGCCGACCTAGCTCCGTCACCGTTTTTATTCTCTTATATGTTTCTTTTCTTTTTCTTTTCTTTCCGTCTCGTTTCAGGATGTCAACCACCAACATCGTGCTTGCCTGCTGGAAGAGATGCTTCTCCAGACGGACTCCGAGATGGCATTGAGCGAGACAGACACGGTGCGAGAGCATGCACCAGTCCCCGCAGCCAGTGCTCCTTCGCCATCGAGTCCACCAGTGCGAAGTGTGCTGTCCCGTGTGGTCCCCGTGGTGACGCGTAGCGACATGATCCCAAAGTGTCGCTTGTGCTCCATGGAGCATAATCTCATGTCGTGCCGGCGGTTCATAGCTATGAACCTGGAGGAGCGGTTGAGAACAGTACTACTCCATTATTGCTGTTCCAACTGCCTTTCAGCCTTTCATATGCGAAAGGACTGTCGGAGCGATGTGAGATGCCGTCACTGCGGTGAAGATCACCACAGCATGCTGCATTCGTACACTCGGGCCCGAACAGGTTGAGCCCATTCAAGAAAGCGTGGAAGACGTTCTCGCGCAAAGCAGCCTAAACTGCAGCTTACATCCGCAGCTGCTCGCGAAGCAACGAGGTCTGGGGTGGAATCGAAGAGTTCATCTGGGAAGGGACCGCAGTTGCCTGTACCGTCTGCGTCGGCTTCGAGGGATCACTTTCCGAAGCGGTCCCCTTCCCAGAAGAGACCGCAGTCGATGCTTCCATTTGCGACATCGTCGAGGGACCAATTCCCGAAGCGGTCTCCTCCCACAACCCAACAACGACGAGCCTTCAACACGTTGTCTCGCTGCTCCCCACAGCTGTTGTGAGTACCTGGGCTAATGGTGGCCTAGTGCAGGAACGTGCGCTCCTCGATGCGTGCCTCCCTCAGACCAAAATCGCCATCGAATTGGTAAGAAGATGGAGGCTTCCAATGAGTATGGTAGATGGTCGGGAGGTATGTACGCTAGCGCTGCAAGGTCGTTATGGATCGAGCGTCCAGGTACACACGACAGCTCTGGTTGAGCGCCGGTTGGAGGTCGTCACGCCGGCGAAAGACATCGACGAGAGGATCAGCCAGAGCTATCCAAACATCAATCTGGCTGATCCTCACTTTTACAAGCGAGCTCCACTGCGACTCATTCTGGGTGTCGATGTCTACGCTCGAATAATGCAGCCTGGCAGTCTCCCGGCTGGATTTAGCATGCCGTTGGCCCAAAACTCCATATTTGGATGGGTCTTATCAGGGCAGGGTTCCTGGTAGCGTCTTGCACTCGTGCAAGGCGGGCGGCATGTTCGGTCCACCGGTGAACACCCTGTAAATTGTCGATACAGCGGTGTTCAATGAGCAACGGCGGCTCTTATTCTCTGTTTTCTTTTGAGCAGCGCTTCTCGCTGCTCTTTTTAAAACTTTGTTAGTTTTTAAGTTTTAATAATAAAAACGACATCGGTCGATTAAGTTTGTTCTTTTAAACCTCCGAGTTTTATTTATTTACCTTTTTTCGGCAACTCCCCAGTCTTTATTTAAAGTTTATTTCCTCCCCCTCGTTACGAAGATTTACACATACTGTAGTCGATTGTATACATCGTGAAGCTGAGATATTCTTCCGCTTTCCAGGTGCCTTCTATATTCAAATTGAATTAGTGCCTGTAGCAAACTATCTTGTTGAGATTTTAAATTTTCACCACCAAAGTCAAAAGCAAATTCGAGGTGAAGTTCGTCGCATAGAGAGCGCCATTTACGGACCCAAAATGCGTTTTGAGCTACTGTTTCGAAGGCAAGTAAACGAGGTAGCCTAGTATCTGCATAGCTAAAGACTTTAGCAATATAACCAAAACGTAATGTAAGTGTTTGCACAAATAAAGTTGATAATCTTGTTTCTAAATGAATCATGTAATTTGGTGTATTATTCGGCAGGTGAAATATTTTTTGATAAAAAAACGAAGCAATTTTTCCACCTGATCAAAACAGCTACAACCCCACACCTGAGCACTATAAAACATAATTGATTTCGCGGCAGTTTCAAAGATTTTTAGTTTATTGGATAATTTGATCTTGCGGTTATGTAAATAGTCTAACCAAGAGGCATTAATTCCTGTTTTTGCAGATAGAAGTTTATCATTAAGGTGCTTATTAAATGACAAGTTATAAGTTAGATTAACTCCAAGGTATTTATATTCGTTTACAATTTCAATTTTTTTGTCGCCATAAAACCAAGCTAAATAAGCCGATAAGCGAGGGCCATTTCTAAAGACAACAATTTTAGATTTAGTTAAATTGATATTGAGACACCATTGATTGCAGTAGCTGTGCAGGGCATTGATCATTGATTTCAGTTCAATTTCAGAATTGGCAAGAATAACCAAGTTGTCAGTGTTAGAAGAACTTTAACTAATGTGTTAGCAACACTTATTCCACCCGGCAAAATATTATGCAAATCGTTCAAATACAAAGCAAAAAGAACTGGGCTTAACAGACAGCCCTGTTTAACACCTTGGTAAACAGGAAACGCATCAGACATTAAACTACCGTCCCAAATTTGACTTAGAGTATCTTTATAAAGCAATTGCAAAATAGTTACCATTTTCGTGGACATACCCATACTAGACAATTTGTAAAATAGAGAGTTGCGTGGAATTAAGTCAAATGCGCATGAGAAATGTACAAAGAATGCATATGTTTTATTTTTATTTTTTTGTTTAGACTAACAATACTAGTTAAATTAAAGATATTATCTATATTAGAATAGCCTCTACGGAATCCAGCTTGGTATTCATTTAATATGTTATTGCAATCAATCCAGCAGTTGATTCTATTTAAAACAATGCCAGTAAAAATTTTTTAAAGGGTATCATGGAGTGAAAGGCCCCTGTAATTTGTAATCTCATTTACATCACCCTTTTTAAACAAAGGAATGATAATAGAACGGCGAAAAGAAGAAGGAATATAGAACGGCGAAAAGAAGGAATATCCTGGGAAAGGAAAATATTGTTGAGCAGATGCAATGTTTCGTACCGAAAACTTTGTGGCGCAAATTTATAGAACTCATAGCTAATCCTATCTTGACCAGGAAGCCTTATTTATATATATATATAAGCTTAATACAAGCAGTTTGAATACTTAAGAACTAAATTTTATAATTAACAGGGAGTATCTTAATTTACAATGGGACCATATCTTAATAAGAAGAATACATTAGAGAGGGGGAGGAAGTGTCGTTGGAGTTAAGAAGGATATTTCGGAGTAGTGGTCTGCTCAGGTGAAAATCGAATTCACTGATCAATCTATTGGTTACCCGAAGCATTCTGGTTATAGGTTCACTGCATCCATAGTCGGTGCAGTGAAAGTGAAGGTGGAAGAGAGGTATAGACCTAAGGTTGCGTGGGTTGGTATTAAAGGATATTGATTGGAGTAGTTCTGGGCAGTTAATGGTACCGCATACTAGTTGATGAATGAAGAGAACATCGGCAACTTCCCTTCGCTTTGCAAGTGTTTGCATGTTAATCAACTTCAGACGGTTGGCATAAGGAGGTAAGTTGAAACTGTCAGAGCCGGGAAGACCACGAAGAGCGAAACGAATGAATCTGCGTTGAACGGCTTCGATTCGCATTGAATGGGTGTTGTAGATGGGAGACCAAACCTGGCTGGCATATTCGATGATGGGTCTTACAAAGGAAAGATAGAGAGATTTAGTGACGTAAGGATTGGAGAACTCTCTGGACCAGTGTTTCACGAAACCAAGTGCAGAGTTGGCTCTACTAATGATATTATCAACATGAGACCGAAAGTTAAGTTCCTTGTCGCAAATAACGCCTAAATCCTGTAAAAAGCATACAGAGGGAACTGGCTTGCCGAGAATGTAATACGTTCTCGGAGGAAGTTGGAGTCGCTTACGAGAATATGTTATAGCTTGACATTTGCTGACGTTGAGTTCCAGAAGATTATTTTGACACCAAATGGAAAAGCTGACCAGATCGTCTTGAAGTTTGCGAGAATCGGCATTAGTTTGTATGCGCCGATAGATTTTCATATCATCAGCATTCACAGAAAGATTGGATTCATTGATGATACCATCAACATCAGCAATTGTTAAGACGAAAAGCAAAGGACCAAGGTGACTGCCTTGTGGGACACCAGAGGTAGCTGTAAAAGATTTTGAATTGGAAAATCTAAAGATGACATTATAACTGCGTTCTTCGAGATAAGATTTAATCCATGACATAAACAGAGATGGAAAACCAAAGGCTTTAAGCTTAAGAAGGATGATAGTGTGTGAGATTTTGTCAAACGCTTTACTAAAGTCGGTGGAAACTGCATCAACTTCGTAACCATTTTCCAACGAGCATAAAGTGTTTGAAACAAATTGTGTGAGGTTGGTGGTAGTCGATCTACCCTTGAGAAAACCATGTTGACTAGGAGGAAAGATAGATTTGCAATGGAAGAAGAGAATAACGTAGATAATACTTTCAAAAATTTTGGGAGTACATGACAGTTTTGCAATAGGTCTGTAATTAGCAATATCATTTTTAGGTCCTTTTTTATGTAAAGGGATTATGTACGAATTCTTCCATAACTTTGGAAAAACTGAGTTAGAAATAGAAAGTTGAAAGAGTGTCAAAAGGGGATGAGCCAAAAAGTTCGCGAATTTTTTGATGACAATAGCAGGCAACCCATCGGGTCCAGGAGAAAAATCATCTTTTGGATTATGTAGCTTTGCTAAGACATCAGTTAGTGTAATATCAACAGAAGTCAGCGAGGTTTGAGCACAATTCCTTAGTGAAGAAAAGTATTCATAGTCTAATTCATCCTTATGACTTATGAATGACTGACTGAAGAAATTTGCAAATAGGTTTGCAATTATTTCCGGGTTATCTGAGGAGATATCTGAAAAAGTAAGGGTAGATGGATAGTTGTCAGATTTTCTTTTAATATTGATGAACTTGTAGAAGCTTTTAGGATCCGACACCAATTTTGTTTGAATATGAGCAAGATAAGAGTCATATAGATGTTCACAGAGTGCAGAAAAATGGTTATAGGCGTGAAGATAGTTTGTGAGGTCAATAGAAGAATGAGTAGTTAAATAAGTGCGCCAAAGTTTGTTCCTTTTATTACGAAGTGAGCGTAATTCCTTATTGTACCAGGGAGGAGATGACAAAAAGTTCTTCTGCCTATTAAATGGGACAGATTGTGTGAAGCAGTCGAAAATTTTGTCATAGAAGAGAGCAACAGCATTATCAACATTTTCATGGGCATTATCGAAAAGATGTTGGAAATCGATTTTACTGATTAAGATCTAAAGTTTTACAAAATCAGTTTTCCGAAAGTTGAAGCTATACGCGTGTTCAAAGTGTGTGTTTATGATATTATTGTTGTAAGAAAGGGTAAGAGATAGAGGAGGATGGTAGTGATCGATTGTTGAAAGAAGGTGGTTACTAGCAGAGACCTTGTTAAGTTTGGTGTTTTTCAGAACAGTATTAAGTTCGCGAAACTCAAAAGGAGAGTCAAGGAAAGGATCAATAATATTTGGAACCTCCCAAGATAGAAGACCATCACATTGTGGTTGCGAGAGCAATTTCTTAAAATGATTGTAAAAAGAGCTTATGTCCAAGGTGTTACCTAACTGAGGAGACCTATTCTTCATTGAGTTAGCCAACTTCCACCAGTCACTTACATTTTTTACTTTATTCAGCTTTTCAATATTCTCAATTTCTTAATTACGTTTTTTTAAATTGCATATCTCGCGGTATTTAATTTTACTTTCAAAATACAATTTTTTAAACAAAGGTAGATTGAACTTGCGGTACAAGTTGAGTTTCTCAAACATATGAACGCGTGCCGATTCACATTGGCAGTCGTACAATTTATTTTTTGGCTCAAAATATTTGTTATTTTTAATTTTTCCATTTGCTGAATATATTTTGTTAGTAAAAATACTGACCTTATCATTTATCAGTAAATCTGATTGGATATAATCGCAATTGGACAGTAAGTTCAGAGAATTTGAATATCTTGGTTTATTGGTTGAAACCCAGTTAAGTTTTTGTGGCAATGAACAGCATTTTGTGTTTAAGTTAGCTAGGGATGATATAGAAAGACACAATGGCATGTGATCAGAATACACTTTGCTAGGAACTGTGAAATTATTTAGCAGTTGCAAAAAATCAAGTGAACATATGCAATAGTCAATCACAGATTTACACATTACACCACAAAATGTATAAGCGCCATCACCATCGCCAGGCACTCTACCATTTACAAAAATACCACCAAAGTTTTCAACAAGGTCCATTAATTTTTTACCTTTAGCATCTATGATTTTATCATTAGAGTTTCTTCTGTGTGAGACAGATGGAGAGCACAACAATAAATTTACATCAACTTCTTGACTTTCCCCAATGCGTGCATTTAAATCACCAATAATACAATAAGACGTTAATCCCAACCCAACCAGAAACTCTTCAAACTTGTCAAAATCGCTCTTCCAACTCGTACAGTTCAAATACCGAGGAATATTTTAAAAACGGCATCACCAAACTTTGCCGAAAGCAGAATATTGCCAGAATAGTTCTGAAATTTCAACGAGTATAATTGCTGTATACTTTTTCTAAAACCGTACAGACAGCCACCGCTTGCGCGCCCAGCATTGAGTACTTTTTTTGCATCTATCCAATGTAATATAAAATTCTTAAAATAATTTCCGAAATCTTTGCGTTTATCAGCTATTACATGCGTTTCAAATAAAAAGAATATATCAAACTTATTTATATATGAGAAAAAATTGTGAAAGTTAATCTTACTATTTAGATTCGCCACATTATAGGCCACCAATTCACACACATCTAAATGCTTCTTAGAATTGGTTGTATGACGATGAAAAGATGTTGAGTGTGATGTTTAAACAGGCGGTACCACAGAAGCAAACGAAGAACCGGCAAGCGATGGAGCAGTAGATGACGCAGCAGACATCATAGAGGCAGACGAGTTATTAGCGCTAACAATGATATTGCAGCTATAGTTAGCGTTGGTTATGAGTCGGCGAAGAAACTCAGCATCTGCAGCTTTCGTAGCAACGACGTTACCATCGGTCCAAGTGAACATTCTGTCATTGATATAAATCCTTGCGTGACCATGTCTTATTTTAAGGCTGTTATCAATTTTCCGAGCATTATACTCCAGTTGACGCAAGTTGTACATTTCATGGCGCTCATCAGCGGTAGAATCCTTACGGATAAAAATCCTGGACCTTTCAATTTGATTCTTGCAGCCATTACAGCATCCGTTTCAAGCGCAGAGTCCAATGTAAAGACCATTAACGAATTGCCATTTTTCAGTCTACGTACTTCGGTGACGTTAACCGATGTTTTGAGAACAGTAGAGCTAAGAACTGCAAATTCATCCGCGGAGGGCTTAACATGGGTAGCTTCCAGACCAGAAACCACGATATTAGAACGTTTCGAAAATTGTTAAATGTGTTCAAGACGTGTTTTCATCACCTTCATGTCTTCTTTCAGCTGAGCATTCTCTTCACGTAACTGCTGTAACTCTACACCAATTGACTGAAGATCAGATTTCTTAGCAACTTCTTGAAGTTTGACATCAAGTGCAGAGTTCAGTTTTGCATCGAACATTGCCCATAAAAATGTGTCCGTGGTTGCGTTCGGCTGTGAGGTCATATTTGAAGCGAGTGCTGTCGCTGCTTGCGACCAAGACTTCGACACAGTGCAGTGCAGCGCAGGCGAGTGAAGCAACCCAGGATTTAGCACAGTTGATTGATTAGCAGGCGAAGGTGGACCCTTCAGTTGCAGACAGCGACGGAGATTGCAGCAGATTTTTTGGAGCTATGAAATGTTTTTTTGCGACATTCACAACAGAATATTCCGGCGAAATTTGTTCCAGCGAACGCTTTTTGTTGTTGTCCAACAGACAGGTTATGTTTCATTTATATTACTTTATGAGTTAATAATTTACGTTTAGCTTACCTTAAAGATTTACAATTACTTTAAATGTAAACAATAAACATATCTCAAGTTAATTAGTGCAATTTAAAATGCAATAAAACGAAATAAAAATTATTCTTATTCTTAATTATTCTTATTGGTATGGTTCAATTTTGTATGTAAATGCACAGTAAATGCCAGACCGAGCCTTCTTTTGGAAAAAATACGGCCCGATGATGCCGCCAGCCCATAAACCGCATCAAACAGTCGCTCTTTGGCAGTGCATTGGTTTTTCGACAATCACTCTTGGATTATCATTCGCCCAAATGCGGCAATTCTCCTTATAGACGAATCCACTGCGGTGAAAATGTGCCTCAACACTGAAGATCACTAGGTGCACGATATGCATTTTGATTTGAACTTCCATTTTCATAATAAGCCTGAATAACTTTAACGCGTTGCTCGATTGTGTATCTTTTCATGATTCAAATCGAGTTAGTTTGAAATTGAGAAATGTCGAATGAAATGCAGAAAAAACTTGACGTTTAGGTGTGGTTGACAATCAACATCGGCATTTAAAATTTAACCACCCTCTATAATATAAAGAAATTATAAAAAATCATAACAAGATGTACACAATAAAAATTGTAAAGAGCACGCTAATGTTGAAATTTGTAAGAGAAACCAATTACTGAATATTACAAATACCCCATGTATAACCCATGTAAGTTAATTAAAGGTTGAGAATCTAACTGTGGAGTAAGCGATGGCCATCACATACCGACAATTGAAGAAATACAACCATGGGTAATCCTGCTCAATGAATTCAATGGAACGGTAGCTAACGCAGAGGTATCCCATCAATTCACCGGAATCTATGTATTAAATTTCTTTAATAGAACTATATATATCAACAATAAAACTTTAAGCAGCTTCGAATTAACCTACCTAAAACCAATCCTGGCATTAATACAACCTACACCCACAGCGACTGAAGTTATTAAACTATTGTCGCTGGAGGCATACGAAGAGCTGCATACAACACAAGATTAATTAGAACTCTACCGCGCCGCCCTACTTTCGACACGCGCGTCAAACGGCACTAAGGCAAGTGCATTACGTCGGTGTCAGCAGCTATTAATAAGTCATCAATTAGCTAGCAATTAGTTATAAATAAGTTTGTAAACTACTTTTAAGCTGAGTTATTTTTATAATTAAATAAAGACGGTTGCAAGACCAAAAACTCTATTTTTTTACGAGTTTGAATAACTAATAGCGTTTTTTTTCTCAACGAAAAATTCTGCCCTTCAAGATGCAGTATTTTTCCATTTTGACCTGAACCCACAGAATTCTGACCTGTTTTTAGCTGAGGATGGATCACAAAAAAAAAAAAAAACAAATTTTTTTCAATGTTTTCGAATTGGTTGCCTTTTTGAAAATCTTCAGAAGAATTAAAGATGAAAAAAAAATTTAAAACTTCAAATTCAAAAATTTTTTCCCGCTAGCAAATTTTATTTTTTTTTCAATCGAAGTATTTTGACGTTTTCCGTACAAAAGCTTTATCTTTTCTGAACTGTCAATGGTAGCGATAACTTTTTCCACATGTGTCATTTATTTTGTTTATTCAGTTGGTCAAAATTTTCGAGAAATGAACACGATTCAATTTCAAAGGTCACAATTTTATTTGAGAAAAGAACGAAAAAAATGCAAAAAATCAAGAGCGCAGAAAAAATGCAAAATTTTTTGAGAAAAGAAAACTCTATAAAACTCTTACTTGCATACCGCATGCATACATAAGCATGAAATAGCAGTAAAATAAGAATTTGGTAATGTTGTTTTATTTTTTTTAACAATCCATGCCTCGTTTATACTTCTGCCATGCTCCTATGGAGCTTTTATTATTTTATGTTTAAGAATTCATTATTTGTTATTTTAGAGCTACAACAATTTTTTTATTTCCTTCTATTTGGTGTTTTTATTTTATAGCAAGCAAACAAGGAAGAAATAAACTTGAATTCAATTCTTGAACAATGTAAAAGGTTTCGTCAAAACCAAAAGAAAATGTCAAAAAAATCTTTATTTCAAGTCTTGATCAATGTAAAAGGGGTCCAACAAACTATAATTCTTGCTTTCAAGCTTTGAACTATGCTGTATCAACGACGCACGTTGGGAACAAATCAGGCAAAACGCGCACATAGCGATGACATATCAACTTTTATTTATTGGTTTTTTGCAATGATTTTATGATTTGGGATATATTAAATGATAGAAATCCATTTTTTTTTAAGTTCATAGGCCTTACCACTTTTTTTTATGGACCTCCAAAGTCATGCCTAAATTCAAAAATATTTAATCAAAAATTTCACTAAACATATCACCTTACTAAAATGCTCATAAAAACTTCAAACTAAAGTGAATCTTAATGAAATTTTCAACAATGAATCACAAAAAAATAAACTTTAAATTTGTAAGCCTTCAAGTTTGGTCCTGTGACAAAATAAGTCACACTTTCTTGAAATACCATAAATTTTAAGAAAATATAAAAAAAATAATCAATTTTCTTTCATATGCAACTTCCACAGGTAATCGCGGGTAGTGATCAAAACAATGGGCATGAAAATATAAAGCTTTATAAACAAATGGTACAAAATCTGTTTGCTATTTATTGCAATCTTCTTTGTTATTCTGTGTATAATAAAAGCCTTAAAATGCTTTTTATTTTTTTAATTTGTTTTTTAATTGGTTTTAATAAGTAATTTTAATAATATATTGATAACCAATTAAGCTATCAGAATTCTTAATTTCATGACTTAAATAGATAAGCATCAACACTTAAAACTTTAAAATGCTTGCGCTGCACAGTGGACTGTTTAACCTGTGTAGACGGTATGAAATCTGTAACTCGAGTTTGAGTGCACGGAATAATTGAAATTTGGAATTTAAGCTATTGAGTGGCACATCTTCGTTACACGTAAATTTCATACAGATATACCACATGGTACCAAAGTTACAAAAATTTGTATGGTGAAATTTGCCATTTCGCTTCCCTACATCACAATTTTCCATTTTTCTGTTCATAACATAAATTCTTAACGAAGAACGTCACAGAAAGGTTAACCAATTCCGGAGCAGTTTTTCAAGAAGAACAAATAGGACAGCAAATATGACTGACATATTTTATAGATTTATGATCACTTCGGATCCATTCATTACTTACTTGCGATCACCAAATACATTAAAAAAAAAGAAAAAAGAATTGCCTGTAGACAGGCGCGGATACAAGGGGTAAAGGGGGTAATTACCCCCCCAAGAACTTTCAAATACTTTTTTTTAATACTTTATTTGGAGAAAATAATTATGCCCACAGCTTAAGGGTACTTTTATGTATACATAAGCGATTCTGAAGGCGTGTTTTGAAAGAATACTTAAAAAAAAATGGTCAGAGACATTGTTAAACTCTAGTTTTTTTATTGATTTCAACAATTATTAAAGTATATAAAAAAAATTTTGTTTATTTTTGTTTTGTGACGTCATTTGCGTGTAGATGACGTTTTTATGAAGCTATGCGAGAAGAGTATGACCATTTTGCTTGTAACCTTGTAACCTTTGCTTGTATGACAAACTAAAATATAATTATATGTAAAGCAAACACCTACGTCAAGGTAGTAACTTCGCTTTTTTTTTAAATGAGCTTGAAAATAAAGTAAAAGATCGTTATGTTCTCAAATTTACAGCCATTTTTTAAACAATCAACTTTAAAGACGCGTTATTTTCTTACAAATAAAAAACTTGAAGTCACTACCTCAGCGTAAGTTTTTGCTTTATAATAATTATATTTTTGCAAAATATTAACAATTAGTTTAAAAATGCCCTTTTTATGAAATAATTGAGCAAGTAACAAGTAACAAGTAATAATTGAGCAATGCAGACAAGAGTTGCCACTTAAAATATTTTATTCTTCTAAATTCTTACTGAAAACCTGCCAAACTTTTTTGCAACCTATGTGCCAACGAATTTTACCATAAATAGACGGTGCACATAACCGTCCGTCTGAGACCACCATAAAGAACGTAATTACCAAATTTTGGTCTACATTCACTCTTTTGGATTCCAAGCCACCGAGAAGAATGAGAAGAGTGCGTACAGAAGAAAATATTGCTGTCGTTGAGGCCAGTGTCGAAGAAAATGTTAATTTATCGATTTGTCTCTGAAAATGAGGAAGGACGACGCGTTACCGTGAATAGAAATCGATACACAACCGTGATCAATGAATTTTTGTTGCCTAATCTTCAAGATATGGATGTTGAAATACGCCCTCAAAGACTTTTGGGTCGCAAAGTGGACCTCCAGAATGCCCTTTGTGCAAAATAGTCGTGGTGGCCATATGCCCGAAATTATATTTAAATGTTAACTGCTAAAAAATTATCTACCAAATAAAAATTTTTTTGGCTATTTCATAATTTGGCATGTGTTTTATTTTAATTTCAAATCAGCAAGCTCTTAAAAAAACACCCTTTATAACAGGGTTGTTTTGAAGTGAATTAATGTTAGGTTAAAGTTGCTAAAATTGTATCAACTGCGCAAATAATTTGTTGCATACAATTATTGTTGTTTAAGTAAATTCTAAATTATTTGGAATTCTGAAATTTTACAATCCTACCTTAACTTCATCTTTATATAAATAGGCATAGGGAAAACGGTTAAGAACCATTTTCTCTCGTGTTTTTCAACCGATTTTGATAATTCTGTTTTTAAATGAATTAGAGTGCGGAGAAGGAGTAAACCGACTATTTTATACAACTATAAATAAACAAACAAAAATTGGGCAATTTGCGACCCCAGGGCGGTACTAGTAATTATAATTGCAACAAACCAACCAAATTACCACAACCGACTTTCATGAAATAAAACTGCCACTTTTAGTCCACTTTTAGTAAGGAACTAATTCAAATTCAATTATTTCATGAACTTAAAATTTGGCAGTGTAAATAGGAGAGCGACACTAATGTTAATGATATTAACGGCGTTTGTACTCTTTGTAATAATGACATTTTTCCACTAATTTCTATAACGTTTGCTATCTTTGCCACGCTTCCTATCAGTGTAGAAACAGCTGAGCGAAGTTTTTCTATACTGCGACGATTAAAAATAGGTTCCATTCGAATTGAGAACGATTGAATAGACTCGCATTATTGCATATACTTAGAGATATTTAAATAAATATTTACGAAGTTATTGATAATTTTGCGATGATTTTGTCATATGATTTTGTCAGTAACAAAATTAAGATTTATGAAAGGTGCAGAGATCTTGATAAACAATCCCGAATGAATTTTGGCTGCTGATATCAAATATGGACTCTAATTTTCTCCATCAGTTCGAGTTTTTGGTAAAAACATGATAATCAGTTTGTTTTCTGATAATATTGCTATATCTATTATATTGATCTACCGATTTGTTTTACTATGACTGATTTCAACGAAGAAATACTAGACCTTTCAATTTTTGCACATTCAATAACAATATATTCGACAGTTTCGAAGATATCGACGTTCAAAGACGAAAAAATTTCACAATTTTACGTGGGCTGCTCTTGTTAGATTTAGAGTTTTTATTTACTTTTCGCTGAGATATTATTCCAGAAAAAGGGAGAAATAAATAAATACGGAAATGTGCGTGTATGTGTCTGGGAAAAATGGTTCTTAAACAATTCAATAATTTCAATTCAAAAAAGTACAATTTATCTATTTGTAAAAAGGCAAAATTTTCTCAAATCGAAAATGTGTGTCTTTGATAATTTACCCCCCCCAAGATTTTTTCCAGATCCACCCCTGCCTGTAGAGGTCAAAGACTTGCTGAATACATCGAAATATAAAAATGTTTATACAAAATAATTAACAACTATTTAACAATGTTTTAATTGAAAAATAAAAACTACATAAAACACAAGAAAAGAAAAAAATTGTCTAAAAGAAAATATTTTTTCAGTGTACAAAACTTTTTCTACTGCCAGCAGACCGATTCTGCTTTGAAATAAAGTTAAGTAATCTCGCATACAAATCTGCTCATGCTATTTGTTTGTGAAGTTGCATTATGGAGATAAACATAAAAAATTTTTTTTTTAAGTGTACCTATTTTCAAAAAAAGACATACATAACTATAAAACGCAATGAGCAGACATGAATTTTTCATTATTTTATGGCATTTTGCTAATATTGTATACGTTTTAATTTTCCTTCCATTTTAAACGGACATTTTAAATATTTTTTTTTTTAAATTGTAGGGTATAAGTGTAGGGTGCAACAAAAAAAACCAAAAACATACTGGCTGCTCCTTAGTAAATTCTTCTTTACATGTGCAAATTACAGCATTGTAAGTCATTAAATGTAGAAACGACAGCAAATAATAAGCCATGCGCGCGTTTTACTTCATTTTTTCACAACGTGCGACGTGTCATTTAAAAAGTAGTTCAAATTTTTCCATAAGAAATACTTGTTAAAAAATACATGTTAAGACAGATGTCGTTGAGCCGGAGTTAAGTCAACGAACAATCACAACGAAATTTCTCTTGAATGGCATCTCTACGCGCTGCGCGAGAGAAGTAATGAACGCAACCGTTGTGAATCTCTCACTGCATGCTTATCTCTTATTCATGCTTCTCGAACATTCGATCATGGGGAGACGTTTACTGCCCATTTATCAAATAATAATGCACTTAAACACATCTTAATTCTGATATAAAATACATATTTTATTATTATATGATATAAAATATAATAATAAAATTTATATTTATATAAATATATAAAATACATATACATTAAGGTGCCTCGACTTGTATGAAGAAAAAAAAAGTTCCATTTGTACCCATCCAAAAATGAACCTTGATGTATTCTATGATCATTCCCAAAATATTTTGGCTATACCAAAATCCGTCAGTGAGCTAGCTAAACCATTTTGAAAAAACCTCCATAAATCATGTTTTCCGTATATATACTGGCTAGTGTAATAGATGTAAGTAAATAAACTGTATCAAATTATAGGCCTAAACAAATTCTTTCAATCTGCATAAAAAATTTGTATAAACTTGCAATTGGATTAAAGATAATGATGTTTTTCATGATTTTTTTCTTAGATTTCTAGATGATTTTCAAAAATTCTACATTGAAACAAACGCTTGAAATAAAAAAAATACAGTATTTTGGATTTTGAAAATTTTATTTTCAGGTAAACTGCACACAAATGGAGTAACAAAATAAGAGCCACACTTTATTAAAAAAAGAAAAATGACCAAAATATATGACAGCCGTGCATACCTTTCCAACGATATCTTGATAACGACGATCGTATAAGAAATAATAAAGTTATTTGAATTTTTGTCAAAATAATCTAAAAAAAATGCATGAAAACATCTTTAAACTTAATCCAATTGCAAATATTTTCAAAATTTTAATGCATATTGAACGAACTTTTTCAGGCCTATAATTTGAGACAGTTTATTTGTTTACAACTTTTACACTAGTTAATATATAAACGGAAAACATGATTTTTGGAGGTTTTTGCAAAATGGTTTAGCTCA
This sequence comes from Tetanocera ferruginea, assembly GCA_958299015.1. Taxonomy (NCBI): domain Eukaryota; kingdom Metazoa; phylum Arthropoda; class Insecta; order Diptera; family Sciomyzidae; genus Tetanocera; species Tetanocera ferruginea. The sequence goes on along the minus strand of OY282644.1, from coordinate 55,867,172 downwards.
CTGACGGATTTCGGCATAGCCAAAATATTTTGGGAATCATCATAAAATACATCAAGGTTCATTTTAGGAAGGGTTTTATATTTTCTATTTTCTATTTTATATGTTCTATTCTCTATTTTCTATTTTCTATTCTCTATTTCTATTTTATATTTTATATTTTATATTTTATATTTTATATTTTATATTTTATATTTTATATTTTATATTTTATATTTTATATTTTATATTTTATATTTTATATTTTATATTTTATATTTTATATTTTATATTTTATATTTTATATTTTATATTTTATATTTTATATTTTATATTTTATATTTTATATTTTATATTTTATATTTTATATTTTATATTTTATATTTTATATTTTATATTTTATATTTTATATTTTATATTTTATATTTTATATTTTATATTTTATATTTTATATTTTATATTTTATATTTTATATTTTATATTTTATATTTTATATTTTATATTTTATATTTTATATTTTATATTTTATATTTTATATTTTATATTTTATATTTTATATTTTATATTTTATATTTTATATTTTATATTTTATATTTTATATTTTATATTTTATATTTTATATTTTATATTTTATATTTTATATTTTATATTTTATATTTTATATTTTATATTTTATATTTTATATTTTATATTTTATATTTTATATTTTATATTTTATATTTTATATTTTATATTTTATATTTTATATTTTATATTTTATATTTTATATTTTATATTTTATATTTTATATTTTATATTTTATATTTTATATTTTATATTTTATATTTTATATTTTATATTTTATATTTTATATTTTATATTTTATATTTTATATTTTATATTTTATATTTTATATTTTATATTTTATATTTTATATTTTATATTTTATATTTTATATTTTATATTTTATATTTTATATTTTATATTTTATATTTTATATTTTATATTTTATATTTTATATTTTATATTTTATATTTTATATTTTATATTTTATATTTTATATTTTATATTTTATATTTTATATTTTATATTTTATATTTTATATTTTATATTTTATATTTTATATTTTATATTTTATATTTTATATTTTATATTTTATATTTTATATTTTATATTTTATATTTTATATTTTATATTTTATATTTTATATTTTATATTTTATATTTTATATTTTATATTTTATATTTTATATTTTATATTTTATATTTTATATTTTATATTTTATATTTTATATTTTATATTTTATATTTTATATTTTATATTTTATATTTTATATTTTATATTTTATATTTTATATTTTATATTTTATATTTTATATTTTATATTTTATATTTTATATTTTATATTTTATATTTTATATTTTATATTTTATATTTTATATTTTATATTTTATATTTTATATTTTATATTTTATATTTTATATTTTATATTTTATATTTTATATTTTATATTTTATATTTTATATTTTATATTTTATATTTTATATTTTATATTTTATATTTTATATTTTATATTTTATATTTTATATTTTATATTTTATATTTTATATTTTATATTTTATATTTTATATTTTATATTTTATATTTTATATTTTATATTTTATATTTTATATTTTATATTTTATATTTTATATTTTATATTTTATATTTTATATTTTATATTTTATATTTTATATTTTATATTTTATATTTTATATTTTATATTTTATATTTTATATTTTATATTTTATATTTTATATTTTATATTTTATATTTTATATTTTATATTTTATATTTTATATTTTATATTTTATATTTTATATTTTATATTTTATATTTTATATTTTATATTTTATATTTTATATTTTATATTTTATATTTTATATTTTATATTTTATATTTTATATTTTATATTTTATATTTTATATTTTATATTTTATATTTTATATTTTATATTTTATATTTTATATTTTATATTTTATATTTTATATTTTATATTTTATATTTTATATTTTATATTTTATATTTTATATTTTATATTTTATATTTTATATTTTATATTTTATATTTTATATTTTATATTTTATATTTTATATTTTATATTTTATATTTTATATTTTATATTTTATATTTTATATTTTATATTTTATATTTTATATTTTATATTTTATATTTTATATTTTATATTTTATATTTTATATTTTATATTTTATATTTTATATTTTATATTTTATATTTTATATTTTATATTTTATATTTTATATTTTATATTTTATATTTTATATTTTATATTTTATATTTTATATTTTATATTTTATATTTTATATTTTATATTTTATATTTTATATTTTATATTTTATATTTTATATTTTATATTTTATATTTTATATTTTATATTTTATATTTTATATTTTATATTTTATATTTTATATTTTATATTTTATATTTTATATTTTATATTTTATATTTTATATTTTATATTTTATATTTTATATTTTATATTTTATATTTTATATTTTATATTTTATATTTTATATTTTATATTTTATATTTTATATTTTATATTTTATATTTTATATTTTATATTTTATATTTTATATTTTATATTTTATATTTTATATTTTATATTTTATATTTTATATTTTATATTTTATATTTTATATTTTATATTTTATATTTTATATTTTATATTTTATATTTTATATTTTATATTTTATATTTTATATTTTATATTTTATATTTTATATTTTATATTTTATATTTTATATTTTATATTTTTTATTTTATATTTTATATTTTATATTTTATATTTTATATTTTATATTTTTTATTTTATATTTTATATTTTATATTTTATATTTTATATTTTATATTTTATATTTTATATTTTATATTTTATATTTTATATTTTATATTTTATATTTTATATTTTATATTTTATATTTTATATTTTATATTTTATATTTTATATTTTATATTTTATATTTTATATTTTATATTTTATATTTTATATTTTATATTTTATATTTTATATTTTATATTTTATATTTTATATTTTATATTTTATATTTTATATTTTACATTTTACATTTTACATTTTACAATTTATATTTTCTATTTTATATTTTATATTCTCTATTTTCTATTTTCTATTTTTTATTTTATATTTTCTATTTTCTATTTTATTTTATATTTTATATTTTATATTTTACATTTTACATTTTATATTTTCTATTTTATATTCTCTATTTTCTATTTTCTATTTTCCATTTTTTATTTTTTATTCTACATTTTACATTTTACATTTTACATTTTACATTTAACATTTTACATTTTACATTTTACATTTTACATTTTACATTTTACATTTTACATTTTACATTTTACATTTTACATTTTACATTTTACATTTTACATTTTACATTGTACATTTTACATTTTACATTTTACATTTTACATTTTACATTTTACATTTTACATTTTACATTTTACATTTTTTTTTTTTTTTTTTTAATTCACTTTATTTTTCACAATAAATATCCAATTAGATAAGTATCTGCGAAGCCGAAGCTTGTCTGCAGATGATTATGTTTCTATTCAATATTAATTTATAAGATGAGCGAAGTTATAAAATTCATAATATACATTTTTTAAAGTTTAAGTTTAGAATTACAAAAAATATAAAAATAAATTAATTACTTGAATTTAAGTAAAAGTTTTTTAATTGCTTTTTTCTTTTCTTGAAATTAACAGTAGTGGATAAATCAAAAGGTAATTCATTTATTATTGTTGGAACAGTATATTTGAGTTTGCGCCTACCGTTAGTTGTTATAATTTCTGGGAGTTTGTAACATTCCTTGGGCACGTCTTCTGGTGTTGACTTGGTGTTGAATTGGTTGCTTGAATCGGTTGTCATCAAAGTACTCAACTATGGTGGTCATCTTAAATATATCCTCGACTTGAAGAGTTTTAAAACTTGCGTCATTCCCTCGTAGACTGCTATTTTTTATGTGCTTAAGAGCTGCATTTTGAAGTTTTTGTATTTTTTGGATGTGTGTTTTAGCTGCACTACCCCAAGCAAGTATTCCATATCGTATCCGTGATTCCATCAAAGCATAATAAACCTGTTTTAAGACTCCTTCAGTGGTACTTTAAATGTGCTATGGCAAATAAAGCTTTCTTGAGACTCATTCGTAATTTGTCAATGTGCCTATCCCAGAGAAAGTGACAGTCTATTACTACACCAAGATACTTATAGTTGTCAACTAGCTCAATACATTCTTTTACAGTGTTAGGGCAAGCATCATTTTCTAAGTAAATGCGTTGTTCTGTTGACTTGAAGTGTGGGCTTCGAATGTGCATCATTTTTGTCTTGGAAGCATTTATGACTAAACCATTATCATGACACCATCTCACAGCCGCATTAAATTCTTCTTGCATAACCCTTACTGCCTCATCCAGGGAATTTTCTCGTACAACAATTGCCGTATCATCAGCAAAAGCGAATGGTATACTTCGTTTGAAAACTCGTAGTAGCTCGTTGGTGTATAAGATAAACAAAATTGGTCCCAATTTAGAACCCTGTGGGACTCCAAAATTCATTATCTTTTTCTCACTTATAGAATCTTTAATCTTTACACAAAATGTTCTATTTTGAAGGTAGTCAGTCAACCAATCAGCCATTGTGCCACGTATCCCAATCCTTCGTAGCGCTTCTATAAGATTTGAGTGATTAAGTGTGTCGAAAGCCTTACTAAAGTCCATGTACAGTACTAACACATGATGTCCTTTATCCAAGCTCTCATTGACACAATTTGCAAACTCACCAAGTAACTTTCCTGTATTCTTGTTTTTCTGAAAACCATACTGGCTCTTGTGTATCAGGGAGTGTTTTTCAATAAAACTTTGTAACCTGTTAGTAACAACGCCTTCCATGCACTTTTCTACTACTGGCAGAATCGATATTGGCCTATAGTTGCTCAGTTGATTTTTTGCTCCACCTTTATAAATTGGTCTTACCACAGCTGTTTTTAGGGTTGAAGGTAAAGTTGATTGGGTCATGCCAAATTCATTAATTTACAGAGTATTGGAACAAAAATGTCGGAATATCTTTTGATATCAATTGCTCTGATGCCATCAACTCCAGGCGCCTTAACTTCTCCAAGAGTATTGACAATAGTTTGCATTTCAGTGACGTTTGTTGCGAAAGCAAAGATTGAATTTTCCACTGTTGTATTCACATTGTTAGACGTAACTGCATTGCATTTGTGAATTATATTCTCCGTTTGGGAAGAAAAATACTCTGCAAGTTCATTAGCAAGTGAAGCCATCTCTATGTTGAAGTTTTTTTCCAATGTTTCGTCTATGTTTGCTCTCTTTCTTCCTAGAATTTCATTGATCAGTCCCCATGTTTTCCGAGAATCAGTTTTAAATTGCATAAACTTATTTTTGTAATAGTTTGACTTTTGTATTGCTATGCTTTTATTGATTTTGTTGCGTAAACTTTTATACTCTTTTTCATAAGCTATATTTCTGCTATTATTTTTCCACCTTCTGTAGAGTATATCTCTTTGTTTACATTCAGCTATGAGATTTGGCGTTATCCAAGGGCTGTTCTGCCTTTTTTTGCTTATTTTTTGTACCAATGTTGCTTTTTTATATATATTTTCCAATTTAAAAGACAGTTTATTGTACATACTCTCAGTGTCTTCTTCTTCTAACACGGTTTTCCAATCTTCTTCACGAATAAACTGATTCACTTTTGCATTGCACACATAAGTTGAGTTCGAATTTTTTTTATGCGTTGGTTTTTCAAAATTTTCGTAATACATAATTGGATAATGGTCGGTGATATCGCTTTCAACTACAACTGAATTAATTTGGTTGTCAACTCTGTTAACAAGAACGTGATCTATCAGTGACTTGGTACCTTTTTTAGGGTCTACTCTTGTATATTCAGTAATAACATTCATTAATCCCTTCGATGCTAACATTTCATTATAATCTTTAACATTACTGGAGTTACCGTCCTTTAAATTAATGTTTATATCTCCCATTACAATAATTTTTTCGTTTTTTCTTATTTTTCCTACTTGATTTCCAAATTATTCACAAAACTCCGCTTTGCTGAAACCTGGTGGTCTATAAATACCAATAACAGATGTTGTTTTGTTACCTTCTATATATTGAATTTGAATATTTTCATACGATACTGTTGGTGTAAACATTACTTTGTGAGACAAAAAACTTCGCACAAATATCATAATTCCACCACCTCTTCTTTTGTTTCGATTAAGAACTTCTTGTTCAAAACCTTCAAGTTGGTAAAATTCCTTTTCTTCATCCGATAGATTTGTTTCCACCAATATAATTATTTTTAAATCGTTAATAAAATGGTTTATATTTAAACAGAAAGTATTCCAATGTAAACGCATTGATCTTATATTAAAACATAAAAAGCAACTATTATAATTTTTTAAATTCTTAACATCAATGCCGCTAAAACCATGCAATACCCTACAATTCAATTTGACTACAAGTTCGCTTGCTTCGTTTGTGCTCTCCATTCTTATTACTGTTTTTAATTTATTTTTGTTCTGCTTAAAACAACCACAATTATTGTGCACTCTTTATATTGTTAACGTCTTGTTCAGTGTTAATAATTATAGACTGTGTGATCTCGCTTCTACGTGCTAATATTCTTCCCGCACTCTCCCACACATATTTCCAATTTTCTTGCTTTGCTTTTTCTTTTGCCAACCACAATATATGCTTATTAAATATGTCTTGTGAGCTGATTGTTTACATAAATTGTAACATCAAGCTCAGCTGTCATCAAGTACATATTAGTATGGTTAGTATTTTTTCGGACTGCTGAAAGTTTAATTGGCCGTGTGGCGCGCGCTTGTTGTATAAATTGTGTTTTGCACCTATTTGACGTAAACTTAACAATTATGCTAGATTTTTCGGGGTGTCTTATGTTTGTTCTGTAAACGTCAGTAATATCGATATCATTTATTTCATTGTTTATTGTTTTTCCAATTCCTTTTACTATCTCCACCAAATTTTCATGTGGAGTTGGTGGAATGTTTTTTATGTCGATATTATTAGTAAGCATTTGTTGTTCCATTGTGTAAATTTGTGATTGCATACTTTGAATGATAATGTCTTGTTTTTTATTTGTTTCTTTTAGATCATTAATTTCTTTGGTGAAGTTTTCAATTAGATTATTGTTTTTTATCATGTTTGCATTTATATCGTCGTACTTACTGCTCAGAAAATCACAGCTAGCTGATATTTCCTTTAGTTGATCTCTCATTTGACGAATCTCAGTTAACACAGCTTGGTTGTCGTTGCCGTTGTTGCTTAGTGCCGCATTGTTGTTGTCGGGGCTGTTTATCGGTCTCGCACGTTTTGCAGCTTGCAAGTCTGGTGTTTGCGATTGATTTGCTTCTGCCCTGCCACTGCTTTGTCCATCAGCTATATTTCTACAGAACTGACATCTCCAAGATTCTTTCTTAACGCCCATGGTTCTCCATGTTCTTTCTGTGACCGTTGTGCATTGGAAATGCAGCCCACGCTTGCAATTCGAACAACAAACGAAATCGCCTTCAACTGGGAGAGACTCCGCACAAGAAGCACAGACGGACATTTTGGTGTATGGTTGCCCGTTAAGTTGACACAAACTAAATCTTTGTAATGTGATATTATGTTAAAACAATCAAACCAAACTTCAATAAAATAAATTAATTGATCACTTTATTGTTTTTTGTTTTAAGTTCTTAGCAAAATAAACTTTAAATTGAATGGTGTTGAAAATTAGAAAAAGAGAAAACTCGGCTTTGAAAATACGTCCAAACACTTCGGCTCGATCTCGACGATTTTACATTTTACATTTTACATTTTAAATTTTACATTTTACATTTTACATTTTACATTTTACATTTTACATTTTACATTTTACATTTTACATTTTACATTTTACATTTTACATTTTACATTTTACATTTTACATTTTACATTTTACATTTTACATTTTACATTTTACATTTCACATTTTACATTTTACATTTTACATTTTACATTTTACATTTTACATTTTACATTTTACATTTTACATTTTACATTTTACATTTTACATTTTACATTTTACATTTTACATTTTACATTTTACATTTTTCATTTTACATTTTACATTTTACATTCTACATTTTACATTTTACATTTTACATTTTACATTTTACATTTTACATTTTACATTTTACATTTTACATTTTACATTTTACATTTTACATTTTACATTTTACATTTTACATTTTACATTTTACATTTTACATTTTTCATTTTACATTTTACATGAATTAAAACAAAAAAAAAACAAAAAACATTTCACATTTTACATTTTATATTTTATATTTTATATTTTATATTTTATATTTTATATTTTATATTTTATATTTTATATTTTATATTTTATATTTTATATTTTATATTTTATATTTTATATTTTATATTTTATATTTTATATTTTATATTTTATATTTTATATTTTATATTTTATATTTTATATTTTATATTTTATATTTTATATTTTATATTTTATATTTTATATTTTATATTTTATATTTTATATTTTATATTTTATATTTTATATTTTATATTTTATATTTTATATTTTATATTTTATATTTTATATTTTATATTTTATATTTTATATTTTATATTTTATATTTTATATTTTATATTTTATATTTTATATTTTATATTTTATATTTTATATTTTATATTTTATATTTTATATTTTATATTTTATATTTTATATTTTATATTTTATATTTTATATTTTATATTTTATATTTTATATTTTATATTTTATATTTTATATTTTATATTTTATATTTTATATTTTATATTTTATATTTTATATTTTATATTTTATATTTTATATTTTATATTTTATATTTTATATTTTATATTTTATATTTTATATTTTATATTTTATATTTTATATTTTATATTTTATATTTTATATTTTATATTTTATATTTTATATTTTATATTTTATATTTTATATTTTATATTTTATATTTTATATTTTATATTTTATATTTTATATTTTATATTTTATATTTTATATTTTATATTTTATATTTTATATTTTATATTTTATATTTTATATTTTATATTTTATATTTTATATTTTATATTTTATATTTTATATTTTATATTTTATATTTTATATTTTATATTTTATATTTTATATTTTATATTTTATATTTTATATTTTATATTTTATATTTTATATTTTATATTTTATATTTTATATTTTATATTTTATATTTTATATTTTATATTTTATATTTTATATTTTATATTTTATATTTTATATTTTATATTTTATATTTTATATTTTATATTTTATATTTTATATTTTATATTTTATATTTTATATTTTATATTTTATATTTTATATTTTATATTTTATATTTTATATTTTATATTTTATATTTTATATTTTATATTTTATATTTTATATTTTATATTTTATATTTTATATTTTATATTTTATATTTTATATTTTATATTTTATATTTTATATTTTATATTTTATATTTTATATTTTATATTTTATATTTTATATTTTATATTTTATATTTTATATTTTATATTTTATATTTTATATTTTATATTTTATATTTTATATTTTATATTTTATATTTTATATTTTATATTTTATATTTTATATTTTATATTTTATATTTTATATTTTATATTTTATATTTTATATTTTATATTTTATATTTTATATTTTATATTTTATATTTTATATTTTATATTTTATATTTTATATTTTATATTTTATATTTTATATTTTATATTTTATATTTTATATTTTATATTTTATATTTTATATTTTATATTTTATATTTTATATTTTATATTTTATATTTTATATTTTATATTTTATATTTTATATTTTATATTTTATATTTTATATTTTATATTTTATATTTTATATTTTATATTTTATATTTTATATTTTATATTTTATATTTTATATTTTATATTTTATATTTTATATTTTATATTTTATATTTTATATTTTATATTTTATATTTTATATTTTATATTTTATATTTTTTATTTTATATTTTATATTTTATATTTTATATTTTATATTTTATATTTTATATTTTATATTTTATATTTTATATTTTATATTTTATATTTTATATTTTATATTTTATATTTTATATTTTATATTTTATATTTTATATTTTATATTTTATATTTTATATTTTATATTTTATATTTTATATTTTATATTTTACATTTTACATTTTACATTTTACATTTTACATTTTATATTTTCTATTTTATATTTTATATTCTCTATTTTCTATTTTCTATTTTTTATTTTATATTTTCTATTTTCTATTTTATTTTATATTTTATATTTTATATTTTATATTTTACATTTTACATTTTATATTTTCTATTTTATATTCTCTATTTTCTATTTTCTATTTTCCATTTTTTATTTTTTATTCTACATTTTACATTTTACATTTTACATTTTACATTTTACATTTTACATTTAACATTTTACATTTTACATTTTACATTTTACATTTTACATTTTACATTTTACATTTTACATTTTACATTTTACATTTTACATTTTACATTGTACATTTTACATTTTACATTTTACATTTTACATTTTACATTTTACATTTTACATTTTACATTTTACATTTTACATTTTTTTTTTTTTTTTTTTTAATTCACTTTATTTTTCACAATAAATATCCAATTAGATAAGTATCTGCGAAGCCGAAGCTTGTCTGCAGATGATTATGTTTCTATTCAATATTAATTTATAAGATGAGCGAAGTTATAAAATTCATAATATACATTTTTTAAAGTTTAAGTTTAGAATTACAAAAAATATAAAAATAAATTAATTACTTGAATTTAAGTAAAAGTTTTTTAATTGCTTTTTTCTTTTCTTGAAATTAACAGTAGTGGATAAATCAAAAGGTAATTCATTTATTATTGTTGGAACAGTATATTTGAGTTTGCGCCTACCGTTAGTTGTTATAATTTCTGGGAGTTTGTAACATTCCTTGGGCACGTCTTCTGGTGTTGACTTGGTGTTGAATTGGTTGCTTGAATCGGTTGTCATCAAAGTACTCAACTATGGTGGTCATCTTAAATATATCCTCGACTTGAAGAGTTTTAAAACTTGCGTCATTCCCTCGTAGACTGCTATTTTTTATGTGCTTAAGAGCTGCATTTTGAAGTTTTTGTATTTTTTGGATGTGTGTTTTAGCTGCACTACCCCAAGCAAGTATTCCATATCGTATCCGTGATTCCATCAAAGCATAATAAACCTGTTTTAAGACTCCTTCAGTGGTACTTTAAATGTGCTATGGCAAATAAAGCTTTCTTGAGACTCATTCGTAATTTGTCAATGTGCCTATCCCAGAGAAAGTGACAGTCTATTACTACACCAAGATACTTATAGTTGTCAACTAGCTCAATACATTCTTTTACAGTGTTAGGGCAAGCATCATTTTCTAAGTAAATGCGTTGTTCTGTTGACTTGAAGTGTGGGCTTCGAATGTGCATCATTTTTGTCTTGGAAGCATTTATGACTAAACCATTATCATGACACCATCTCACAGCCGCATTAAATTCTTCTTGCATAACCCTTACTGCCTCATCCAGGGAATTTTCTCGTACAACAATTGCCGTATCATCAGCAAAAGCGAATGGTATACTTCGTTTGAAAACTCGTAGTAGCTCGTTGGTGTATAAGATAAACAAAATTGGTCCCAATTTAGAACCCTGTGGGACTCCAAAATTCATTATCTTTTTCTCACTTATAGAATCTTTAATCTTTACACAAAATGTTCTATTTTGAAGGTAGTCAGTCAACCAATCAGCCATTGTGCCACGTATCCCAATCCTTCGTAGCGCTTCTATAAGATTTGAGTGATTAAGTGTGTCGAAAGCCTTACTAAAGTCCATGTACAGTACTAACACATGATGTCCTTTATCCAAGCTCTCATTGACACAATTTGCAAACTCACCAAGTAACTTTCCTGTATTCTTGTTTTTCTGAAAACCATACTGGCTCTTGTGTATCAGGGAGTGTTTTTCAATAAAACTTTGTAACCTGTTAGTAACAACGCCTTCCATGCACTTTTCTACTACTGGCAGAATCGATATTGGCCTATAGTTGCTCAGTTGATTTTTTGCTCCACCTTTATAAATTGGTCTTACCACAGCTGTTTTTAGGGTTGAAGGTAAAGTTGATTGGGTCATGCCAAATTCATTAATTTACAGAGTATTGGAACAAAAATGTCGGAATATCTTTTGATATCAATTGCTCTGATGCCATCAACTCCAGGCGCCTTAACTTCTCCAAGAGTATTGACAATAGTTTGCATTTCAGTGACGTTTGTTGCGAAAGCAAAGATTGAATTTTCCACTGTTGTATTCACATTGTTAGACGTAACTGCATTGCATTTGTGAATTATATTCTCCGTTTGGGAAGAAAAATACTCTGCAAGTTCATTAGCAAGTGAAGCCATCTCTATGTTGAAGTTTTTTTCCAATGTTTCGTCTATGTTTGCTCTCTTTCTTCCTAGAATTTCATTGATCAGTCCCCATGTTTTCCGAGAATCAGTTTTAAATTGCATAAACTTATTTTTGTAATAGTTTGACTTTTGTATTGCTATGCTTTTATTGATTTTGTTGCGTAAACTTTTATACTCTTTTTCATAAGCTATATTTCTGCTATTATTTTTCCACCTTCTGTAGAGTATATCTCTTTGTTTACATTCAGCTATGAGATTTGGCGTTATCCAAGGGCTGTTCTGCCTTTTTTTGCTTATTTTTTGTACCAATGTTGCTTTTTTATATATATTTTCCAATTTAAAAGACAGTTTATTGTACATACTCTCAGTGTCTTCTTCTTCTAACACGGTTTTCCAATCTTCTTCACGAATAAACTGATTCACTTTTGCATTGCACACATAAGTTGAGTTCGAATTTTTTTTATGCGTTGGTTTTTCAAAATTTTCGTAATACATAATTGGATAATGGTCGGTGATATCGCTTTCAACTACAACTGAATTAATTTGGTTGTCAACTCTGTTAACAAGAACGTGATCTATCAGTGACTTGGTACCTTTTTTAGGGTCTACTCTTGTATATTCAGCAATAACATTCATTAATCCCTTCGATGCTAACATTTCATTATAATCTTTAACATTACTGGAGTTACCGTCCTTTAAATTAATGTTTATATCTCCCATTACAATAATTTTTTCGTTTTTTCTTATTTTTCCTACTTGATTTCCAAATTATTCACAAAACTCCGCTTTGCTGAAACCTGGTGGTCTATAAATACCAATAACAGATGTTGTTTTGTTACCTTCTATATATTGAATTTGAATATTTTCATACGATACTGTTGGTGTAAACATTACTTTGTGAGACAAAAAACTTCGCACAAATATCATAATTCCACCACCTCTTCTTTTGTTTCGATTAAGAACTTCTTGTTCAAAACCTTCAAGTTGGTAAAATTCCTTTTCTTCATCCGATAGATTTGTTTCCACCAATATAATTATTTTTAAATCGTTAATAAAATGGTTTATATTTAAACAGAAAGTATTCCAATGTAAACGCATTGATCTTATATTAAAACATAAAAAGCAACTATTATAATTTTTTAAATTCTTAACATCAATGCCGCTAAAACCATGCAATACCCTACAATTCAATTTGACTACAAGTTCGCTTGCTTCGTTTGTGCTCTCCATTCTTATTACTGTTTTTAATTTATTTTTGTTCTGCTTAAAACAACCACAATTATTGTGCACTCTTTATATTGTTAACGTCTTGTTCAGTGTTAATAATTATAGACTGTGTGATCTCGCTTCTACGTGCTAATATTCTTCCCGCACTCTCCCACACATATTTCCAATTTTCTTGCTTTGCTTTTTCTTTTGCCAACCACAATATATGCTTATTAAATATGTCTTGTGAGCTGATTGTTTACATAAATTGTAACATCAAGCTCAGCTGTCATCAAGTACATATTAGTATGGTTAGTATTTTTTCGGACTGCTGAAAGTTTAATTGGCCGTGTGGCGCGCGCTTGTTGTATAAATTGTGTTTTGCACCTATTTGACGTAAACTTAACAATTATGCTAGATTTTTCGGGGTGTCTTATGTTTGTTCTGTAAACGTCAGTAATATCGATATCATTTATTTCATTGTTTATTGTTTTTCCAATTCCTTTTACTATCTCCACCAAATTTTCATGTGGAGTTGGTGGAATGTTTTTTATGTCGATATTATTAGTAAGCATTTGTTGTTCCATTGTGTAAATTTGTGATTGCATACTTTGAATGATAATGTCTTGTTTTTTATTTGTTTCTTTTAGATCATTAATTTCTTTGGTGAAGTTTTCAATTAGATTATTGTTTTTTATCATGTTTGCATTTATATCGTCGTACTTACTGCTCAGAAAATCACAGCTAGCTGATATTTCCTTTAGTTGATCTCTCATTTGACGAATCTCAGTTAACACAGC